>CM059188.1:50679250-51279250 GCA_030323885.1 Branchipolynoe longqiensis | reverse complement strand
ACAGTATGCACTGATGGCTAATTTATAGTGTTGTCCCTCTGAGAGACCAGACCGCCCACACCATGACCTGATATCCAACTCAGTCACATTATCCTGACACTGAGCCAACCAGTCCTTGCCCTATCCTAATAATGGCAAGCGCCTGGCAAGGAAGTGACAAGTATTAATGTTTAAGTCATTGGTTTGATTCGACCAGGCGTTGAACCCGTGGGTTAGAATCCCACGATCTACCAAACCGGAGCTCAACTCATTCGGCCATCCCGTCTGGTATACATTAGTTGATTAAGCAGGTGGAATTTCAATCGCCAACACTTGGTCTTCCTCATTCCACTGCTCCTTATCCTATTCTAGTAATGCCGAGTGCCAGGCCATATTAATTTTCAAGTAATTGGTTTGACTCCACCAGGGTTCGGACCTGTGGCTTCAAATCTCATGACCTACCCAAACGGGAGGTGGATGCTCAACTCATTCGGCCATCGAGCCTGGTTGCGTCTGATTGAATCCCACCTTGCAACTGGTCTATTGATTTCCTTCCTCATAAATCGACTGAGTTTTTAATTTACGCCCTAGTTACATCTAAGGTACATCAAGACGGGAACCAACCTGGTTCCAGTTCACACTCATCTCATATCAGCTTTATAGTGCTGTCTCACTGAGGTACCGTGTCCCTGCATAGTGGTGCTGCCCACACTCCTAATACTCATCCAACCATCCTACCAGTCCTTACGTTGTCCCAGTCATGCCAACAGGACCAGGTGGACCGTCCCACCTGTGACTACTGGCCACCCCACCCGCTGGAGGGACCCCGAGGATTGACGCATCTCAGATGGCGTTCGCTCGTTGATTTGCTTGCTGGAATTTTATGTCCTAGCAACAACTAAGGTTATATCATTATCAGGACGGGTATCGACTTGTTGGTTGGTTGTTGGAGTTTTACTTCCTGGCAATATATAAGGCCATATAAGGACAGGTACTGAAATGTGACAGTGCACACTCATGGTAAGTTATAGTGCTGCCCCATTGGGAGATCAGACCGCAGGCACCATGACCTAACATTCCTCTCAGCCATTTTATACTGATTCTGAATTAACCGGTCCTTTATCCTATTAATGCCGAGTACCAGGATAGGTTGCGACAAGTACAAATGTTGACTGCCAGCATGGGTCTGGAGGCGATAGCGACCAGACACAGCTGGTACCACCAGGGTGGCCAGGGCCACTCGCAGGTGGCGCCGGAGTGGCTAGATCTGTAACTAAGCCCTGGAGTAGTAGATACTATATAGTAATGCAATGGTCAATAAATAGCAGAGGGAACAGAGATTGATGTGACAGTGTCCTTGTTTATATTCCCAAAATAGATTATAGAGCATATATATAGGTAGTATATTTATGTATAACTATACACATATAATTATCCATAAACCGATTACCCATGATAATTGACACCAAATGACACTACACAACGAATGACACTCAGCTACTCCAGCGACTGGTCAGGCCTTCTGCCTCACCCGGTGCTGCCACCTGGCCTCTGCTTCCTCGCATGGCTGTCTCACGCCTGTACCACTCGCTCAAAAATTCGGCATGAAGGTATTGTTAGTTTATTATTTTCTATTGTATTAAATTATACCTTATTATTCAACCAATGTGCGCTCAACAGGCATGTTTGCCTCATTTGCTGCGAGTGGCGACACCACCGGCATTTAACGGTACTTATGGGTCGCCTGGAATGAGGGGAACAGACCCTTCAAGAGGGAGTTCACCCCACAGAAGCCGTTCCCCTGCCCAGGCAACAAGTAGAGGTCACAACACAAACTCCTGTAAGCGAATTTCAGGCTGGTAATATTAATAATTGCCTAGAGGAATGGAATAATATTACCCATAATCCGAATATCCTTAGCCTAGTCGAGGGAGTTAGGATCCCACTAATGGAACAGCCAATACAAAACAGCATACCTTTTCCCTACCGTTTTGATTTGGCAGAAAGGGAGGCTTTGAATGGGCAAGTCCTGAAATTTTGTGAAAAAGGCATTATTGAGCCAGTGTTTCATGTGGTTATATATAGTGACGAAATGCATCACGGGTAGAACAGCACCGAGAGTTTCAAGTGTTGTCGATATGATTGGATGCTACAGGCCACAGCCATCACAATAACTTTAAACTATATATAATAGCAAACGGGCGGCGATCGGCGGACGGCGGCGGCGATTTGTTTACTTTACACTCGTCGATTTGACACTAATAATATCGCCGCAAATGCGGTTCGGCATGCGTCTAGAATCCAAATAGTTACTCCCAACGGTACTGTCTCGGTGACATTATGGGTAGGTTGAATGTTTCATCTCGGGCCAAAATCGTGAGTCTGACTTAAATACTTTCATTTGAAAATGACCGCGTGACCGCGACCTGCTGTATTGTCACCCGCGCGCTATTGGCTGAGAATGACTACGGAAACTATCATCTCAAACGGAACAAGCACTCACACAGATTAACAGGAGAACAAACAAATGCCACTGTCATACAGACAATATTAATATGAGGGCCACTCAAAAACTGATTACTAACCAATGGGGGCAATAACTAAAACTGTGTAAGACTGATGGTGGTTGACACTGTATTATCACATAGGAACAATTAAAACTAAGATTTACTATAGCAATAATCCACAAAACAACAAGGGAAATCGCACCATTCAGTGAATCAAAACATTACAGTGACAGTGATTGCGCGGGTAACCCAAACAAATCAAGACAGTGCTGGACTATGTGGCATGTGTCCGGTCAAGTAGCACCCCAAAGAATGGTCAACTAACTACTATGAAACTGATATTAAAATAAGCACACTTGCAGCTGGCTCAGTAAATTGGTTTACGGTGAGAAATGGACTTGTCTATGACAACAAATGGATCGTTAAAACATGATTGTTTAAACATGAGTGTTTAAATTAAAATATAATAAACACCTTTATAAACTTTACCAGAAGCAAGCGCGTCAAGTACCCACTAATGACAAGTGACCATTAACAAGTTTTGAATCAGAGTCCGGAAATTAATATGCGTACAATTTGTGTAGAATTTGCTGGAAGTGGTTGGATGGTCTGTGACACGGTGTGGCAGCATATGACAGTGACATTGTGTGACCGGCGACTGGCAGTTTGGAATAGGTATTGGGTGACCACTCAGTTGGAAAACAATAGTGCGGCTGATTGACTTGGCCTAAATCCTGCCAGCCTGAGCCAAATAGCACACTCAGATATAAATTCAATTTGTGTGAGCACCACTCATCCATGATGTCACAAAAAACTGCTAGTGAGAAATCCAGGACGCGTGGTAAGGCCACACTGGGATGAGCTTCTGCATTCCCCAATACTCCCCGATCCCCATCAGTAACTGGGTCACCCATCAGATCACCACACAAAACAAATGAAGCAATAGCTGACTCAGCACTTACCCAGATCTTGGCGAGGTTTGATAAAATGGAGGCAAGGGTGGATGATAGCATTAGAGAGGTGAAATCGATGGCCGGAGAGACAGCTGCCGAAGTAGCAAGGTTGTCGGTTCTGTTAGTAACTAGCAACCAGGAAAGGGAAAAGGACAGGCGGTCTCTCCGCATCATCACCCATGATCTTAAATTAACACAGCAGTCTAACAAACTATTGTCCGAGCGGGTGAATGAGTTGGAGAATAATGCAAAGATATGCAACATTAGACTGGATGGGAAAGAAGAAGATGACACAGAAGACCTGAAAGCGTACATGACGGATCTGATCAGATTTCTTAGCCCCACAGGTGTTGGAATGCCAGACATAGGAGCAGCATATAGGATCGGTAGGAAATTACCAAATCGCACATATGCAAATCAAGCTACCTCACATAGGAATGCTCACACGGGCACCAGACCCAGACCAATCATGATCATATTCAAGACTGTACTTGCTAGAAACTCCTTCTACTTTGCTCGGGCCAAGCTAAACAAGTCAGATCGATATGCTGGCATCTACCTTAATGACGATGTGACCCAGGCCACACGCAAGTGCCGTGAGGAATTCCGGTCAGTGGCAGTACTTGCTAGAAGTAGTGGTGCGGAGGTTAGGGTGCACAGCGACGGCATTGTGATAGATGGTCACAAATTTAAGCATGCTGCCACCCTCCCAGAAAAGTTCTCACTATCCAAGGCTAAAACAGTTGAAATACATGAGGAACTTTACTTCCACTCAGAACACTCATTCCTATCCAACTTCCACCCTTCGCCGATCAGTGATGATAACACGGTTTATCCAACAGCCGAACACTGCCTCCAGGCAGCAAAATGCCACTTGGCAAACGACAAGGTAAAACTGGGTCAGGTGCTGGCTGCCCAAACACCAATGGAAGCAAAGCGCATCGCGGAACAGATACCAGAATCGGCTGAATGGCGACAAAGCAGAGAAGCCATCCTAACAAGGGTCATAGATCAAAAGTTTGATCAAAATCCGGACTTGGCGGACATGCTTGTGGCTACTGGTCACATTAAACTAAATGAAGCGACCAACAACACATATTTCGGAATTGGAGCCACCCTTCATAGCAGAGCCCTAAGAGATAGATCCTATTCTGGGCTCAATAAACTGGGACATGCATTGGCAGCTAAGCGAGACAATATCAGGACTGGCAGGAGCCATAATAAATAAAGAAAAACTGAGCGATGGAACAAGCAGATAATTCCGTAAACAGCATCACACAACCGACTGAGGAAAGCAGGAACAATAGTTTGGACACTTGTGTGATCATTCATTTGGATGCATGCATAGGTCACCCGGACAAGGAGCGGAGTGCATGCCTACTTTGAGTGGACTTATCATCGCTAATATGTACAGCCCAGCGACCAATACAATGCTAACCTACATACTAAGCAGTACTGGGCCAAGCAGATCACCAAGACGGACAGGGCCATCCTACTATTGGCAAACAACTTGGAACGCCCTGCCACCAACATCCCGAAGCTGAGTAGACTTATGATCTTTTTTCTGCACTAGATTGTCATCTAGCTCCTAACTGTCCCAATCTACTGTGTAGTTGTTGCATATGCAGCACTCTCTTGCCAACCAGCATTTAACTGTTCCAATGAACTGTAGAGTTGTAATGACGCCTGTTTAATAAAAAAAGATTAAAATTTAAAAATTTAAAAAAAGAAAAAAAAAAGAAGATAACTAGAAAATAAAATAAATTCTCATTTGCACTACCTTACCAGCTACTATTTAGATATTCTAATCCACTATGTACTGGTAGCATACAACACTATCTTAACAACTAGTACTTGACTGCTTCTATCGAGTATGTACTTGTAATTCTTCCCGTGTTGTTGGTTTACAAAAATAAAAAATAAAAATAAAAGAAATTAAAATTCACACTTGTACTTCTTGAGCTTGCATCATATTCCATTATATGGTTATGATCTAGGCAACCTAGAATCAAAATACTGCCAATGTTTTCCCACTTTCCATTCAGTAGAGCATACTCACGAGCAATGCCGATCACCACCATGGCTGCCCGTCGCCAGTGTCACTGCCCGTCATCATTGCCAATGCCAAGACCAGAAAACATTGCACCCCCTGTACGACACCGCAACCAGCACCAGAACTCCGGGAGTGCAGCATCAGGATCGTCATGACCACAACTCACTGACCCATCATCTCAAACACTGGACTCTGAAACAGCAAGTAGACTAGCCTACTAAGTGCATCAGCGATCTACTATTTGGGTTATGTGGTCTGCTGATCCAAACCATACTTGAGTTCTAATCTGCCAATTACCTATTCGACTGCCTTTTACATGTATAATCAGCATGCGTGATCAGTGTATGCGCCTAGATACACACACTCTTATATGTCAAACTCTGTGTGTATATGCCCTTATGGTTGTGATCATCAATGGTGGCACCTGAACTTACCACTGGACACAACTACGGCATTACTGTCTATGACTCTAATCCCATCTGTATGTATTCAATGCTCTATATGTTACTGGCAAGCACTGTGACCTCTGACCTGGCCCGCAGACCATGGTGTTTTATGCTTACAGGTTATTATTTGTGTGAGGGCCATAAATTGATTGACCTTCTGCACCACTACCCTTACATATGTACAACTACTGTACACCTTGATTCTGCATTGGAATCTGCTATTGGGGCGTGTCAGTCAGCTGGCCCAGACCATTGATCCGGTTTGGATCTACAAATTGCCTATTTGACTGCCCTCTATATGTATGGTCTGCTAGTGCAGACTTGACTGGTATGACTTAAGGAACACAAACTCCCTCGTCAGATTTATTAAGCTCTCCTTGAACCCTGCCCTTCATGTGTAACGTATATGCCTGAGAGCACTATGTATGGATGCCAAGCTATTTGTACATGTGCCCTTGTTGCTGTGGCCACTTTCAAGCACAACCAAAGCACTATTATGTAAACAACTTTGCTTCAAACTGTATATAATCATGCCTTTATATGCTAAGGGTAGACCTCTGACCAGAGCCCACAGGTAACACCGCTTGATATTTATTTGTATGTTAGAAATTGATGGACAAAGATTTCAATACTACTGCTGCACCTCGGTTCGTGGTGCTGGTGGAGCTGGTCAGTGTGAGCTTCGTGCTGATGGAAGGGACTGGACTCAACCTTCGGAACTGGTACGCCTGATATGGCACATTCACAACAGTCCTTAATGTACATTTGTCATACTGACCCTGGCTTGGGCGTTTACTTGATCACCCAACACCAACTGCAGCAAATGTCAATACCCGATTACCAATATGTAAGTGGTGACACTATCTACTATTGACCACACTCAGCTGTCACTGATACCTGTCTAACTGTCATATATCATCAACTCAAACAACATTGACAAGAACCTATTAAGTAGACCGTACATTAATTAACCAACATGATACACTAATATCATCCCCCCCCATTGAGAAAACCGCAACTAAAACTGAACTCAGCCTAAGCCAACAACCAACACCACATCATGGCTAAAGCCCAAATATCAGGTTTAGCTAAAGCTGGATGCCCGCTAGGTGGTAGTACCGGGCAAGCATCCATGCCCAACAAAGAATATGCTATACACCATGACATAAGTAAATACACAACCACATTCACACTCACTGTGGGGGGGGGGGTCCTTTGGGGGACGGGGCGGACCGTATTTACAGGGAGGGGGGGGCAGACTGATGGTGGCCTGGGGCCCTTGGGACCGTGTCATCTGGGCGCACTTCCTCTAACAGATCTGAAGGGCCTGCCAGGACTAAAGATTGGCCACCTAAACGTACGTAGCCTCACACATAAGATCAACCAGCTAAGGGCCGACCTACCCGGGTCTGGTTTTGATGTCTTCACTATATCAGAAACATGGCTCAATAGAACAGTTGAAGACAGACTCACATCTATACCAGGTTACCAATTTATAAGGGCTGATAGAAAAACAAAGCAACTTAGTGGGCAGACCAAAGCTGGTGGTGGACTAGGTATTTACTTTAAGCAAGATCTCCAGGTTGATGCAGGTAAACATGCTGAGCATAACCTATCAAATAGCAATATTGAACTACAGTGGGCTGTAGTCACCAGACCCCATACAAAACTAATACTCATCGGCAACGTATATAGACCCCCAAATGGCAACCTAAACGAAGGAATTGGGCAAATAAGTAACTCTTTGAATAATATAGCCAATATCGATAAATATGAGATACTCCTCATTGGCGACTTCAATGAAGAATATAATGGCAAGAGGCCTATGATGGGAGGGATAATAAAGCAACTTGCAGCTGAACATGAGTTGCAACAAATGATCCAGCAGCCAACCAGGGTAACTAAAACCACTAACAAAACAATAGACCTGGCACTTACCAATATCAAACATTGTACAAAGGCTGGAGTCCTTAACTATAACATAAGCGACCACAAACCAATATTTATAATAAAGAAAAAAATAAGAAATGACAAAAGAATCACCACCCACTGGGGACGCTCTTATAGGAACTGCAATTTTAATGAATTGGCCGGCACACTCAAAGAAATAAACAGTGCTGAATTTCTGGATATGAGAGACCCCAACCTATGTTGGGATATGCTAAACGCAACAATCACTATTGCAGCTGACAGGCACTGTCCCCTAACCGAGATCACCACCAGAATCACATGGGAGGTTACCTTAATGATGAACTACTAGAGCTTCAAAAGGATAGAGATTACTTTATCCAAAAGTTTGAGAAAACAAAAGATCCAGGGGATGAATTCATAGCTAAATGTATGGTCAGAAAGGCTAGGAGTGAAGTAAGGAAAGCCAAAGCAAGATATTATCAAGTCCAGATAGACAAATATAAACAGAATGCCAGAAAATGTTGGTATGAAATAAACCAAATCGAACCTAAAAAAGAGACAAGAATCAGTGGCCTTGCAAGTGAAGAGACTGGTATTAAAATCCCAGATGAATTACTGGCAGAGGAAATCAATAACTATTTCATAGATATAGGTGAGAAACTAGCCAATAAATTCAAACAGAAGGATGATCAACACAAAACCTTCCATGCCAAACTAAATAAAGAAAAGTATGACCTTCTGGAAACCACCCAGGATGAAATCCTTGATAGAACTAACAAAATATCTATCTACAAATCATCAGGAATGAAGGACATCAGTACCACTTTGATAAAAAGTGCGATCACAACACTAAGTGCAGAATTTACACATTTATATAACCTAATAATCAGTACAGGCATCTTCCCTGATGACTGGAAAGTGGCCACAGTGACACCCATACCTAAAGTCAACATCCCGCAAACCTGTAGTGAACTACGCCCAATATCGATCCTCCCACTGCCTGGCAAGATCATAGAACAAATAATACATGACCAAATTAAGACATTCCTTGAGTCCTCTAACTATTTGACCTACCAGCAAAATGGCTTCAGGAAAAATAGGTCCACCACCGGGGCACTGGCGTCTCTACTGGACGAACTTTTGTCAAACATTGACAAGGGTGATCTTACTATCGCAGTCTTCCTTGATTTCAAGAAGGCATTTGATACAATTGACCACAAAATCCTCATGCATAAAATAGAACGAGCTGGGCTAGGCAATAGAGCACATAGCTTCCTCACAAATTACCTCAGCAATAGGAAGCAATACACAAAACTAAGTGACACCAACTCGACCACTCGAGAAATAAAAACAGGAGTTCCACAGGGCTCCACTCTGGGACCCCTACTGTTTCTAATATTTATAAATGACCTACCTCTAGTTTCCAACAAAGCATCTTTCACATTATTTGCCGATGATGCAGCACTAACAATACATAACAATGACCTTGCCATAGCCGCAACCGAGGCTGGAATGGCACTGGATGGAGTGAACACATGGTGCCATGAGAATAAACTAACACTAAATGGCACTAAAACTGAGTACATAATCTATGGAACCAAAGCCAGGAAGGTGAGGGCCCGGCCAATACAACTGCAGATGGGTGGCTTAGTGCTCCGTGAAGTGAACTCCTATAAGTACCTAGGCACAACTCTCGATGCGACTCTAACTGGTACCCAACAGCTGGCAAGACTTAACCAAACACTGGCACTAAAAATGAACACATTCAGAAAAATAAGGTCATATGTAAGTGAGAATACATTATTAAAACCAAATCTAACTGATATACAAACACAGCATATGATTTAACCACTAGTGTACATTACTGCACACTCAATCTTGATGCATATACCTTGCACTATGTTCAGTACATATGCTGTACACTATGCAGCATAGGCTGCTCCCCCACTTCCACTATGTATAGATGAAATGCGACCACTCCAACAGCTGGAAGACCAGTGCCCCGGCGCTGACAAAATATGTATTCAGATGAATAAAAAATATTTACCAAAAAAAAAAAAGTGTTAGGGTCATTCTGAGCACTACTCACCTGTTTATCAGCGCTGCCAACATACATCATCGTACTCCACTGATGCTTCACTATGTATGGGTTGTTAATAGCATGTTGTTTGTGCCTACCGCACACATTTCATATTAATTATGATGGTTTTTACTAATCTTGGTCACTTCGAGTAGAGTGGCATCAATTCTGAGTAACGTAACCATGAGTGTTGTTAACTCTGCCATTAGATAGCGCCACCGATATGGTTTACCGCATAATATACTGTGGAATATAGCAGAGAACGTAGATATATACACGGTCTCTGAATATAGTCAGAGACTGATTATATATAATAACAGTTCAACACAATATCGGTCCAGGGATTGATGTCGAGCCTAGTTTTAACCTGTGCACAGCACAGGTTAAAACTATTTATATAAATTGGGGTTCAGTTTACTTAAGTACCTTTGAATTAAAGAATTCAGGGTATTATAAATCATCGCGTTATACCCGAATTCGCGAATATGGCTTGTGCTGCTGACGTCGTAAAGCAACCACCAATCTATCAATCGTAAAATCGGGACGCGTAAAATCGGGATTTCACTGCATGTGGATGTGTGAAGTTAGTCGGCTTCTCTCAGGAGTCTTCGGTTCCGAGACTAGGACTCTTATCAGATAAAGGAAGAGGTTCGCTGGAGCTGAGAGCGAAACAGGCTTGTGTGTAGAGGCGAGAAAAAGAGGCGAGAAAAAAATATATGCCCAAGGGAGTTCACAGGTCTTGACTTCTTGGAAAGGTGGACATAGTGCTGGCCTTTGATAATTCAGTCCACGCCCTGGTCCTGGTTGCCAGACTTGCACAGACAGGACCGAATACTTCATTGTTATCAGGAACGAAAGTGATCTCCAGCAAAAAAACAAAACAAAAAAATCAAGCCGAGATTATTACCCTAACGGCGAATTTCCATGTAAATGCGGATTTACTCCCATAGACTTAGCACTGTCAGGGAAACGCGGAATAATGGCGGAAGTCAGGTTTCAACTTGTCCTGTTATGACTCTATTCTCGACCATACCTTAACTCGTTCTTGTTTGAGTTTTATATTCTAGCAACATCTAAGTTCATATAAGTTTTCATATACATCCTGCTTTTTTAGAATCTAGTAAATGCTAGTGATCGATCTAATATATTTATCTCAGAAAAAATACAGAAATACAAAAGCATCGGACTATGCAACTTTAAACTCAGTACCTGGTGATTGGTAAGGTCGAGAAGAACATTAAAGAGCAAGGATACACGTGAGTACCTTTTACATATTACTAGTTCTCGAAATACTGAAGTTTCTTGTAAATAGAATAAATACATTTTTTTAAGAGAATCAGAATAATGATATATATCAATATTCTGATTCTATTTTGCTTTTTAATTTTAAGTTTACAACATGCGTCAACTCCCTTATTAAATGGCCGGATGCGGTGGCCGAATCGGTGGAGCGCAGGCTTCACGTGCGGGAGATGGGGAGTTCGGTTCCCGGTCTAGTCAAACTGAAGATTTATAACATGTATACTTGTCGCTTCCTAGCCAGGCACTCAGCATCAATTAAATATGGCAAGGACTGGTTAGCTTAGTATCAAGATAATGTAACTGAGTGGGATATTGGGTCATGGTACCAGTGGCCTCATTTCCCAGTAGGGCAGCACTATAAAGTCACCATGAGTGCATACTGTCACAAGTCTGTACCCGTTCTGATATAACCTTAGATGTTGCTTGGATGTAAAACTCCAACAACCAACCAAAACCAACCCTTATTTAATGTCGTTTCATTCAACGTCATTACACTATCTCACTGAGAAAAAAAATACTTGCCAATGGAACAGGGGGTTATTCCAACATTGAAGGCTACTTTTTAACAGGCTTCACCTAACGTTATTTCAGTTAACGTCGTGGTTTTCAAGAGCATAACCACGACTTTAATGGGGGAGTTTGTATATATAAATATAGATGTGTGTATATAAATTTATATCCATATATATACTATATATCAAAATAATATAGTATATAAGGGGCAAGACAACCATTAGTGGCTATACTGTTTCTACAATTTATATTATTATCAACAGGTTAATTTATGTTTTTGTATTGTGTATGGAAATTGCGGATACAAAATGTTAAATATGTTTGTTGTTGTTTTGCATCCTGCCAACATTTAAGGTCATATCAGGATGGGTATTGACTTGTGACAGCGCACACTCATGGCGACTTTATAGTGCTGCCCCACTGGGAAATCAGGCCACCAGCTCCATGACCTGATATCTCACTCAGTCAAATTATCCTGACACTGAGCGACCGAGCCCTTGCCCTATCCTAGTAGCCGAGCGCCAGGCTAGGAAGTGACAAGTAGGACATGGCAAGGACTGATTAGCTCAGTGTCAGGATAATATGACTGCGCGGGATATCGGGTCATGGTGCCGACGGCCTGATTTCCCAGTGGGGCAGCACTGTAAAGTCGCCGTGAGTGTGCACTGTCACAAGTCGGTACTCGTCCGTATATGACCTTAGATGTTGCTAGGACGTAAAACGACAACAGCGGGCACATACAAGGGCCCCAGTTAGTTTCCACGTACAGCTACAAGCTTACACTCTGTTAATGAACCCCCAGAGGATCGGTCCTCTTATCAGGCTGCTTACACAGTCCGGGTTTACTAACAGGCCACCCGTCAGTTTACTTTAAATATAAATGGGTGCAGTAAATAACTTGCTTTTGTTGTTGCTGCTGCTGTTGTTCTTCTATTATTTTATATCGATACTCTTTCGTCGGCGAAATATTTAATTCAAATCATGTGTAACAAACAAGATGGATATTTGTTTAAAGGAGTGCAGAAATGCTGAGTGGGCATTTTAAAGGGAAGAGGACGATTTCGTCAGCACGGAAGGAAGTAAGGAAGGGAGGATAGAAGGAATGGGGAGAAATGAGGAAGAAGGGTAGGAAGGAAAGATGGAAGATAGGCAGGAAGGAAAGATGGAAGAAAGGAAGGAAGGAAAGATGAAAGGAGGGACAGATGGAAGGAAGGAAGGCAGGAAGGAAGGAAGGATCGACGGAAAGAAGGAAAGAAAGAAGGAAAGAAAGAAAGAAAGACAAAAGAAAAAAAGAAAAACGAAAGAAAGAAAAAGGAAAGAAAGAAAAAACGACGAAAGGAAAAAAGGAAGGAAGAAAGGAAAGAACGAAGGAAGGAAAGAACGAAGGAAGAAAATAACGAAGGAAGGAAATAACGAAGGAAGGAAGAACGAAGGAAGGAAAGAAGGACGATAATGTGACTGAGTGGGATATCGGGTTAGGGTGCTGGCGGCTTGATTTTCCTGGAGGAAGTATTATAAAATCACCATGAGTACGCACTGTCACAAGTTGGTACCCATCCTGATATGAACCTAGATGGCGCTAGGACGTAAAGCTCCAACAACCAACCAACTTAACTGTTGTGTTAATATATAGTAAATGTGCATGTAAACAACTATGCTAAAATCAGGTGATTAAATCTTTAGTGTCATCTTTTCTAATAAATATAATTTCTCAATCCTTCAAAGTTTTAACCAAGTGGTTAGGTTATACCTTGTGTATTTGTTCTTTCTTTGTACAATGAATTAGGATGGGTCATTCTGCTGAGGGCACTATCAAATTGACATTATTATTCCTTAAAATCACCCTTTGTATTTGGTGACGTATTACATTAACCCTGCTTTACTATTAGGATTACTCCGTTAAATATTCATCTATATGTGGTGGCGTATTGCTTTAACCCTGCTTCAATTATAGTTCTCAGAGTAAGTGAATGAAACTGTAACTATTCCCGGTACTACATAACTTTAACATTTGAGATGAGTCATTAAGTCTAATCCACGATACTAGCCACAGCTTGGCATCACAGGCTACCAAGCCGTGATCGCAAAGCATTCAACAAATCCTAGACTAGGTACTTTCAAGCTATTCACAAATATTAAGGTTCAATATGACTATTCATGGTTAGTTTAAGTAAAATTGCATCAGTCAGGTGGGACGTAGCTCAGGAGTGGGACGTAGCTCAGGCGGTAGCCTGTCCATCCTATCGATTCTGCTCAATGGCCACATTCGCAGTTTGGGCAATTTTCCGTTCCAACCAGTGGTCCACAACTGGTTCATAAAAGGAACGGGTATGTGTTGTCCTGTCTGTAGGAAAGTGCATATAAAAGACCCCTTGCTGCTTATCGGAAAGAATAACCTATATGGCGGCAGAGGGTTTCCTCCAAAGAAATATGTCAGAATGATCATATGTTTGACGTCCAATTGCCGATGATAAAAATCAATGTGCTCTAGAGGCGTCGTTAAATAAAACAAACTTTCAGTCATGTTATGCCAAGTACACACCTACCGTTTACGATTTGCGCACTAAAACTCGCGACTCAACCCGACCCGCTTAAAACTGAAAACGGGCAGAATCATTTTTTGAATCGCGAATCGCAATCGAAATCGGCCCGTTTTAGCCCTAAACTGAGTTTTTAGCCGGGAATCGCAATCGCTAGGTGTGCACGGGGAGCGCACACCTAGCGATTTGTGTGTGCGAAACGGGCAGTTTTAGATCGTATACGGTAGGTGGGTGCGCACAAACGGTAGGTGTGTACCTGGCATTACTCACCCTTTAAGCGGTCAGCAGCGTTCACAAAGTACCGCGCATGCGTGGCTACAATCCGGCCGATAATGGGGGAAGCTGCCATGTTGTCCGGCGGGCTTTGGGCCTCATCGTGGCGGGTTTTGAGTGAGGAGTTAAAGATAGGATACAGCGGCATAACGGATACAGGGCGGTGATCGTAGCAGGTTAACACAGCGTGAAAACCGATAACGCTGATCCACCAATACTGGCTGGCACATCAGTGGGGCAGTGTCCCAGTGGGTGTATGTGTATGTGTAGGGGGGGTATGTGGGTATGTGGGTGTGGGGTGGGGGTGTGTATATGTGTGTGGGGAGGGGATGGTATGTGGGTGTGTGTGGGTGTGGGTGTATGTGTGTGGGGTATGTGGGTGGGTGTGTGGGTGTGTATGTGTGGGGGTATGTGTGTGTGGGGGGAGGGGGGTATGTGGGCGTGTGGGTGTGGGTGTGTGTGTATGTATTGATGCATTGTTTGCTACTGCCAGTAGTACTGGGTGGTACGGCAGTGGGGCAGTATCCCAGTCTGGTTGTGTGGGTGTGGGTATGTGGGTGTATCGGTGGGTGGGTGGGTGGGTGGGTGGGTGGGTGGGTATATAATGATGTATTGTTTGCTACTGTGTGGCATGGCAGTGGGGCAGTATCCTAGCGTGTGGGTGGGTGGGTGTGTATGTGGGTATGTGGGTATGTATTGATGTATTGTTTGCTACTGTGTGGCACTGCACTGGGGCAGTATCCTAGTGTGGGTGGGTGTGTATGTGGGTGTGTGGGTATGTATTGATGTATTGTTTGCTATTGTGTGGCACTGCATTGGGGCAGTATCACAGTGTGGGTGGGTGTGTATGTGAGTGTGTGAGTATGTATTGATGTATTGTTTGCTACTGTGTGGCACTGCACTGGGGCAGTATCCCAGGGTGGGTGGGTGGGTGTGTACGCGGGTGTGTGGGTATGTGGGGGTGTGGGTATGTATTGATGTATTGTTTACTACTGTGTGCACGGCACTGGGGCAGTATCCCAGTGTGGGTGGACATGAGTGTGGGTATATGTGGGCGCATGGGTATGTGTGTATGGGTGGGTATGTGTGTGGGGGTATGTGTGTGGGTGTGGGTATGTATGTATCTAATGTGCGTATGTGTGGGTGTATGTGTAGGTATGTGTGTGGGTATGTGTTTGGGTATGTGTGTAGGCGTTGGTATGTGGAGGTGGAAATATGTGTGGGTATGTGTGTGGGTATGTGTGTGGGTATGTGTGTGCGTATGTGTGTATGCGTGGGTATGAGTGTGGGAATATGTGTGGGTATGTGTCTGGGAATGTGTGTGGGTATGTGTGGGTGTGGGTATGTGTGTGGATATGTGTGTGAATGTGTGAGTGAATGTGTTTGGGTATATGTGTGTGGGTGGGTGTGGATGGGTATGAGTGTGTAGGGGTGTGGGTGTGGGTGTGCGGGTTGCACAGCATTGGGGCAGTATCCCAGCGTGTGAGTGTGTGTAACTGTTGGCGGGTATGTCTGTGGGTGGGTGTGGATATGTGTGTGGATATATCTGTGGGTATCTGTGTGGGTGGGTGTGGGCGTGTGTGAGTTGGTGTGGCGTGTGTGGTTGTGCATGGGTATGTGTGTGGATGTGTGTGTATATGTTGATGTATTGTTTGTTACTGGGTGTGGATTTGGGTGTATTAGACACAGCAGTAGGATTCAGTGTGTGAGTGTGTATAACTGTGCGTGGGTATGTGCGTGGATGTGTGTGTGCATATGTTGATGCATTGTTGGTTACTGGGTGTGGTAACGACAAGTATCAATTTGTGTAAGTCATTAGATTGACTCGGTTGGGATTCAAACTCCTGACATTCCGCACAGGAAGTCTGCGCTCTACCGATTCGACCACCGCGTCCGAAAATATATTTGAAAAACAAACAAACGTCGGATGGACAAGCCCATCAGCTCTCCAGCCAGCGGGTTTTCACACCTTTTATACCACCACCATCACCGGCCTGCCACTGTCACCTCACTTATTGTATTACTGAGTTAGAAACATGCACACTTCTACTACTGCTTTACCATGTTTCTTTTCCGCCCACCCACCCTCCTATAATTTGTATTCCTGTAGGGCTGGGCTGAGTGCTTCCGTCCACTTTAAATAAACGCTGATTATCTGCCTTATGTGGTTGTTCCTTTCTGAATCACGCTATTATCCTGCATTTTCCTGCCGTATTACCTTCCGCGCTTGCTCACTATTTCTCTCTATATTGATTCTCGACAGTAGGTGGAGAGTCCCAAACGTACTGGAATGTGTGTAGGTCAAAGCAGGAAACTCTCGTCTCATACGCCGTTAGGTTGGTTGGTTGTTGGAGTTTTACGTCCTTGCAACATCTAAGGTCATATCATGACAGGTACCGATTTGTGACAGTGTTCGCTCATGGTGGCGTTATAGTGCTGCCCCATTGGGAAATCAGGCTGCCGGCACCATGAGCCCCACTCAGTCACATTATCCTAACACCGAGCTAACCAGTCCTTGACCTATCCTATTAATGCCGGGCAACAGGCGTCGACGTCCATATGTGCGCATCCAACAAAAGTTCCTTTTGTTCTCATTACGACCTGGCATTAGAGACCAAATAGGGCCTAGATAACACAGAAGCGGATATGTAAGTTAATCTGTAAGTTAGGAAGCCACAAGTATCAATTTTATAAGTCATTGGTTTGACTCGACCGGGAGCCAATCTCCCGATATCCCATACGCGACCAGGCCAGCGCTCTACCGAACAGGCCGGTATTGGAAAGTTTATCCACTACGAGGGCGGCGAACATTCAGACAAGAGGTCAGAGAAAGGTCACACAGAGAGAAGCCAGACACTGACTGCATTGTGAGAACTGTAGATGCTATTCAGGCTACCAGGCACTAAGCGGGCTGGACACATCTTTGAACATCATCCAACACCAAAGAAGTCCTCACAGCCGTTACAGGCCATTGTGAGCCTGATTGGTGAGTGCTAATAGAAATCACAGGGTTTTTCTTTGTTTTTTTTGTTCAAGTGTTTTTATTCCTCTGAATGACATGTTGTCAGTGCTAATGTAATGGGCTTCCAGTCCTAATGACAATTGCCTCTACACAGTAAACAAATCTACAACAATATATAGATAGACAATTACAGGGAAATAACCAAAACATCGGTACATGAATGATAGGTAAAGAACAAGATAAGAGAAAAAAGAAACATATACGGGGAGGTAACTATGTTAGACTAGTATGGTGACCGTTAGTAGGGGGTGGGGCATAACTGATTATCTTTCTAGTAGTAACATACGCTTTGAAAGGGTGATGGTGTGTTGTAGGGTGGGCCTTTGTGATTGAACTGGTGTTCATGGTAATCTCAGGTGGGGCCTATTGAGTTAGTAAATAGGTTAATATTGATTAATGCTGAGACGTTGCAACGCCAGATGACAGATGTTCGGGGAAATCAGTCTGTGAGATTAACCACGGTCAACCCTGTTGACCATCCTCAGTCTTCCCCCCCCCCCTACTGAAACGACGCTCAACAAGCCCAACCACAGACACAAGAAATGATGATGCTGTCACACTGCAAAGATTCCTGATTTTGAAAGTGAGACACTGTATGCACCAGTGAGATTCACAACATCACAGTTTCTAGACAGTTCTATTTATCCTGTAGTTCTACAATGAATTTAATCGCAGTGCTGGAGATTGATTTTGCTGCGCTTTCAGTTGTTATTACTGAACCAGCTTGAAAGGACTATTTTTTTAAAGCAAACAACTTGACCCAGTTCTAATTCAATTACTATCTAGATGATTTCCAAAAAGGAAAGTTTGTTATTGTTATTTAACAACACCTCTAGAGCACATTGATTTTTATCATCGGCTATTGGACATCAAACATATCATTCTGATATATTTCTTTGGAGGGAACCCGCTGCTGCCACATAGGCTACTCTTTCCCATAAGCAGCAAGGGCGAGATGATTTTCAAGCACATTAAGTGTAACTTCATACATATTCACGTTCTGTTATTTGGTGCGTCGATGTGGGTGTCGGGTGATATTTCACATGCTGCTAGGATTTAAAAACCAATAAATAAATACACATCCCCTAGCACGGTATGCCGCTCTCTGGTGATGGGAGAAGAACTGGTCCCTGCGATCCGTCACGTGATGCGTCACATGATGCACTACCCGATACACCACCGGATGTGTCACCGGATGTGTCACCGGATGCGTCACCGGATATGTCATGGGATGTGTCACCGGATGCGTCACAGTACACGTCACAGAATGCGTCACAGAATTCGTCACCGGATGCATCACCGGATGCGTCACCAGATGCGTCACCATGTCCGTCACCAGATCCGTCACCAGATGCGTCACCGGATGCGTCACTGTATGCGACACAGAATGCGTCACAGTATGCGTCACAGAATGAGTCGCCGGATGTGTCACCGGATGCATCACCGGATGCGTCATCAGATCCGTCACCAGATCCGTCACTGGATTTGTCACTGGATGCGTCACCAGATCCATCACTGGATGTGTCACAGTAGGCTATGCATCACTGGATGCATCACAGTATGTGTCACCAGATCCGTCACCGGATGCATCACCAAATATGTCACCAGTTGTGTCACCAGATGCGTCATCAGATGTGTCAACCGATGCGTTAACGAATGCATTAACGAATGCGTCAATGGGTGCGTCAACGGATATGTCACCAGATGCATCACCGGATTCGTCAACGGATGTGTTAACTGATCTGTCACCGGATGCAGAGCAGGTCAACAAGAATGGAAGCTTCGCAAAAACCTCACTTGACGGGATGGCCGAATGAGTTAGAGCGTCCGTCTCCCGTGCTGGTAGATCGTGGGGTCGTGGGTTCGAGTCCCGGTCGAGTCAAACCAATGACTTTAAAATTGATACTTGTCGCTTCCTAGCCAGGCGCTCGGCATTATTAGGATAGGGCAAGGACTGGTGTGCTCAGTGTCAGGATAATGTGACTGAGTGGGATACCAGGTCATGGTGCCGGCGGCCTGGTTTCCCAGTGGGACAGCACTATAAAGTCACCAAGAGTGTGCACTGTCACAAGTCGGTACCCGTCCTGATATGACCTTAGATGGTGCTAGGACGTAAAACAACAACAACAACCTCACTTGATGGTGAAATTGAATGAATTGTTGACTGCGCATGCGGGACTACCAACCACATTTATTTATCTACCTCCAAGTCTGTTGGCAGTAGGGTACCTTTGCACAATGGAGAATATACCTGGCTCTGAATATATAGGGATCTACCCGATGAGGACTTGATTAGCAACAACAACCAAAACCAAAGATTAATGTTGGTAGGGTTTTGTTGCTACACAGATTCTTATTGGATACATCACCACTGAATATGTATACAGTCAGCTCTGGTTAATCCAACACATTCTGTCAAACGCCAAATAATGTCCGAAAACTAATTGTTGGATTAACCAATTTAAACTTGTTCGTGGTTGTTTGTGTTATTTTGATAAGCTTATATAGGTGTGACTGAATCATGTATGTAATTGTTCATTAAAATAATAATAACACTGCAGAATCTGGAAGCACTCTATTCGGGTCCAGCTTAACTGGCTGGGTCTTTTAGGTGTGAGAATTGCCACTGAAAGAAGGTCTAAATCTGGGATAATAGTGATAATTCATGTTTGATGGATTTCAAGTGTTGGATTAACCAGAGCTATAGGCATGCTATAGGCATGTTTGTTACAAAAAAAGCAGTGCCAGTGTCGGAAAGTGAGTGTCAGATTAACCAGAGTAATTAGCATTGATTAACATTGGGGAAATCCGTTACACCTGAAATCATGTCGGTAAGCAAGGTTGTCAGATTAACCAGTGTCGGATTAACCAGAGCTGACTGTAGTTTGTTGCAATCCCCACTGCAATAGACTGCTCCAATTACCCCTGGTGGCACACGGCGGATAAATGTCACACTGCCTCAGGTGAGAAGTCGGTGAAAGCAGCCGCATCCTCTATCTATATAGACAGTCGTTAATGAGTTTTCATCGCTCTAAGGCCACAGGGAACTGAGGAGGCCGGAGTGGGCAAAACAAGACTTTGTTCAAACTCAATAAGAAGTTCAGGTCACCAGCGGGTGTGCTGTATATTTGACATAATCTAAGGGGGGGTTAGCCGGTCAACTTATCTGACAGAGGCACCAAGCCGTGTCCATGAACATATATACATAGGTATATAATATATTGTCGTGGGGGTGATGAAAATGGGAAATGTTGCGCCTAGAGCGGGAATCGAACCCAGATGTCTTGCATTCCGGGCCAGTGTGCTAACTACTTAGACTGGTTTATTTGAGCTTGAATCCAGTACGTCGGGATTGGTCTGTCTATCACCATTATACTATTTGTACCCCATGGCTATCAGTATTAGTTGTAGCACCATGACGTCATAGAAGAAATGGAAGGCTGGACTTACATAGGTTATAAAGGAGAACAATCAAAATACTTCAGATTTATGTTTAAAATATCGGTGTCCTTATGCCCGAATAGCTTTATATATATATATATATATATATATATATATATATATATATATATGGGGTTTGAACCCAGGGGTACTTTTGGCGCTGCATGTGCGGCTGCCTGTTGCCGACCAAGGTGCACTCACTCGGACTCCTGACGCACCACGTGCAACAACGTTTTTTTTTTTTTTTTCTTCTTTGTCACGGTAGGGCATGGGTCCAGCCAGATGAAAGGCATGGTACTCCTCTACTTTGACTATGGGGATGTAATCTACATGGGTGCTAAAAAGAGCTACTAAAAATATTGCAGATACTACAAAATAGGGCCTTGAAAATAGGCCTGAAAGTAGACAAACTACACCCCACTTATGACCTACACAAAAGAACTAAAGTAAAGCTACTAGAAAACAGAAGGATAATCCACCTAAAAACATTAGCATATGGATATAGCCAAGACATTAAGTGTCTAACCAACCACTAAGGGACACCAGAGCAAGCAAGGCACCACGACTAAGACAGACCAGAAGCCAGATCAAAGCCCATGAAAGGAGCACACTGGAAATGGCCGCCAAGGCATGGAATGCGCAAAACGGTGAAAGAAAGACAAATCCCTGACCTAAAAACGTACAAAAAATATCTGTGCAAAATAAAAACTGGGGAACCCCAACTGAACTGCACCACAAGGGGGCAGGTGATATGTCACGGCCCACCAACTGGACAGCCCAGGGTGGGATAACCGTAAATATAAAAGCCAGATAACATAACCAACAACAATATAAATCAAATCAATTTCAAACAAACATAACTCAACCCCCTATTACGTACAAGCCTATGGACATGTAAATAAAATAGGCTAGTATAGAATTAAGTAGAAAAAAAGCGGAAAACTCTTCCCAAGAAAACCCCAAAACACTAACATAGAACCTGAAGAAAACAACTAACATAGTAATAAGAATAGAACAAAAATACAATGCCAAGAGGGCCCAAAAAAACTAACATAGACTACTGAACGTACCAACAGACTATCTATCTGCTACTGAAATGCAGACAATCAAATAACTTATCAGCAGCTACTGTTTGGTTAAGACAACACCAACACTACAGCTGGCCAGCATTGAAAACAAGCCAGGCTTACATGCAATGGACCGAATAAATACAGCCTCAATAAAAAATAAAAAATAAAAAATGTCAGTTGATATTCATTATGATATTCACATGTATTCATTTGATGATTTGCTACATGACTGATTACTGACATTGTTCGACAAATGTTATATACTGCTATGATTGATGCTTGTGCATCACTGTTACTCTACGGACGATTGTTATCATGCTTCATTGTGTTGTGCATTGAATAAACTGATATCGCCCTTACTCTCTTTACTGCCCTTCGCTTGCTTACATATATATATATATTATATATATTACAGATTCTCGTACAGTCTAGTGTTATGTGAATGTCCTAGGTAGTAGTTCTAATTTGTTGAGAATATAACATTGGAAAAAGTATTTCTTGGGTGCTGAGACACTGTTCTTCCGTCCATAGTTGGTGCAGTCATATATACATATATATACATATATATACATGTGTGTGATGTATAAGACTTGTGTGATTATAAATGTGCAAAAGGGAATATTCCCTATATGATCACCCATATGTTGTGTACTACTTTATGGGTGACCCCCTTTTCACAGTTGGGACAGGTGGCGCCACCACCCCCAACCCGACCAGTGGCGCGAATACTGTCTGTCACTCATGCACTGGAATTATTAATATGGATTTGTTCACCCTTGAAAGTTCTACTATTCCACAAAGCACAACTACACGCTACATGCATACATTCGAAAGATTTAGTGCAACCCTTTTTTAATATTTCCTTAAACAACCCTTTTCATCTTTCAATATTGCTCTTGAGGGGAAGGCGTTGGAAAACAAATGGCAACCTCATTCTTAAATCAACATTAAAACGAAGCAATCTATTTAAATTTGCCGGTAATCTGTTTGACAAAACAAAGCAGGGTGGCAATTTCACGTGATTGAGGTTCCCATTAAGTGACTTAATGAGTATGTGATATAAGGTGGGATAATTGTTATAAAGAGAAGCTATTCGGTATTTGGTAAGTATATTACAATGTAATAGTAATTGCTTATTAACTGAATGAGCAGACTATAACTATAAGTCAGTATTAAGATGTTTACGGGCAACTCGTGAGTCGAAAGATTACCCAGATTGCTGAGACTGTTGAGACTGCTCTGGTTGGTATGGTTGGTATGGTTGGTATGGTTGGTATGGTTGATATGGTTGCTATGGTTGCTATGACTGCAATTACTGTTATGATTGATATGACTGCATGACTGTTATGACTGCTATGACTGCTATGACTCCTTTGACTGCTATACTTAACCATGACTATCATTACTGTCATGACTGCCATGGTTGACATGGTTGGCATGGTTGGCATGGTTGGCATGTTTGGCATGGTTGACATGGTTGACATGGTTGACATGGTTGACATGGTTGGCATGGCTGACATGACTGATATGGTGACATGGTTGACATGCATGACATGGTTGACATGGATGGCATGTCTGCCATGGTTGACATGGTTGACATGGTTGACATGATTGACATGACTGGCATGGTTGACATGGTTGACATGGCTGCTTTGACTGCAATGACTTCAATGATTGCAACTACTGATATGACTGTTATAACTACCATGACTGCAATGGCTGCTATAACTACCATGGATGTCATGACTGTCGTGACTGCCATGAGTGTCAGAGTTGACATGGTTGACATGGTTGAAATGGTTGACATCCCTGACATGACTGCCATGACTGACATGGCTAACATGGTTGACATTTTGTGTCTGACATTTTGAGCTGATTGCATTTACATGAATCCCAACTAATGTAATGGACTGATCTTGGAATGATCCCTGAATGAATCACCATGTAATCATACCGGACGCGGTGGCCGAATCGGTAGAGCGCATGCCTCCCGTGTGGGAGATCGGGAGTTCGATTCCAGGTCGAGTCAAACGAATGACGTACAAAATTGATATGTGTTCCTTCCTAGATTGGCACTGTGTTTTAATAGGATAGGGCAGGGACTGGTTCGCACAGTATCAGGATAATGTGACTGTGTGGAATATCGGGTCATGGTGCCAGCAGCCTGGTCTTTCAGTGGCACAGCACTATAACGTCGCCATGAGTGAGCACTGTCACAAGCCGGTACCCGCCGTGATATGACCGTAGAAGTTGACAGTGCGGGAAACTCTAACAACCAACTAATCTCACCTCTCCTGAAATAAAGTAGAAATGCAGAGTGCTATGACAGGCTCAAGTTGGTCACAGGGAAAGGCTATATCCACGCCACGACATGCCAGTGCCCGGCGAGCACACTGCGCTCTGATAGTGATATATATGGCATAGTGGACACGTCCCAGCATGTTAAGTTAGTGGTTCAGCGCCTCATCAGCCAAGAAGTCGTCTTGTTAAGGACGCTACCGCTAGATGGCTCTCACCCACTCGATGCCACCAACACCAGGCGGGCCCATATTTTCCAGACGAACTAACCCTGTTCATCCATCAAATAGCGAAGACGCACACAAAAATTAGGGAAATTAGCCGCTTCGCAACAACTGCATCGCATTGGCTTTGGCATGTGATTCATTTGAGATGAAATAAAGAGTTACCCAGATGTCCTCTGAGGCCCAATTAAGGAGAATTTGCGTCATGATACAATCATAGGCGTAAAATCGGCGAGTCCTACATTGAACAGTCCCCCCCCCCCCTAGCATTGACGTTAATCTGATATGGGTGGGATTGAGAGGGGAGTGAAGGAGGGGGGGGGGGGGGGGGATAACATGAGCAATCACGGTTAACATGGTAATGAGCTGCTTACTCAGATGCTCCTGGGACCATCAGATGGGGCAGCTCCTTAATGAGGGTCTACCGTGAGTGGCTGCATAAGAGAAGGTGATTTATGAGTTGAACATCCTGTAACATCCCATAATGCATCAACTCCTGTTGATAGCTGCCTTCCATCTGGTTGTAACAGGAAATAACATGAAGATTATGTTAGTAATCATCCAGTTTAGAGGGAAATGACTTTTGTTTTGTTGGCGGGTTTTTTCTCTTGTTTTTTTTTTTTTCGCTCAACATAGATCAGCCAATCAGACATGATAAAATATCATAGTGACTCAAGTTCAGATGGCGATTGTTCCTTTTATTTGGAAGGTTCTACTTTATGTGCAAGGTTGTCAATGGAGGTAAGACATGCATACATGTTCCTGCTGGCTTTTAATCTGCTTTTAAATCTGCTTTTAAATCTGCTTTTAAATCTGCCCTGATGACCCCCATTTTTTTAATTAATTTATTTTGTGGTAAATATAATGTCTGTATCCGTCAGCAATTTTAACCTGGTCGTAACTATTTGATACTATCATATTATTGTACAATAAGGTTAGAATGGCTCCCTGTTAAATCCACATCATCATTACAAAGACATTATCATGATTATAATGTCTCCTTATCAAAGACTTTTTAAAGGAAAATAAAACATACCCAGGGTGCAGATTTAAAACCCAGAAGGCCTCACGTGAGACTGACAAGGTGGTGGGAGGCAGTTGTTGAGCTACTGATGTGTAAGGCGCCTAATTTGTTATTTAAGATTAATGCTCCTTGAATATAGCCGCACATTTCTTTTTTTTTTGGTTGTGATGGGTGTATTTATGCTGCCCATAACAATTAAGTATAATGACTTGTTTTTGCCGCTAGACAGTAATAGTCTTCTGACTGCCCTTCTTTTCATCACTTTCAGTTGTTGTGTAGCTAACTACTGCACGCATTCTTTCTCTGTTTATAAGCATTCTCCCACATCCCCCAAACCTCTGTGAGTATGTTCGTTCTACAATCGGATAATTGTTTGGTTACCAATAGTTACTTTCTCTGACTGTCTTCACCTTGCTGTGTTACTGTTAGTGGTCGCTTCGAATACTGAGCCACCACCACCATGACCCGATATCACAGTCAGTCACATTATCCTGATACTGGGCAACCCAGTCTTTGCCCTGTCCTATTTACGCTGAGCACCAACACCAATTGAAGCATTCATGCAGTTTCAAATACAGGCACTATGCATATACATTTTTATAGAGAGAGAGTGAGTGATCGAGTGAGTGAGTGAATGAGTGAATGAGTGAATGAGTGAATGAGTGAATGAGTGAGTGAGTGAGAGTGAGTGAGTTAGTTAGTGAGAGTGAGTGAGAGTGAGTGAGTGAGAGTGAGTGAGTGAGAGTGAGTGAGTTAGTTAGTGAGAGTGAGTGAGAGTGAGTGGGTGAGAGTGAGTGAGTGAGTGGGTGAGTGAGAGTGAGTGAGTGAGAGTGAGAGTGAGTGAGTGAGTGAGTGAGAGTGGGTGAGAGTGAGTGAGTGAGTGGGTGAGTGAGAGTGAGTGAGTGAGAGTGAGTTAGTGAGAGTGAGTGAGTGAGAGTGAGAGTGAGAGTGAGTGAGTGAGTGAGAGTGAGTGAGAGTGAGTGAGTGAGTGAGAGAGTGAGTGAGTGAGTGAGTGAGTGAGTGAGTGAGTGAGTGAGTGAGTGAGTGAGTGAGCGAGCGACGAGCGGTTCTTCACCATGGCGACAACTATGGCCATGGGTAGCCATTCAGTGCTCTTGCCGATTCGGCTATTCCCTCCAGTCAACAGTCTAATCAAACAACGACGGTTTGTTCAGTGAAAACTCAGGATGGGTACCGATGGCGGGTGACAGTGCGCGGTCATGGTGCCCGCACATGACAGGGGTTCGCCCATCACAGGGGTCGCTGAAGACAGGTACTACCGTATATTAACAACAGTTCATAGCAGGCTGGTTACTGGAGTGTTGTACCAAATATATGCTAATAAATATTGCCGCTAATTTTCAGTAAAACGTGTAATAAAATATTTTGAATCCATATACATACGGACAAGAACCCAGACACAGGCACATACACAGACATACACACACAGACAGGTGTGTACACATAGACACATTAATACACACAGCCACATACATACACACATATACATGTAACATACACACATATACATGGATACACACAACCACATACATACACACATATACATGTAACATACACACATATACATACACACAGACACATACATACACATATACACAGACATACACACACAGACACAGATGTACACACATAGACACAGATGTACACACATACATACACACATACATATACACATAGACACATACATACACACATACACATATATACACAGACACAGACATACACACACAGACACATATACACACACAGACACAGACATACACGCACAACAAACAGCACAACCTTTCCATGAAACAAAACACTTTCATTCCCCAAAGAGAATGGGAGATTTGCGCCCGTAATCAAGAAGTCGAAGATAATTCCACCTATTCTGATGGAGCTCTGTTACCGACTGAAAGTTGATGGGTGATAACAAGAAAAATCTGCCTTTGTGTTTTTCCAGGAAGAGACTTTTAAAAGCGCCTAATGTTATTACTAAGCCGAGATTTAAATTAAACCTCATTTCAAGGGTATAAAAACAAACACTTATTACTGTGACGCTATGTTACTGTGCTTTAGTATTTTTGCTTTTTTATCAAAAGAAATTTTCCTTTTGCAATCGCAACCCAGAGAGTGTTCTTACATCAGTCTGGGTAGCAATATATACAGATAGCTAAGACAATATTTCCAACGGGAATGTATATCATAAGCATTGTGCTTCTTTCATTCTCCTTTTCTTCATCCACTGTAATTAAGTTTCATTGAAATTGAAACTGTATATAATGAGAATGTTTAAATAAACTTTAGTGAATTGAATTGAATTGAATTAAATTACTAGCAAGGGCTACCATTGTATTGATGCCTTCAACAAATAGTACCCGTGAGATTTAATCAGCGATAATGGCGGTGCAGATAAACCAAATTAAGAATCGACAACTCTTTTATAAGCTGGTGCGATAAGAGGCCCAATGGGGCGACATGGCGATTACTAACTATGCAGTAGCTTTATTAGAATGTACTGCTACCTATGTAACACTTCTTCACACAGTCCACTGAATAGCCACCAATGACGTGTCGCTTCTTAGCCAGGTGATCGGCATTATTAGGAAAGGGCAAAAACTGGTTGGCTCAGTGTTAGGATAATTTGACTGAGTGGGATATCGGGTCATGGTGTTAGTGGCCTGATTTTCCACTGCCGCAGCCATGTGTGTGCACTGTCACAAGTTGATACCCTTCCTGATATGGCTTTTTAGATGTTGCCAGGACGTAAAGCTCCAACAACCAACCAACCAACCTGAATAACCAAGTGTATCCTGCCTTATTTTAGGTTCTATATCATTCAGATACCTACCCCTCAGTGCAATAAAGCATTAGTGTTGCCCCCGATGTGGTGGCCGAATCGGTAAAAGTGCACGCTTCACATGCGGAAGGTCGAGTTTTCAAATCCCGGCCGAGTCAATGACTTACAAAATGTATACTTGTCGCTACCTAGCCTGGCCCTCAGCAATAATAGGATAGGGCAAGGACTGGTTAGCTCAGTATCACTATCAGAATAATGTGGGATAGTGGATCATTGGTATTGACTGCCTGATCTCCAAGTGGGGCAACACTATGAAAAGTCAGCATCAGTGCACACTGTCACAGGTCAGTACCCATTCTGATATTACCTTAGATGTTGCTAGGATGCAAAACTACACAAAAACAAACTTTCCCATACAGTGCTGAGAGATCTACAATTGCTAGCAATTTCCAAATTGCGGATGGTTCAGCGGGGGACGAACGCCAAGAGCCTCCAAGGCTGCGCTACCCCCCCCCCCCTATTCCCCCCCTCTCTGCCCCAGCCCTAAACCCCCTGCCTCACCTCCCTCCCCCCTCCTCCATAGCCACAGTTAGACTCTTCCTCCGCGTTAATTGGTCTCCCAACTTTCACGCCTCCTCACGTTGCTGCTGGCCGGCTGACCCACCCGTACTTTCCGGCTATGATACTTTTGTTCTTGTTGTAAAACAGTTTATTCATCGGATCATACATTTTTTTCAGCGTCGAGGCACTGGTCTTCAGGCCATTTACATTACATTGTACATAGGTAGATCAGCGAGTACTTAGAGTATATTAGTAGATTCAGAAGGAGGTTAGTGTGTTAGCGATATCCCACCCAGTCACATTATCTTCATGTAGAACAAACCAGTCATTGCCCTATCCTAGTAATAAGAAGCACCAGGCAAGGTAGAGAGCGATTAGTTCCAATTCTCTAAATCTTTTTGTTGTTGAAGATTTATACTGCCTATCTTGGATAAGCCTGAATAGGCTTGTTTTCACCATTAGACAGTTTGTCGATAGAAAGCCCGAGCCTACACTTTTACCGACCCAAGGGATTTTTAACCTCCCACACCACATAGACATGGTATGAGAGCAACTTGCCTTTGATGACGCTGTAAGTTATACACAGCGGTGGAAATCCAAATAGGCAGAGGTGGGGGTGCAGGGAATCGAACCACTGACCTTCAGATTAGGAGTCCGACCTAGAAAAAAGTCAGACACTCTAACCACTCCGCCACAGAGAACACCGGTTCATTCTGGGACCGATCCTGTGAATTACCACATCTGAAGCAAACGCCCTACCCACTAGGCCATCCCGTCCGTTCTAACCCATAATGTCAGTCTTCACCATTCATGGTTCTAGTAGCAAAGTAGCAATGACCTTTCCCTTCCTGCCTATACTGTATGTATTGTGTTAATGCTGAACAATAGTTGTTTATGCGGATATTAAAGCTGAAGGTTTGACATTTCCAGAACCCCTCATCCCCAAGGCAAAAGTAGCTGCTCAACCTATAACTAATCATTAGATATATGGTGTATATCACAAGCGATACATATTTAACTGTCGGACACAGATTAGTATGTGGATTACCGCGAAATGTTATCCCGATAACCTCATTAGAATACAATACAATGCATTTCTATATAAATGACTCATCAAAAAGTAAAGCTTGTTTTATTTAATGATGCCTCTAGAGCACTTTGATTTTTATCATCGGCTATTGGACATCAAACATATGGTCATTCTGATTTGTTTCTTCGGAGGAAACCTGCTGCCGCCACATAGGCTACTCCTTCCTATAAGCAGTAAGGTTTTTTTTTATATGCACTTTTTCACACACAGGACAGCACATTCCACAGCCTTTGATGAACCAGTTGTGGACCACTGGTTGCAAAGGAATCACCACTGCCTTTAGGTGACCAGCGTCACTAGTCACTAACATAATATTCTCTGTGTCATTCTGTAATATATTAGTGCCTATGCAGTAATAGGCCCTGGCCGGATCCGGTGGCCGAATCCTGTGGCCGAATCAGTAGAATGTAGGCTTCCCAGTCGAGTCAAACCAATGACTTATCAAATTTATACTTGTCACTACCAAGCTTGGCACTCGGCACTGATAGGATAGCACAAGGAGTGGTTATCACAGTATCAGGATAATGTGACTGTGTGGGATTTCAAGTAATTGCCACCTGCACCATGACCTGATATCCCACTCAGTCACATTATCCTGAAACTGAGGCAGTTCTTGCCCTATCCTAATAATGCCGAGACCTGGCTAGGAAGGGACAAGTATCAATTTTTAAGTCATCGGTTTGACTCGAACAAGGTCTGAACCGGACGCTCTACTCATCCGGTCATCCCTCCTGGTCCCTAACCCAGGGAATGGTCGGGTGGTTGGGTGGGTGGTTGGAATTTCAGCAACTCCTGTATTGCGTGCAAATCCATCACCAGGTATGGAGCCTTGTCAACATCCTCTCAAAGAATTCCTTCCGGAGAGTTCTCAGTAGGCATAGACGTAGGATGAAGGAGTGGATGTGCAGATATGACTTCTGAACCCATCTATTTATCTCACAATCTGGTACTAATGCATTCAGCACCAACCTCCCAGGGAGGTCTGGACCACCCTGGAAAAGCGGTAAGTTGACAATCAAAGAAGCTGCATGATTCGACTAAGAAGCAATATAAACCAGTATTGTATATATGTCTTGCCCTCATGCATAAGGTGGGTGAAGCTGTTGAAGGCGGTATTGATGGACATATGTCTGTTCTTTCAAAGGATATTATAATTTCATTCAGTTTTTGTTTTAAAATAAACTCAATTTTAAATTGTTGGAAAAGCTAACATGGAAAAAACCAACAACTCAACAACAGAATTATGATACTTCAATGGATATAGTAATGCAGATGGCGTTCTGATAAATGACCTTGACATTTTCCCAACACCAGGCCTGTGATACTTCTATGCATTTAATTTAGCCGTCGATGTTGCTAGGATGTATCAGGATAGTGTGCCTGATGGGTCATGGTGCCAGTGGTTTGGCATCCCAATGCAACAAGACTATAAAGTCACCATGTGTGCCCACTGTCACAAGTCGGTACCCTTCCTGATTTTACCTTCAATGTTGCTAGGATGTAAAACCCCAACAAACAACCTAAAAGACAAGGTGGTATTTGATACCAGTGACTAACCTAAGCGTAAGTGGGAAAAGTGTGCATAACGCAATATGAATGGTTGGGTTTAAGCAGTACCCATCAGAGAATAGCAAATAGAAATTCAGATCACACACAACCCCCCCCCCCTCCAGCCTCCATCCACGCACACCCTCAGGAAGCTTTCGGGATTGACCGACTTTATTTCTGATTGGATCGATACTGCATACTGTCCTGATAGACAGGCAGGCTCCAATCAGAGTATGTGGGTCAATCTGCGAATGTGGCTAGTTGTGAGGTGAGTGTGAGGTGAATTTCAATAGAGGTTTATTAGGCTGGTCAAGCTGAAGCTGACCTTTCTGACTGGAGTGCGGGATTTTTATTGCACAACATTACTGTTTTCAGTGGTTTTTGTTCGACAAATCTATTCACATTTGCTTCTAAATGCATGCATTGTAATGATCATGAACCGACTCTACACAACGACGTCTAGTTTCATAATGCTTTATTTGGGTACCGCGCAGACGGCGCTGCCGGCCCGATCAGGGTTTCGGTTTCGGGTGCTCGCGTCGTACATACATTACATCTCCCTTTTATACATTTTGCATTGTAATGAAAAGCACAATAAGCTACCGATTATTTTTACCTCTCACTGTGTAGGGCTTCCGAGGATCGGAAGTACATTCAGTCTTGATCTCATTCATTTCTGTGACCTTATGTTTCCTACATCATTTTCGACTTACCGCGTCGCGGCTAGCGCGCAGGCACAGCCCTATTTCCTTCCGAAGGTAGCCCCTAAATCGGCTTGTTAAATGTTGCATATGCACTTTTGACCTTACATTGTAGTCTCTTTGGACGTGTGTCATTTCGTGGATAAATTCTACTTATTTCTAACATGTAGCGCATGCACATTTGTAAAGTTGTATACATTGGTATCTAATAAACATTTGACTTTATGTCTGTACGTACTGACCGTGTGACCCTGTGTATATTCGTTTCCGTATATGTGCACCTACCCGCCGATGTAGGTCGCTGTCGCATTGCCGATACGTGTGACATGTTTATTACCTACTGATACGTTAGCCTTTGTAGTGGTTTTACTTTTCGCCCGTATCTCATTGTGTATGGACTTTGTAAAGCGTTCTCACTGGCCTTATCAGTTTGGGCACCGTGTTGTGTGCGCGGGTTGAGTTGTTCAATGTTCTGATTATTTTCTTTTGTCTGGAATATATGTTTTCGGTTTCGTACTAGGTTATGATTTTTTTGGTTGCGTACTACGTATTTTCTTGTCTCGTTGTTGCCCGCCTTTTCTATCACCCCTTGGGCCCATTTCCCTTTGTGGGTTAGATACCGCACGTGTTGTCCGGTCGGTATTATGTTGTGATTCTTCCCTGCATGGCGGTCGTAGCATTGTTTTTGTTTTATTTGTACATTCCTGATTTGTTGTTTTGCTACTCTAGTTACTTTAGGTTTTAATTGTTGTGCCGTTGTTGGCAGTTTTGAACGTAGCTTTCTACTCATTAGCAGTTGTGCTGGCGATGCGTCTATGTCTACCAGCGGAGTGTTTCTGTAGTTTAGCAGGAACAGGTTGTAGTCTTTTGACTCTGTCATGGCCTTTTTTATCATTTTCTTTACTGTTTGAATATGCCTTTCGGCTTGCCCGTTACTTTGTGGAAAGTGTGGACTCGAAAACGTAATTTTGAATCCGTATTGTTCTGCGAATTTGTTGTATTCCTCCCCTGCGAATTGTGGCCCATTGTCGGACACTACGTTATCTGGAATGCCGTGCTGACCAAATATTTGCTTCATTGCTCTTATTACTGCGCTGCTTGTTGTTGTCTGTAACTCTACCACTTCTGGATATTTCGACCAGTAATCTACGATTAGTAAGTATGTTTGATTGTCTATTTGGAATAGATCGGCCCCTATTGTGCTGAATGGTGAGCATGGTATCTCATGTGACGTTCAGGGTTCGCTGTGTTGTTTGTTCCTGTATTGTTGGCATAATGTGCATCTTTTAATTTTGTCTTCTAACTGTGTTTGCATACCTGGCCAAAATACGTGTTCTCTTGCTAGTCGCTTACTTTTGATTATTCCCTGGTGTGTTTCGTGTAATCTTGTTAACATTTCCTTTTGCAGTTCTGAGGGTATTATTATTCTGTCACCTTTTAGTAATACCCCGTTGGCCATAGTTATTTCGTGACGGAACGTATGGAACGGCGTGACACATTTCGGTACTGAGTTTTTGTCTTCTGGCCATCCGTTCTCAACTACTTTGATTACTTCAGTTAACACTTTATCTTTCTTTGTTTCTTTTGCGATGACTTTAAGGCCCCCTTGTACTAAGTGTATTGCTGCTAATGTGATGTCTGTGTCGAACAGCTGCTCAGGTCCTGTCTTGTCGCTGTGGTCTCTCGACAGGGGATCTGCAACATACATATTACAACCCTTTATGTGGACCAGTTCTAGGTTGTAATTCAATAAGCGCATCCGCATGCGTTGCATGCGCGCGGACAGTTGGTGCATTGGTTTATTGACAATTGATACAAGTGGTTTATGATCTGTTTCGACCTGTACCTTCTTTCCGAATATGTAGTTATGGAACTTCGTGCAACCGAAACAGATTGCTAAGAGTTCTTTTTCGATCACCGCGTAGCTGCTTTGGGTGTCGTCTAGCGCTTTTGATGCCATTGCTATTGGCCTGCCTTCTTGCAACAGTGCAGCCCCAAGCCCTGAGTTTGAGGCATCAACTTGGAGAGTTATCTCTTTCTTTACGTCATAGAACCTGAGGACAGGTGCTTTTGTGATCATTTTCTTTAGATTATCGAATGCATTTTGTTGCGATTCTTGCCAATGCCATGCCGTTTCTTTTACTGTTAGAATGCGTAGTAGTTTTGTTAGTTCTGCGAGATTGGGCATGAATTTAGCTACATAGGCTACCATGCCCAAAATTCTTTGTACCGCATGTTTGTTGGTGGGTGTGGGCATGTCTGTTATTGCTTGGACTCTCTCATTGCTTGGTTTTACCCCTTCTTCCGAAATGACGTGCCCTACGTAATTGACACTTGTTTTACCAATGCTAGATTTGTCAGGATTTAAGGTTAATCCAACCTCTCGTGCCCGTTCTAGGACAGCCTTGAGATTTGCGTTGTGCTCGGTTATTGTTTTCCCGTAGACCAAAATGTCATCTGTAATTACGTTAACTCCCTTCAAATCATGCAGAATTTTATTAATTTTGTATGTGTAGTATAAAGCATTTATACCAATATTATTCTGGATGGAACCTGTTAATTGTTAATCGCGGCGGGGCGGACTCGAACCCGGGCCCCCCGCCTTGCACACCGGGCCGGGAGAACTGCCAGCTCTAGGGGGCTGAGGCAAGTCTAATCCTGCTAGGCGTCGGGCGCATGCGCCAAGCCTCCGAGCGTCCAGTCGGACCGAGGCAAGTCTAGGCTGGAATGTGTCATGCGCATGCGCGCGCCTCCAGCCCCCAACGGTTCTCCAGTATATCGGCCATTCGAACCCGAGTTCTAGCTTTAGGTTACTGTTCTATTGACTCATTCGACTTTGATTGATTGATTACTTTGACTATTGATTCGCATGATGAATGGACTTGATATTTGATTATTCTTTGATTGCTTGATTGATTGTTGTATTGATTCCTTGAATTGACTTTGATTGATGTGAGTTTGATGAATAAACGGTGGGTCTTTTGTGGCCAGCCAGAGTACCTACTCAATCCAGTTATGTATCCTGTTATGTGTAATGACTAATAATATGAAAATGTCCCCTGCGGTTTTAATGCCAAACGGTAGTCTTGTGTATCTATACCTGCCCCACGGGGTGTTAAATGTGCATAGCTTCGAGCTTTCTATGTCTAGTTGAATTTGCCAGTAACCATTTTTTGCGTCAAGGAGTGAGAAGTATTTTGCATCGTCTAACTTTGCTATGACCTCCTCTACAGTACGTGTCGGGTATGGCCCCCTCAGGATTGCTTTGTTTAGCCTAGTTGGGTCTAAGCACACTCTGATTTTGTCTTTTTTTCTGACCACCGTTATTGAACTGACCCATGGCGTAGGTTCTGTCTCTTCCACTACTACCCCCAGCTTCATCATTCGGTCTAATTCTGCCTTTACCTTGTTTTCAATGGCATGCGGTACCCGTCTGGGCGGATCAATGACTGGTTGAACTGTACTGTCTGTGTATATCTTAGCATTTACTTTAATCGTGCCTAGACCCATGAACACATCGTTAAATGTTTTTACCGTGTTCTGTGAATCACTGATGTCTCTTTTTTCCTCCGTCTGGACACTGTCGATGCGTGATAGGATGCGTAGTCGGACGCACGCCTCCTTGCCGAGGATGGGGCATCCTGTCTCTGTCACTTTGAATTGGAGCCACTGATCCCGCACTAGCAGCGATGTTTCTCCTCTCGGCACTATCTTCTCTCCCGAGTATGTGACGAGTCGACATCTCGATGTTTTTAACTCCGCGTTGTTGATTCTGCTGAATAAGTTCATTGGAATTATGTTTGCTTCAGAGCCCGTATCCAGTTTGAATTTTATAGCGACGGGGCCCACAGATATTTTGGCAAACCACAAATCGCTTGCTTTGATGCCATCTGTCTCGATGGCTCCCACGAACAGGTCAAACTCCGGGTTTTCGAACTCCCTTTCGTCGTCTTCGTCGTCTTCGTTTAGGACTATCTCGTTTATGCTTGTGGTTTTGGCCCGGCAGACTTTTGCGAAGTGTCCTATCTTTTTGCACACCGAGCACGATTTGCCTTTTACGGGGCATGCGTCGCGACCGTTTCGGTGAGTGTACCCGCACCATGCACAACTGGCGCGTATCTCTCCCGGTCTGCTGTCTTGATCCCGGCTCCCTCTGGCAGCCGGCCGTTGTCTCTGCTGCTGCCGGGAGTCGTACGTTCGTGGCGTTTGGCGGGCCGTATCGTCCCGTCGTACGTAATCCACCGCATATTCGCCGCTTGTCGCCCCTGTCAACTGCCTCCCTGTGTGTTCGCTCAGGCGGCATATTTCCTCGCACATCTTGAGAGACAGTTTCGGCGTTCGTAGTAGCCGGTCGCGTAGTTCGTTGCATTTCACACCGCTTACTAGCCTATCGCACATCAACGATTCTTCTAGGCCTTCGTATTGACAGTGTCCGATTCGGTGTCGCACTTCTCTTATGTATGTGTCCATCGTCTCTTGGCCTTGGTTATACGAGTTAAACTTGTACCGAGTCACAGTCAAGTTCGTTCGTCCTTCACAATATATCCGGAACGCTTCCCGGAGTGGTTCGATTTTGTCTCTTTCGGCGGCCGTGAATGTCATTGATTGATGAACTTTTTGTGCTTCTGCTCCTGCCACGTGTAAAAACACGCAGCATTGTACCCTCTCGCTCCTACTCAGCACTCTGGCTGCTGTGGCGTAGATTTGGTAGGAATGGCTCCAGGCTTTCCAGTTAGCCGCCAAGTCCTCGTTCAAATTCAGTGCCGCGGGGGGTTTCAACCCGGAAAGAGCCATTTTGCGTCAGTTTCCCGCTTCTGACACCATGTAATGATCATGAACCGACTCTACACAACGACGTCTAGTTTCATAATGCTTTATTTGGGTTCCGCGCAGACGGCGCTGCCGGCCCGATCAGGGTTCCGGTTTCGGGTGCTCGCGTCGTACATACATTACATGCATAGGGCAGTTAAATCAACACAATCAAGTGAAATGTGTTTGAGTGTCACTTGGTGCTGACACCTGACGGGAATGGTGGGGAATGCGATGGGTGGGCGTGGGGGGGGGGGGGGGGATTTCCCTTTAGGCAAACTAAAAACAAGAACTAAATGGCTAACTATGGCCAAAATATCCACAACTTGAAAAAGGAAAACCGAATGAAAATACATTCGTTAGAGCTTTCAGTATCACAACAGTCCACCTACCAATTCTTTATTCGTAATTAGTGGTGCAAGGTCAATATATCGGTCATGGTTATCATGTGTGTCAGAGAGATGATCAGCAAATTGCTGGCAGGATTCATCCCCATGTTGTTAACAGCGCCTGCTCACCCTAAAGGCCCTGTCACATTAGCGTATGAACCATACGCTCCCATAGGTCGAGATTTTTTTAGCATGCACAAACAAATTTGGACGGACGGACGGGAGAAAGCGTATGGCGGTGTACAGTGGCATAGGCCGGCATAAGCTGGCACATGACGGCGTATGCGGAGCATATGCGGAGCGTATGCGGAGCATATGCGGAGTGTATGGCGGCGTATGATGGCGTATGCCGACGTATATGACGTAACGCGCCTATGCCGCCATACGCTCCCCCAAAAAACCCTAATGTGACAGCCCCTTTATCAGCACACTACATGACGACTCGGTGCCCAGTGGACAGTCAGTACCTGTAACTTGTAAGGCCTACATCTGCCACCAATCACCAGACGGGATGGCAGAATGAGTTGAGCGTCCGTCTCCCGCTTTAGTAGATCATGGGCTTCGAACCCAGGTCAAGTCAAATCAATGGCTTAAAAATTGTATATGTATGTGTGCATGGGCGTGGCTATGTGTATGTGTGTGTCTGTCTCTGTCTGTGTATGTCTGTCTCTGTGTGTGTTTGCGTGTGTCTGTGTTTGTTTGTGTGTATGCATGCATGTGTATATATGTATGTGTCTGTCTGTATATGTGTCAGTGTCTGTCTGTGTATGACTGTGTTTGTTTGTGTGTGTGCCAGTGTGTATGTTTGTGTATGTGTAGTAGTGTATGTTTATGTCTGTATGTGTTTGCTTGTATGTATGTGTGCATGTGTATATGTCTGCATCTGTTGGTATATGTGTGTCAGTATCTGTCTTTGACTATGTTTGTGACTACGTGTGCCTGTATACATATGTGTGTATGTGTGTGTCAGTGTCTGTCTGTGGATGCCTGTGTTTGTGGGTGTGTATGTGTGCCCGTGTACATGTCTGTGGTTGTGCATGTGTGTTAGTGGATGTGTGTATGTCTGTGTTTGGTTGTGTGGCTGTGTGCCTGTATATATGTATGTATGTGTATGTGTGTCAGTGTGTCGGTGTATGTCTGTCTCTTTGTGTGTGTATGTGTACCTGTGTATATGTTTGTGTCTGTGTGCATGTGTGTTAGTGGCTGTGTGTATGTATGTGTTTGGTTGTGTGGCTATGTGCCTGTATATATGTATGTATGTGTCAGTGTGTCGGTGTATGTCTCTCTGTGTTTGTGTGTGTATGTGTGCCTGTGTATATTTCTGTGTATGTGTGCATGTGTCTCAGTATCTGTTTCTGTGTGTTTGTGACGATGCTTACCTAGAAGGGTTTGCAGATGCCAAGTAAGCACGTATCTGGTTCCAAGCACCTCTCCGGGTAGAACCCGATGCAACGTATTTATTTAACCAAGCTTGACGTTTTCAATTTCTGCTGGTTAATTCTCTACCGGAAGTACACATTTGGCCATCACTTATAACTAGATAGAAGCTTCCATTATTTACTTCGAAATGGGGTAACGTCTACCATTCGCCTATCACGGCACACCTTTACATAGCTGCAGGGATCAGGTTACAAACATGATGCGATCCCCATTTATTTCTGTCATTTCGGGGCGAGGCTATTAGCCTAATTCAGCTTTACCTACGTCTAATAATAATAAATATTACACACTATGATTTACTAGGACGTAAAGCCCTACACACAAAACAAAAATAGCTGTAGGGCATTCACATCGCATATGACTTGGCTTTTTAATGATTGACAGGCCCTTTGCTGCCACAAAATAAATGTGCTCACTGAGATGACTTTGGCAGTTGTACAGGTATGCCAACATTGCCTTGGTATGTTTGCACTTCAAATATTGCCAAAATTTGCTATTTAAAATAAAAGCTACTTCCATATAACGTAAGGTAGAGTATAACCATCAGTATCTAACGCAAAACCATCGGACGATGCAACTTTAATGAAAAAGATTACTTGTCCAACTCCATCCAACCACTTACAGATTCAATCAGCCACTTTAATAAGCCTGAATCTTGGGGTGAGTGGGTGGCTGAATCCATTTCAAAATGTGTCTTTCTCTGTGGTCCCTAAACTGGAAATGAAAGGAATTCACACGGTACTAGTTTCAGTCCATGGAGAAGAAAGCAAGTGTCAAAGTAACCAGTGTGAACACACAAAATAATGGTGTTGAGATAAAACAGTCTATTGAAGTGGACTCCGGTGTAATACTGGACACACTCAGAGGTTTTCCTAGGTCGGACTCCTAATCTGAAGGTCAGTAGTTCAATTCCCTATGCCCCCACCTCTGCCAATTTGGATTTCCACCGCTGTGTATAACTTACAGTGTCATCAAAGGCCAGTTGCTCTCATATCATGTCTATGTGGTGTGGTAGGTTAAAAATCCCTTGGGTCAGTAAAAGTGTAGGCTCGGGCTTTCTATCGACAAACTGTCTAATGGTGAAAACAAGTCTATTCAGACTTATCCATGATAGGCAGTATAAATCTTCAAGAAAAAAAAGGTTCATGTGTTGCGTGAGACAAGGTTGAAAGCGCCTTACTTTGGACTTTGGGCGCATGCAACCTCTCCCTTGAGAAGACAGGGATGGCCGACATCAATTTAGCAGAAGGGATTGAACAGGAGCTGCACAGAGATTTTCAAGTTAACCTGACGTGGTTCAATAAAAACATGTAACTTGGATTTCCACATTGGCTTCTCATTCGTACTGTGAATGTTATTGACTATTGTAATTAGAATGGGTTCATAATAATACAGGTATCCTAATACGGATATTTCATGAATAGACTGGATGGCCAAATGAGCTGAGTGCGCACTTTCCGTGTGGTAGGTCGTGGGATTCGAACCCGCGAGATTTAGATCCGGGGTGACTCAAGTCAATGACTTATAATTGATATGTGTGTCATTATGACATTCGGCATTACTAAAATAGAGCAAGTTTTATGTCCTACCAACATCTAAGGTCATATCAGGAGGGGTACCGACTTGTGACAATGCGCACTCATGGCGACTTAATAGTGCTGCCCAACTGGGACACCATGCCACTGGCACCATGACTCAATATCCCACTCAGTCATATTATCCTGATATTGGGCTAACGAGTCCTTATCCTATCCTATTAATATGCGAGCGCCTGGCTAGGCAGCGACAAGTATGATTCTTGTATGTCACTGGTTTGACTTGGCTGGGATTCGAACTTCCTACCTTCCGCACGGGAAGCCTGCGCTTTGCAGATTCGGCCACCGCGTCCGGTAGAGCAAGGAAGAGTCGAATGAGGAAGACCAATTGTCTGCAGTTGAAATCTCCACCACTTAATCAACAAATGTAATATTTAAACTTTTTGTTTTAACAAAAAGAACAAATCTGTCAGTTGGCTGCAAAGTCACAAACCTAGTAGCTCAATTGCCTACCTACCAAGTCACCGTACATTTCAGTCTCATGGTCTCTGACATCACAGACCCCACCCCTTATCCCCACCTCTCACACACACATCCATACCCACCATCCCTTACATCCTGTCACATCGCGTTGGAGTTCCTACAGCTTCCCAAGTACCAGCCGGTCTCAAATGACTTCTTATAGCCCTGTCACATTACGACATTTCTCGCCAACGCGCGTCGATGTGTGTCACTTTTTGGTGAAACATCAGGAGACGTCTGGAAGCGTTACGCACGCGTTAGGCACGCGTTGGTACATGTTGATGGATGGCAATGGTCGGCGAGGAACGCCGGTGTGTGTTGTGGTGTGTCGAAAGTTTTGCGCTTGCACAAAACTTTCAACGTGTGCCAACGTGTGCCAACGTGTGGGTGCGGACGTTATGGGCACGTTAGGGGGACGTCAAGATTGCTGGAATGCGAATGCTAGGCAGTCGCTGCATGCGAGTGAGGGTGGTTCCCACACGTTGTGCAAAACTGTTGTTTTGTTGTTTTACATCCTAGCTACATCTAAGGTCATATCAGGATGGCGCGCCAACCTCTTTTTGGTTGTTGTCCCCATGCGTCGATATACATGTTGGCCACACGCTACCAACACGTTGCGGCACCGCCGAAAAGTTGGACGTATCTCGACATGTACAACTTATTTTGTGCATTGGCGGCATGCCGGCGAGAACCGTCGTAATGTGACAGGGCCATTACTAACACACCAACCCGACACACTGCATTCATGTATTACACGCCTCAGTTATTGTCTCCAGCGTAGTGCGCGCAAGCAGATCCCAGCAGGAATCAAGAGGCATAAGTGACCTCCTTGGCTCGGAACTACGTTGGAATTGCCGCTGATTCTCGGTGTGTGTTGGGTTTGTTTGTTGGTTTGTTGGTTTTTAGTTGGTTTTGTGGGTGGGTTTATTTGGGGGGGGGGGGGGGGTATTTACGTCACAGCAACATCTAGGTTGATATCAGGATGGATATCGACTTGTGACATTGCACACTTATGGCGACTTAATAGTGTTTGCCAACTGGGAGACCAGGCCACCGGAATCATGACCCAATATCCAACTCAGTCAGATTATATCGATACAGTGCTAACCACTCCTTGTCCTATCCTATTAATGCCAAGCACCAGGCTACCAGGCTAGGTAGCAACAAGTATCAAGTCTGTAAGTCATTGGTTTGACTCGGCCGGGATTCGAACTCCTGACCATCCACACGGGAAGCCTGTGCTCTACTGATTCGGCCACCACGTCCGGTGGGTGTGTTGGGAGGGGACCCCACCTCACTTTTACACTAATCCTTAGCTATAACTGTATATAGCTCCAGGGCTTCCCCGTCCTAATATGACATTATATGTTGCCAAGGCGTCAAACCTCAACAAACAACTTCAGGGCTTTACATATCCTTCCTTTGAAGATCAGGAATAGTTCAAGAAAAAAAGCTCAGAATTGCATATTAATCTCGATTTAAAAATGTTGCTCCTGATTCAGATGTATTCGGTCAATTACAGTATTTAATTACAAGAACAATTTTAAGATAATAAAATATTGTTATTACGTTCAGTTAATTAATTGTCGGTGGTATATCTGGTCACAACCATGAATTCAATGTATGCATTTAATATGGGTAGTGTTTTAGTTTTCTAGGCAAGGTTATGTTAGTATATTCTGAGTTTAGGTATAATCCAATTTAGCTAAGTGGTTGCGATGTATCTAGTTTGTAGCAAGCGTTCAGTGTGTGCATTAGCATACAAAAGTCTGGATGTATAGTGCCTATCATGGATAAGTCTGAATAGACTTGTTTTCACCATTAAACAGTTTGTTGATAGAAAGCCCGAACCTACACTTTTACCGACCCAAGGGATTTTTAACCTCCCACACCACATAGACATGGTATGAGAGCAACCAGCCTTTGATGATGCTGTAAGTTATAGACAGTGGTGGAAATCCCAATTGGCAGAGTTGGGGGCACAGGGAATCGAACCACCAACCTTCAGATTAGGAGTCCGACCTGGAAAAACGTCAGACACTCTAACCACTCTACCACAGAGAACAGAGTACAATGCTAAGGGATATATGGGGAGCTTTGATTGATTAAAATGAGTAGGATGGATACGTGTAGAATTATTAGTACAACAGTGCCTGTGTACTGTTGTTTGATCTGTAAGTTAGGTGGAGTGAGGTGATGGTTAACTACAGCTAACATTGCATAGTTTGATGGTTCCGAGTTTCTGCGATTTTCTTAGATAAATACATTAGATTGGTTGTTGTAATCTATGTTACTTTAGTTTGAAGTAACTTTTATTTTAAATGGCTAACTTTTGAGATATTTGAAGTCCAAGCATGTCAAATTAGTTTCGGCTGGCACACCAAAATTGTGACACCATATGCTTCAGTATATTAAATTGACTTAGTATGTCCTTCTGTGTGGCAACAAATGCTTAATAAATGTATAAGTATCTAAGTTAGATATGTAGAATGAAATCTAGATAGTTGCTTTGGTTTTGAAAAATTGATAATTTCATCGAACTATGCAGTTTTAAAGTAGCATAGTCCAATGGTTTTAAGTTCGTGTCATTTTTCTGAGATAAATATATGAATTTGATTGTTATACTCTACCTTACTTAAGTTTGAATTATCTTTTATTTTAAATGGCTAAGTTTTCAGACATTTGAAGTGCAAATATGTAAAATAGGTTTCTGCAGGAACAGATTATATTACATTGACTAAGTATTCCCTTCTAAGTTGCAACAAATGCTTACTAAATGTATAACTTTGTAGGTTAGATATGTAGAATCAAATGTAGATAAATGTGATACTTTCATCGGTCTATGCAGCTTTAACTTTAAATTTGAACACTCCTTATAAGTTACATCCATTGTGCTATCTCATGCAGGCTTTAAGCATCACTGCTATCAAAGCAGAACCTACGGAAGTGACGTCACAAGAAGCGCGTGACCTTCACCTGTTGTTGCGTGTGATGGGAACCAGGAGGCCGCAGACTGGTCACCCTGCACTTCACGCCAGGGCAGGGTTTCTTATCGCACGGGCATCGAGTAAATTACTGGTGACGGATGCCAAAGGGTAGAGGTCATGGAATTAGGAGCCCACTCTAGTCATCAGTAAGCAAAGGACAGGAGGTGCCCCCCACCTCCCCCTCCCCTCCCCCTCGCCCTCCCCCTCGCCCCCTCATCCTCTCCCTCTCCCCCTCCGCGTCCCCCTCCCCCTCGCCCACCCTCCCCCTCCAGCTCCACCTCCCTACCCCTCCCCTCCTCTATCCCTACCCCTCCCCTACCCCTCCCCCACCCCTCCCTTTCCTCCCCCTTCCCACTCCACCAAAGCCTGAGAGGTCAGGCACCATGAAGAAGGTATTTAATCAGGGCAGCGTCGGCCGCCTCATTACAAAACAACGCTGAGGCTTGCCAACAACTTCCAAGATTCTAGTTTCATTCATTCAAGGATCGGAGTGGTATAGCGGAAATCTGCAGCAATGAATCTTTAAATAATTAAGGACACTGAAAACAGAATGTTGCTTCAATAGTAGTGGTTTTAACCCAGTAATTATTGCCTCACATTGTCCAGTGTCATGAAATTTCAGTGGAAAAGTGGATATCCTCTCATAGGCTTAGCACTGTCAGGGAATCGCGGATAATTCCCAGGAAGGCAGGTTTCATCCACTACTCTCCTAGCACTATTGTATGCGAATTCTACAAACTATCCTTGGAAAGTGTTCCACTGACCCTGTTGTGACTGTATTATCCCGACACTGAGCTAACCAGTCCTTGCCCTATCCTAATAATGCAGAACGCCTGGCGAGGAAGCAACACGTATCAATGTTTAAGTCATTGGTTTGACTCGACCGGGGAGACGGATGCTCAACTCATTCGGCTATCCCGTCTGGTCATATATGTGTGTAAGGTTATACGTATTAAGGAATGGTTACGATAACTTAAATAACACTTGGCATCGCATAGCATAGGAGACTATTTATGTGTGTTGGCAAGTACCACTTCAATATGCCAAAGTTGTGCAGCATGTTCCCTGCAGTGTGCACTGCACCCATTATAGTAATAGCAGTATTACTTGTAAATTTAACAGACGAATTCCACAAGAAACCTTCCATTCATAGCCATGGAAGCAAATTGGGATGAAACAATGTATCAAAATCCCTGCACGGAAGATAATGGAAGAGATATTCTTAGCAAAAATAAATGAAGATCTAGTTGTTTCTGCAGATGGGCCACTTAGGGTATACTGGTCAATGGGACTAAGCTCTCAACCACGGCCTCTTATTGCTGAAACTGAGATACATCAATTTGGAATGGTTAGTATACTGTGCCTTAGAGCGACTGCCGAACTGCCCATGTGGTTCAATAAAGGTTACAAGCCGACGGGGCTAAAAGGTACTTACTATGGGTCTGTTCAGACCACCCACTGTTAGATTTCATGAAGGTGGGATGGATGGCTGCCATTATCGCACCAGGAAAGAATGCCACTTTTAGCAACTTTAGCTTATAGAGTCTTCCACCCAGCCACCCATCACCCCAACCACCACCATCCCCACCAACACCACCATTCCACCAACACCCACCACCACCCACCCACCACCAACCACCACCCCACCCACCACCAACCACCACCACTATCCTCACCAACACCACCACCCGAATCACCACCATCCCCACCAACACCACCACCATTCCACCAACACCCACCACCACCGCAACAACCACCATCCCCACCAACACCACCACCATTCCACCAACACCCACCACCACCGCAACAACCACCATCCACACCAACACCACCACCATTCCACCAACACCCACCACCACCCCAACCACCACCATCCCCACCAACACCACCACTATCCCCACCAACACCACCACCCCAACCACCACCATCCCCACCAACACCACCACCATTCCACCAACACCCACCACCACCGCAACCACCACCATCCCCACCAACACCACCACCATTCCACCAACACACACCACCACCCCAACCACCACCATCCCCACCAACCCCACCACCATTCCACAAACACCCACCACCACCCCAACCAGCACCATCCCCACAAACACCACCATTCCACCAACACCCACCACCATCCCTACCAACACCCAACCATCACCATCCACACCACACCCACCCTATATCATCCCCCCACACACACCGATCTCCATCACCACCATCCCCACCACCACCACCACCCCACCACAACCACCACACCACCACCAACCACCACACCCACACCACCCACCACCACCACCCACCACTATCCCCACCAGACCCTCCCACCATCATTCCTACCACCCCTTCCCACACCCACCACCGTCCCCACCAACACCACCCACTCATCACCATCTCCACCAACACCCACCAATCACAATACCCCCCAACACCCATCCACCACCATCCATACCACACCCACCCACCACCATTCCCACCACCATCCACACCAACACCATCCCCACAAACACCCACTGACCACCATTCTCACGAACACTACCCCCACACCACACCATACCAACCAACCACCACCACTACCGACAACCACCCACCACACCATTCCAACATACCATCCCACACACCCCATCGACACACATCCACCACCATTCCCACTACACCCACCCACCATCCCCACCATCCCCACCACACCCACCACCAACACCACACCAAACCAACCAACCACCACACTCCACCACCCCTCCCACTACACCCCACACCACACCAACACCATAACACTGCACACCACACCAACACCACCACACCACAACACCCCACCGACACCACAACACACCACCGACACCACAACACACCACCGACACCACACACCACCAACACCACACACCACCAACCACCACTACACACCTCTTTGTTGGAAATGCTCCCTGGCCGCGGAGTGCTACAATGACCAGTGTGCCTGGACGGTGGAGTGCAGATTACCATTACACACAAGTTGGTTGGTTGTTGGAGTTATACGCCCTGGCAACATCTAAGTTCATATCAGTACTGACTATTACAGACAAAGGGTGGGTGATGTCATGCAGGCAGCTGCAGGACTTGCGAAAGAGAAACAGAAGAGAGATGGAAAAGAAGGGAAGGACGGAGGGATGGATGGTTGATTGATTGATTGGTGGTTGCTTTACACCGTGGCCGCAGCATAGGCCATATTCACAGCAAGAGGGATGGGGGGAGAGAGAGGGAGATAGGGAGGGAATGAGGCAGGGAGGAGAACCGAATTCCAGCGCCATCCCAAGTCAAATGCTTTACAATAATGTTTGTCTTGCTTCCTTGCCTGGTGTTCGGCATTACATTGGCTCAGTAGCGAGGATAATGGGACTGAGTTGGGTACCGGGTGATGGTGCTGGCAGCACGCTTTCCTAGTAGGCCAGCGCTATAACGCCGCTATCAGAAGTTCACATACCGAATCCATATGCATGCTAATTGTTCTGCAGAAAAGTGCCACTGGCTTCACTCCCCTGAACCAAACAAAGAGAACAACTTTCAGTATCATGTTTCTCTGGCTTTTGCATGACTTGCTATTAGCCAATTTAATTCATTAACTTATTCTGAAATATTGCATCCATATCATCACCATTATCATTATCATTATCATCAATCCCCTAACCATGAGGATGATTGGGGCACCACAGTTGACATTGCGACCAGTTTTTTTCCCAGTTTCCCTCGGTCTCCACTGCCCTCTGGGACTTCCTGAAATCCAGTTCGTCCAGTCACTGATATTGTCTTCCCACCTCTTTCTACATCGTTTTATTTTTGTTGAAACAAGGCGTTATTTGTTCGTTTAACGACCTCTCAGTACAAAAAATAAACATCGGCTATTTGGGGTCAAACAAGTCAGACAATATACAATAACAACAAATCGATATTCCTCCATTTATTATACAATGGCAATATGTACAATGCAATATTAAAATTCACAATGAATACTGACATATTGTCTGATTCAGCTATGAGCATCATACAAGTACAACTGTAAACATTTGTCCTCCCCCAACACCCACCCATCCACCGTATTCTGGGAAGGCGCATTGCTACAACGCAATTTACACATGGCTGCATTGTCTGCCGTCATCCCCACATCACACTGGTCTCCAACAATTACTGAAAGGTCAAGGCCAAAGGGGTATTGGCAAAAGGTTCATTTGTGTGCACCGCAGCTAAGGGCAGTCCCCGTGTGCGCCCAGTGTAGATGCACAAGACCCAGTTTGCGTTATATAGCATACAGATCTTAAAGGAGGAAAGAGTAAAACATGACTCTAGACCCATGACCCATGACTCATGACAACTTTACTTTTTATTCAAGATATACAATACCTATATATACAGAAGTAATCATATTCGACCGTGATAATTGTGAATAATATACCTTGGGGACCAGACAGGATGGCTGAATGAGTTAGAGCGTCCTTTTCCCTTGTTGGTAGATCATTGGATTCGAACCCACGGGTTCGAACCCTGGTCGAGTCAAACCGATGACATAAACATGTATACTTGTCCCTTCCTACCCAGGCGCTCAGCATTATTAGGATAGGGTAAGGACTGGTTGGCTCAGTGTCGGGATAATGTGACTGAGTCGGATATCAGGCCACAGTGCTGGTGGCCTGGTCTCCAAGTAGGGCAGCACTATAAACTTGTCATCAGTGTGCACTGTCACAAGTCGGTACCCATCCTGATATGACCTTAGATGTTGCTAGTACCTAAAATCCAAACAAACAAACATTGCATGCAAGATGTCACTATACTTGACGGGTGTGGATAAATCGCACTACAGCCAGACAGGATGGTTTGGTGGTGGTGTCCCTCTTACGTACATAAGGTACAAGCTCTGACAAATGAACTTCCGGCCGAGAAGTTTGCTTGTTTGGGTCTTACATCCTGGCAACATATGAGGACATATAACATTATTACCAATGTATCCATCAGGATTTTGTGTTGTTGTTCTAGGTCCTTGCAACATTTAAGGTCATATCAGGATTGATTCCGACTTGTGACTGCACTCACGGCGACTTCATAGTGTTGCCCCACTGAGTCACATTATCCTGACAGTGAGCTAACCAGTCCTTTTCGTATCCCACTAATTCCGAATGCCAGGCTAGGTAGCGACTAGTATCAATTTTGTGTAAGTCATCGGTTTGACTTGGATGGGATTTGAACCCCCGACCTTTCGCAGCGGAAGCGTGTTCCCTTGCAGATTCGGCTACGGTTTCCGGTCTGTTGATCATGATGCTGATGAATGAATTCTATTATATAATTTTGGCCAGGATAGCACAAATATTGGCTTCCTCAAAGTAGAAATAACGTGACTAAGTGAGGTACCAGGACCTGATTCTGACAGCATAGCATCTCAATAGAGCATCATTAAAAAGCCACTAGAAGTGTCATAGTGAAAACTAGTCAGCACCCGTTGTTTTGCTGACTTTAGATGCTGCTAGAACGTAAAACCCCATTCAGGCAATATACTGCACAGGAGAACATACACTGAAAGGCTTATGGAGCAGTCACACTACGACGTGTATTCCGGCGTGCCGCCAACGCGCTTAAATATATTCAACGCGTCGAGAAACGTCAAACTTGACCCAATTTCACCAGGTTCCCACGCTACGCAACACGTCGGCGCGCGTCGCCCAGCGCCAAAAGTTTTGTGCTTGCACAAAACTTTCGGCGCTGGGCGACGCGCGCCGACGTGTTGGTTCAGATGTGCCTGTCACTCAAAGTGTACCGACGTGTACCGACGCGCCGGTAACGCGTCTGTAACGTGTTTGTAACGCGTCCCGACGCTTCCCGACGTTTCGCCCAAAAACCCAACACGTTGCCACGCGTTGTCCAACGCCGGGCCAAAACGTCGTAGTGTGACTGCTCCGCGCATTCCATATACGCGTAATGCGAATGTGAATGCGAATGCGACAAAAAATCGAAACGCCTTGAAACCTATGAGCTACATTCCATACACGCGTAATGCGTAATGCGAATGCGAATGCGAATGCGAAAGAAATCATTATCCCGATTGCTCCATGTAGCGATCGGTGCGTAATGCATAATGCGTAAAGGTGGTGCGAATAGAAAAGCATCAGTCGCATTTGTCCATTGATATAAGGCTGGAGGAGGCGACTGATAATTACGGACAGCCGGTCTTCATGAGAAATATGAAGAATGGGACGGTGCAAACATGTAGGTTTATGCGGCAGACCTGTTAGGAAGCAGTCTTCATGAGAAATATGAAGAATGTGACGGTGCAAACATGTAGGTTTATGCGGCGGACCTGTTAGGAAGCAGTCTTCATATTTGGGACGGTCCTAACATCCCTCGAAGCAAGCTAAACTGAGCCATGTTTGCACAGTCCCATTCTTCATATTTCTCATGAAGACTGCTTCCTAACAGGTCCGCCGCATAAACCTACATGTTTGCACCGTCCCATTCTTCATATTTCTCCTGAAGACTGCTTCCTAACAGGTCCGCCGCATAAACCTACATGTTTGCACCGTACTTTTTATATACTTCACTGCATAATGCATAACGCATAACGCATAACGCATAACGCATAATGCATGTATGGAATGATGGCATTCGCATAACGCATAACGCATAATGCATTACGCATTACGCGTATATGGAATGCGCCCTTTACTCTCTATTTCTTATCGATTAATGTGGCCTTGAAGATTCTTAAGGCATCTCATTACCCGACATCACCAGGCCTAAGGAGGTAGCCGACTTCGTCCAAATTAAATCAGGTCTAATGATGAAGTGAGTCAGCATACCAACTACGTGCCATTATCAATAATAATTCATCTTAAAATGTATCTGCGTGATGTGTAAATGATGCCTGGATGTGTTTTGTTTATTTGTTTGTTGTTGTTTTACGTCCTAGCACCATCCAAATTCATATCAGGATGTGAACCGACTTGTGACAGTGCACACTCATGGTGACTTTATAGTGCTGCCCCACTGGAAGAACAGGCCGCCAGCACCATGACCTGATATCCCACTCAGTCACATTATCCTGACACTGAGCCAACCAGTCCTTGTCCTATCCTAATAAGGCCGAGCGGCAGGCTAGGAAGCAATAAGTATCAATTTTTAAGTCATTGGTTTGACTCGACCAGGGTTCGAACCCACAACCCCTCGATCTACCAAAAACGGGAGACGGACGCTCTAACTCATTCGGCCATCCAGTCTGGTCCCTGGATGTGTTGTTGGGATATGAATAAGTATGGGCAATTGTTTGGACCCTTTTGTAGATCACTGAGGTTTGTGCAGTGCCTGTCCCAGATTTCAGACAGACTGTCATTGCGATTTGCATCTTAAGCAGCTCAGTTAATAGTAGTTGGAAACCACTGCCTTGTGGTACAGGTTCTTGACAGAACCGAACGCTAAGGGAGCAAACCCTAAACAGAAAACCATGTCACTGTGGCAGCATTAAGGGCGGTTGATGTATGGAACTCCCAACATCTCCCGACCTGCCACTGCAGGGACAAATAGTTTTCCGCCTGTCTTGACATGTTCTTGCCGGTGTGAAACCTCTATTTGCTCCCCGAGAGAGTGCCGCTGGTAACTTGCAAAAGCCAGCAGCACTTCAACACTTTTGCAGGCAGCTTTCATGAAATGTACCAACCCAACTCAACAAGAACCCGAGAGGAGGAGATCATGGTTGACGGAAACAAGCTGAACTCTGTTCCGGAATTCACCTACCTCGGAAGCACTATATCAAGTGATGGACACATTGATGCTGAAATACAGAGGAGGATGGCCAAGGCTAGCACATCTTTCGCCCGACTATGCCAGAGACTCTGGAACAACCACCATGTCTCCATTCGGGTCAAACGCAAGATCTACCGTGCAATCGTACTATCCACCCTACTATACGGAGCCGAGGCCTGGACAGTGTACAGACGATAGGTGAAGAAGCTGCATGCCTTCATGATGCGACATCTGCGTTCAATCATGAGGCTAACCTGGAAGGACAAAGTGACAAATAAGGAAATACTCGAACGGACGGGGCTGCCCTCTATGGAAGATCTTCTGAGGATGTCATCAGACAGGCTACCAAAGCAGATCCTCTATTCTCAACTGTCTTCTGGCTACAGAAAGAGAGGGCGCCCTCGTCTCCGATTCAAGGATACCATCAAGAGAAACCTGAAGCTGAGAGACATTAAGACTGACTCATGGACGCAACTCTCACAGCAGAGAGCTAAATGGAGTGCGGCAGTCAAGTAATGAAAGCAGTCTTTGTCGCATCCTGACCGACAGAATGATGATGATGATGATAATAGTAGTATGTGTGTCAAATTGGATTACAGCCGGCAACTTCTAGAACATTGAACTCATCCGGTGTGAAAAGCACACATCCTACTCTTTCTCATAGTCACTCACTCCAATATATAAATATATATATATACACATATATATATATATTGTATATAAACATATATACGCATAAATATATTTACTATTAGTACTCACACCTATCACCATCCATATTAATAATAATTATTATTGTTATTAATATATATAATTAGACAGTCCGTACTAACAAAAGCATGGGCGTGAACGAATACATTTAGCTAGTCCTCAATTAGGCTCCGTTGAATTTATTGATTAAGAGCTCAATAAAATTCTCCTTAAAATTACATAACTAACATTAAACTCTGAAAATAATTAATCTTAAATGAATTAACAAATATATATTCCTGGGACAATATCCCATATGTGGTTCGGTGCAGAATGCAGGCTGTGCTGTTCCATTTGAGTATCGAATTGAAAAGCAGTTGGCGTTGACCAGGCTGCTCCAGCGCATGAACATCGAACCCGTCACCTTCATATACAGATTCCATTAAATTTAATATACGAATAGAGTAGGCATATATAATATATATAGTTAGTTACTGGTGATTACTTAACGCAGTGACGGCAGCAAATGTCATAATCACGGCCAGAATTGTTCAAATACATGTGCTTAAATAATCACACACACATATATATGTGCTCTATAATCTACTATGGGAATATAAACGAGGACACTATCATCTTCAGTTATATCTGTATTGTTATTTGTGAGGGATTCTTACCACCTATAAACCAGTTGTGTCTGGTCGTTATCGCCTCCAGACAATCTCGGACGGTCATATATATATATACATGCATACATGATTATATATATATATATATATATATATATTGTATATATACATATATATGTATATATATATGTATATATATATATACATAAATATAGATATAAGATTATCGAGTGAACAGTGTGCAAAGAGTACTGTATTAACCGTTAGTAAATTGTCTTCTTAATGGATTGAATTTTCAACGAACATAGTTCCACATTTTACTAAAAGAATAACTGAGACGAAATTGAAACAAGATCTGCTTCATTTCCAATAAGCTTTATCTACTGTCAATATATGGGCACTGTGAATTTGATATGCTGTGAATTATGTAATTAAGTGTAATTAAGATTGTGAACACGCATACGGTTTATTTGACCGGTCAGCAAAAGCATTAGTAGTAATAGTAGGGCAGAACCCTGTTGAAATGGCTGAAGGAGCTGTGATCCAAACACAACCAGATGGCGCTGTCAACTGTTATTAGGTTTTAGGGCGAAACTGGTTTTGACGTGGCGTCATGCAATGCGAAGTGGGTTGGCTGTAACTATGCACTGCCACGTGTCAACCGACTAAAATACAAGAAATCCAAATTTAAAGAATTAACTAAAAATCAGTTGATGGCGATAATAATTTAATTACATAGGTCACAGTCGATAAATAATTCTGTCATAAAATTGTGTTGTAGTCCAGGTTTATAGATAATATATAAAATATGAATATAATATATGCTGTATAAGAATTATACGAGTATAATAACCCGGAATTCCATGTTCACTACTCAGCTCCACCCAGCAGTAATCGGGTGATGAAGCCTGGGGATAGTCATCTACTGCTCCAACCTACTCAAGCTCAGCTCCGTTGGTGGCGCCACCTCAATAGGTGGGACATTGGGTCATGGTGCCAGCGGCATAGTCTCCCAGTGGGACAGCACTATGAAATCAGCATGAGTGTGCACTGTCACAAGTCGGTATCTGTCCTGATATGACCTTAGATGTTGCCAGGAGGTAAAACTCAAACAAGCAAATCAACAAGCCATCGGTGCATTTGCGTGTGCAAAGCGGACACAAATCTAAATTAGAAAAATAAAGATATTTACATCTTGCTTCAATATAAATATAGGTGGCTCCTGAAGTTCAATGAGGGAGGACTTTGGGATACATATATAGGTCGTTCTCAGAAACTGTGTACCACTTGAGGTAGTCTACTTGAAATGCATATTTCAAAGAAACCCATTATTGGAGTGTCAATATTTAGATTTCATCATTTAGCCTAATAATGTGGGAGATATTTTAGATCAAAAGTAAATGTTAATATTGTGTATTATGTATCTTATTGGGATGGATGTAGCTAAATAAATATAAAATTACATCACTAGTTTGTGACATTGTCAACAGCATTGAAAATAATGTGTCACTAACTTAATGAAAATCTCTGAACAACAGCACATTTCACTTCAAATGGTCATATACAATGTATTCATTAAAGAAATTATAAAAATTATGAAATAATTAACCTTTTCTAGAGTCATTAACATCATAACATTTCGTTTCCACTTGCAAGTACTATGAAACTCTGTATCAAACACTGAGTACAGATACAGTACAGGAACTATTTTCACCATTTGACACTCTATGCATGGACCCAGTTATGGTAAAATAGAAATCCTGAAATTGCCCCTAAACATTGAAATTTGAGCCGAACATGTGTGTAAAATTGTTGATTCCACTTGGACTGTTACCTTGCTAATATTGTTCTACTTTTCTCTTTAATCATCACAAATAAGACAAAACCATAGCAACGAGGTTTCAAATTATTATTACTGTTTATAAAGCAAGTGGCATGTGAGATGTCCTAAAAATGTCAAGCTTTGTGTGGAAAATATTTGATTTTAGAGTCAAATTGGTTTCCATGCTATACTGCTATTTACTGGGTGCGAGCATCATTTGACCTACTTAAAAATGTCAGAATGTATATTTTCAATTATTCGGATGCAAAAGAACATACACATTGAGGAAGCTTGTATATAGGACTTTGACAGCATTTTGATTTTGTGGTACTGATGTCACAGTATTGGTTCACAACTTCTGAGAATGACTCATATTGCATATATTATACACATACGTATATATGTTACAGTAAGATTATGTAATTAGGGAATTCCTGAAATCTCTGAAATCCCTGTTTCACTTAGGGATTTCATGAAATCCCCAAAATCTCTAGGGATTTCGCATATTCACTGAAAAGAGCAGTGTCATTTCAGACAACTTGACTGGTCACATTTCAGGGAGATTGTGAAATAGCATTGATTCATTTGATAATGATTCTTTCTGTACTTTCTTTCTTTACATACTTTCTGTAATTATTTTATAATTGCAATTACATGGTATTGTGATGAATAATTTAAGCTTAACCAAAAGTTCTGACTTGTTTTGATCTATATTTGAACAGTTGTTGTAGTAGTCAGTTAGTTCTCAGTCACACTATGGCTTGCAACCATTTTGCGACCACTTTGTGACTAAAAGCCAACGACCTTGGGACAAAGGCAAAAAAAAAGGTGGGAAAAACATTGGTTGGCGATTGGTCACCAACTGGTCAGTGACCGATCGGTGACCATTAGTTTGACTGTTAGAATGAGTGTGAGGGTGGGAGTTAGGGTAAGTGTGGGAGTTAGGGTGAGTGTGATGATGGGAGTCAGGGTGGATATTTGGGTGAGTGTGGGGGGGGGGGAAGTTACGGTGAGTGTGAGGGTGGGAGTCAGGATAGGTGTTAGAGTGAGTGTGAGGGTGGGAGTCAAGGTTATGTTAGGATGAGTGTGTGGGTGTGAGTTACGGTGAGTGTGAGGGTGTATTAGGGTGAGTGTTTGGGTGGAAGTCAGTGGAGGTCATGGCATGAGTGTGATGGCGGGAGTTTGGATAAGTGTAGGAGTTACGGTGAGTGCTTGGGTCAGGGGGTTAGTGTGAGTGTGATAGGAGTCAGTGTGGGTATTAAGGTGAGTGTGAGGGTGGAAGTTAGGGTGAGTGTGAGGGTGTGAGTCAGGGTAGGTGCTAGGATGAGTGTGAGGGTGTGAGTTTGGCTGAGTATTAGGGCGAATGTGACAGTGGGAGTCAGGTGTCATGATCACCAAATGGTCATCTAGCAATCACAACGGTGCTATGATCGCTGAACCGGTTGCCAACCAAAATGCACCCACTAAGTGTGCAATCCATCTCCACTTCTATTGCACTGCCAAATTCACCATATATTGTAATTATATTCAATGTAATTGCTAGTCTTGGCAGATTTGCTAAATAATGCAAAATATTTATTTGATAAATGTACATGTCATTATTAATATTGGTAATTCTCAATGTGGCAATGAGTTGATCGGAGTACCACACCATACAATTGCAATGAGCAGTTATTTGATAAAGCATTAAAGTGCCAACATAATATCGGACTTGCATATCTCTTTGGAGGAAGCCCGCTGCCACCACATAGGCTACTCTTTCCAATAAGCAGCAAGGGGTCTTTTATATGCACTTTCCCACATACAGGACAGAACATACCACAAGCATTGATAAACCAGTTGTGGACCACTGATTGTATGGCATTTGAATGAAGGATTGACAGATACTGGATGTATCAAGATAATGTATATAATTATGAAGCAGCTCTGACTAGTCCAATCTACAAATGACATCTCCCAAGATTCATCAGACAATGACCTGGATATACAGGTCATAGAAGTTCGTCCATTAAAGACCTAAGTAAACCACCGGGCGCGGTGGCCTAATCGGTAGAGCGCGTGCCTTGTGTGCGGAAGGTCGGGAGTTCGGTTCCCAGTCGAGTCAAACCAATGACTTTAAAATTGATACTTGTCGCTTCCTAGCCTGGCACTCACCATTAACAGGATAGGGTAAGAACTGGTTAGCTCATTGTCATGATAATGTGACTGAGTGGGATATCGGATCATGGTGCAGGCAGTCTGATTTCCCAGTGAGGCAGCACTATAAAGTCATCATGAGTGTGGACTGTCACAAGTCGGTACCCATCTTAGATGTTGAAAGGATGTAAAACTCCTACAACCAACCCACCTAAGTAAACCTAATTACACCTGCAATAACTCCGCCCCGCTCGCACCACCATCATGTGGAGGCACTGGAGGGAGGAAGATCAATTATGTAAATTGAGATCTCCCCAGTGCAATAAATTAAGCGAAACCAAATAATCAATTAGTGCATCGAAAATTCAGTTAAGTACTGATTAAAACAGGTTGTCAGTATATAAGAAATGATCCACTCATCAATGCTTTAATAAAAGCGCGCATTAGTAATCACCTTTCCACAATATGCCACATATTGAAGGTAAAACCCCCCAAAAGTAAATCTTGTTTTATTTAACAACGCCTCTAGAGCACATTGATTTTCATATCATCGGCTATTGGACATCAAACATGTGGTAATTCTGACATATTTCTTTGGAGGAAACCTGCTTCCGCCACATGGCTACTCTTTTCGATAAGCAGCAAGGGGTCTTTTATATGCACTTCCCCACAGACAAGACAGCGCATACCACAGCCTTTGATGAACCAGTTGTGGACCAGTGGTTCGAATGGAAAATAGGCCTAACTGCAAAAAGGTTACACCCAGACAGATGGGAAATTATACTGACAATAAATACTGCTTCACTTCCAGGTCCACCTGGACAGGCAAAGAGCAGGCGCTTGAACAGTTAATGGCGAAGGTAAGCTTGGTTGGTCGTTGTATTTTAACACGAAAGGTAATACATGGATTAGTGAGAAAGTTCACTTTGAACAGAAAAGCTCCCCTCGTATGCTTAGCTCGCAATGAGGGAAAGGGTAGTGGGGGGGTGAGGGGAGAGAAAGAATGTGAGAGAAAAAGAGAAAATGAGAAGGAAATAATGATAGAATTGTAATGACAGAGAAAGAATGACAGAGAAAGGGTGAGAAATAGAGACATAATGGTAGAGAAAGAGAATGGCAGAGAACGAATGATAGAGAACGAATGACAAAGCAAGAATAAAAGAGAAAGAATGATAGAAAAAGAATGACAGAGAAAAGATGACAGAGAAAGAATGACAGAACTAGAATGAAAGAATTAGAAAAAGATTATTACAATAAGAGAAATGAGAGAACTAGAATGAGAGAATTAGAATGAGAGAGAAAACAATGAGAGAATTAGAATGAGAGAATTTAAATGAGAGAGAAAGAATGAGAGAGACAAAATGAGAGACAAAATGTGAGGAAGAATGAGAAAGAAAGAATGTGAAAGAAAGAATGAGAGAGAATGAGGGGAATGAGGGAAAGAAAATGACAGGAAGAAAAAAGAGAAAACAAGAAAATGAAAGCAAGAAAGACAAAAAAGAGAGAGAAAAGAAAAGAAAAGAAGGAAAAAAGAATAGAGAAACAAAATTAAATGAAAGAAAGATCAAAGAAAAGAGAAAATGAAAGAAAGAAAAAAGAAAATGAAAATTTTAAAAAGAGAAAGAAAAAGAAAGAAAAAAGAAGAAAGGGCATGCTCAGTTGACAATGCATGGAGCCATAGACATTGCTATGGTAACACGTGGTGACGTTGCTTATGTGTCATCATTAATCCGCGTCTCATAACTCACAGGAAATGTCCCATTCAGGATATCGGCATGACGGCTATGTATGCCACCCGTGGCACTGTTTACTGTTATTGGCATTGTTGTTGGAGAGGTGACGGTGGGCGGTGACGGTGGGGGGGCGATGCGGGTGATGGGGGGGGGGGGGTTGAACGGAACAATGCTTCTGGTGCCACCGCACACTGGCAACTGAAAACATATGTAACCGTGGAACCGGAGCATAAATTGCTGTTTACATTTACTGAATCAGTTCCTTTAGGTTTACTTGAGTTATTTTGTATATGTGGACAAATTTCAATGTTAGTGAATGAAGTGACGCCATTCATGCAACAAAAAGCTATAGTTTCATCTATTTTGTAATAGGTAATGTAGGCGTGCAATTTATGTAGAGTTTAGTACACTGTGTAAGAACCAGCCCAGAGTGGCTCAGTGTTGTATGCCTAAAGATTTAATGTAACTCATTAATGAATGCCTTATTTCATGCAATGCAATAATTTCATATGATATATCTATTGGACTGGATTAGGCATGCGATATATGTAGTTTAGTACAATGTGTAAGAACTAACACACAGTAGCACAGTATTGTATGTGTCATCATCATCATCATCATCATGCTGTCGGTCGCGCTGCGACAAAGACTGCTTTCATTACTTGACTGCCGCTTGCAGTTGTACATTTCATGAAAGCTGCCTGCAAAAGTGTTGAAGTGCTGCTGGCTTTTGCAAGTTACCAGCGGCACTCTCTTGGGGAGCAAATAGAGGTTTCACACCGGGAAGAACATGTCAAGACAGGCGGAAAACTATTTGTCCCTGCAGTGGCTGGTCGTGAGATGTTGGGAGTTCCATACATCAACCACCCTTAATGCTGCCACAGTGACATGTTTTTCTGTTTAGGGTTTGCTCCCTTAGCCTTCGGTTCTGTCAAGAACCTGTACCACAAGGCAGTGGTTTACAACTGTGCAGGGCAGGGGCGTTAAACTCCCTGAGGTATTGCTATACCTGCAATACCTGCATACCTGTATGTGCATGTGTATGTGTAAAGATTTAATATCACTTATTAATAACAAAAATAAAATTTATTTAATTTAACGATGCCTCTACAGAATATCATCGGTTATTGGACATCAAATATATGGTCATTCTGACATATTTCTTTGAAGGAAACCTGCTGCCGTCACATAGGTAACTCTTTCTGATAAGCAGCAAGGGGTCTTTTATATGCACTTTCCCTCACACAGGACAGCACATACCACAGCCTTTGATGAACTAGTTGTAGAGCACTGGTTGGAACAGAAAATAGCCCAAACTGCAAATGTGTCCGCTAAGCAGGATCGATCAGATGACCCACTCCTTCACAGGTAGACACTCTACCGCCTGAGCTACGTCCAGCTCCCCTAACTTATTAATAACTGCCTCATTTCATCCAATGCAGTAATTTCCTATGTGATATCTATTGAACTGGATCAGACAGCTGAATTGGCAAGAGTACTGCCTGGCTTTCTGTATGGGGGAGGGGGTAGTTGATTGGGCCAAATCCCGGCCGAGTCAAACAAATCACTTATAAAAGTGATACTTGTTACTCCATGGTCTTGAACTCTGCATCACTAAAATACCGCGAGGACTGGTTTACTCAATATCACTGAGTGGGATTTCGGGACCTCTGGTCCCCCAGTGGGGCAGCACTATAAAAGCCACCATGAGTGCACACTCCCGCAAGTCGATACCTGTCCTGATCTGAATTGAGATGTTGGCAGGATGTAAAACCCCAATAAGTATACATAATATCCATTGAAAATCGATGGGTAATGTAATTTAGGGAATAAAAACCGATATTAAAGATTCATATCATATGCTTGATACTCACAAATATAAAATATGTTGTTGTTTTGTTTGCTTCTTGGGGTTTTACGTCCTGGCAACATCTAAGGTCATATCAGGACGGATATGTCGTGAAACATTCATCGCACGATATCGGCTCTAGGCAATCGGGATGAAGTGGAGACACTGCCAGATATGCTCTACGTCCTAGCAACATCTAAGGTCATATCAGGTTGAGGGGTGCTTTAATCTCGGTATGCCTATATCCCCATTGTTCTTAAACAATGTGCACCAAACATTAGTATTTACATTTGTTCATTGCATTCCTTTAGCATACCGCTAAAGGAATGCTTCTTTTTCTTTTCTTTAAAAAAGATAAATATATTACCATATATGACCCAATAGAAGCATGCTACCCAATAGAAGCACACCCCCTATTTCAAGATTGAAAGCACACACAAATTTATGGTAATATTCAGACTGAATGCACATAAAATAATACAATCCCACTTTATTTCAGAGGCATGACAAAAACAAATCAAAATTTATGATCATATTCAGACTGAATGCATATAAAATAAGACAATCCCACTTTATTTCAGAGGGACAACAAAAACAAATCCATGAAATCCTTTAACTTTGAATAGACGAGCATCCATGTGTCTGCATTCGTTCAGTGCGCATCTAAAGGCCCTGTCACACTACGACGTAACGACGTCAGCGTAGGGAGAACGTGAAGAACATTGAACTTCTCGGCGTAGTATGCAAATTTCAGCACAAGTTGAACGTGGATGCAGCATAGTTGACGAGAGCATAACGTTGGTAAAGCGTAGTGATACTGTCATTCAACGAGAGAGGACAATGTCATTACGCTCATGGAATGTTATGAACGTTATTCCATCGCCAGAACTACGTTACGTGACGTTACATACGTCATGACATGGTGGCGAAACGTTGAACGTACATTGAACGTACGTTCTCCTGATGTTCTCCTGACGTTCTCCTGACATTCCCATTACGCTGCGTGGATGTTTCCACCGGGTTTAATGTGGGTCAACGTAGTGGAACATAGTTGAATGTAGTGAGCATCATTTGACTAACGTCCGTTTAACGTCATTGACGTTCGCCGAACGTGTACAGAACGTACGGCGAACATAAACCCTTACGTTCGAGTTACGTCGGAAGTTTTGAACAGGTTCAAAACTTTGACACACGCCGACGTAACACAACGTAACGTGACATAGCTCGACGTCAGTCTAATGTCATTCTGATGTCATCATAACGTAACCCAACGTACATCAACGTAATGACGAAACGTGATCACGTCAGGCTTACGTTTGCTCGTTATGTCGTAGTGTGACAGGGGTATATTGGGACATATATGGTAGGTTGATCGGTATAATCTACCTTACCTTAATTTGAAGTAACTTTGAATTAGAATGGTTACCTAAGGACATATTTGAACTATAAACATGCAAAATTGATTTCGGTGTGCTTGTCAAAACTCTGATCCCATAGCCTTAAGGTTCTATTAAATTGTCGTAGTATTCCCTTTTATGAAGCCACAAGTGCTTAATAAGTCCATTAGTTTCTAAGTTGGATATACAGATGAACCTCGATCCAACGGACACCGATGCAACGGATTCCGGATCCAACGGACACAGTATCAGCGAGGCAAGCAGTTGAAACTTGACACATTTTTTTAACGCAAGGATCCTGAACCCCAGCATTCTGAACCGCAGCCTCCTGAACCCCAGTCTTCTGAACCCCAGCCTTCCACCAGTAATACTTCAGTAGCCACCACCAGTGCTTCAGATTTCCTTGGCTTTTCGTACCCCCCGGAAATTTTTTTTGCTGCAATGGACAAATGGCTTTAACGGACAACTGCTCCCCCCTATTAGTCCTTTGGATCGAGGTTCATCTGTATGTAGAATTAAATCTAAATAAGTGTTTTGGTTTCGAAAATGTGATGCTTTCATCGGATTATCTAGCTTTAATTCATATGGAGAAAAAAAACCAGGTTATTCTACACTACAGTTTCTATTAAATAATTAAACAATGAAAAATTCTAAGTTAAGCTGACCATACCTTTCTAAAATGTGCTATATATTTGTGTTATTTCTATTCCATTTTCCTGTGGTAGTTTTGCACAGGGTCCTGTTCTTCAGGGTACTATGCAAGGCATTAGTTCTGAAGTCCTACCCACAACACTACATTCTTGCTATTGCCATCACAGATGGGGTTAGGGGAGGAAATCGTCTATTAGCAATGCGCATTTGAAAAGAACTATGTGAATGTGACAATTTTAGGACTCACGCGCGAAGTGATAAATATGCTTTAATAGCGCGTGAGTAGCATCATTGCGTAGCAATCTTGAATTGATGGTCAAGTGTGTCCCATCTTCAGGCCCATTATCTCATCAAATCTAGCTTGCTTCACATGTGAGATTGCTGCTGGAAATGCAGTAGCACTTCAGCGCTGCACCTGCACGCTGACTTAACTATCAAGCCACTGGTGTAAACAGAAAATATTTATATCCGCATAATAAATTATACAACATGTATATAACAGATGATCCTAATATTATTCTGTGCAGATCTCCCCTCGTGGAGGTCATGCACTCCTTCCATGAAGGTTATTAAGATACTAGCGCCGCCATCGGCAGTTTGTGACATTATAACCTACTGCATTGCACCGCTAGGAATTAAAGACTGGGTAAATTGAGTAAGTATACTTAATAAGTCCAGTTCAGCATTGTCTTTTTTTTTTATCCATATGTACTTATATTTTCAGACGGGATGGCCGTCTCCCGTTTTGGTAGGTCGTGAGATTCGAACCCATGGGTTCGAACACTGGTCGAGCCAAACCAATGACTTAAAAATTGATACTTATCACTTCCTAGCTAGGTGCTTGGTATACTTAGGATAGGACAAGGAGCAGTGGAATGAGGAAGACCAATCGTCCATGATTGAAACCAGACGGGATGGCCGAATGAGTTAGAGCATCCGTCTCCCGTGCTGGTAGATCGTGGTTCGAATCCTGGTCGAGTCAAACCAATGACTTAAAAATCGATACATTTCGCTTCCTAGCCAGACGCTCGGCATTACTAGGATAGGGCAAGGAGCAGTTGAATGAGGAAGACCAATCGTCTGCAACTGAAATTTCCCCTGCTTAAACAACTAATGTACCAACACCAACACAAAATTTCCCCTGCTTAATCAACTAATATACCAACAACAACAAATATATATAACTTTGAAAACCGACTGGGTTGAGGGCCAGCGAAGGCTTCATATCCCGAGTTGCCGCTAGCGTCGCCACCAGGCCCGGTTGTCCGCAGTGAAGTAGGTAGTTGAATCCCATACGAGTGCTCATTAGTGATAATAATATTAATATAATGATACAAAAATTTGTCCTACCGCATAATACTTATACTTACAATATATACAACCCATAGAGGGTTTGCTTTGTTTGTGTGTTGTTGTTTTATGTCTTAGCATCATATCAGGACGAGTACTGACTTGTGACAGTGCGCACTTATGGTGACTTTATAGTGGCCCCACTGGGAAATCAGGCCACTGACACCATGACCCAATATCCCACTCAATCACATTATCCTGACATTGAGCTAACCAGTCCTTGCCCCATCTCTTAATGCAGAGTGCCAGACTATGAAGCGACAAGTATCAATTTCAAAGTCATCGGTTTGACTCGACCAGGAACAGACCTCCCGACCGTCCACACCTATAGTGGGAGCTATTTTTAATAGCTACACCCACTAGGCGGTGCCCCATACTGAGGCGACTTATAACAGATACACCCACTAGAGGGCAACCCATAGTGGGATCTATTTTTAACAGATACACCCATTAGGCGGCGCCCCACCTGAGCATAACAATGTCCACATAGCGCCATGAGATTTTCACTACACCCAAATGGGCCCACTGGGCACTTTACAAAATCATAGGGCACCGTATCGGGCATCAACTCCAACTACGTGTCATAAGGAGCTTATACGCTCGCCCTAGAGGGCCCTCAGACCTCTAACAGCTACACCCACTAGTGTTTGTTTTATAACGGCCGCAACCATTAGGGGGCGCCCCATGACAATGGCATCACATATAAGGTTTTATATGCTTCTCACCGGCCAGGACACTCATTAGTTGTTGGTTGATGCCGACACTTACTATGGCTGTCTCCATTCCAACTGCTGCTTTAGTATTAATGAGTTATCTATCTTCTCACACTAAGTCGCGTAACTACGGGTGGCGAGATGCACAAATATCCATGAATTCTACATAAAGAGAAAATACCAGTCTGTGTCTAGCACGTGAATGAATCAATTCCTAAAGATTTGTCTGCATGTAATAACTATTGCAAAGAATAATAGCATTGATATGCAATCAAACCTTTGATTGCTTGGTCCTGATTTGAATGTCAAATTATGGGGTTCCGCCTTCAGATTAGAGGCGCCTCATAAGTATTGTACTTCTGCTTTCTCCTTTTTCACGCGAAACATTACATAAATGACATGATACATAAATATCAACTTGTATGTACAATGATCATGTTGTTGTTGAAGATTTATACTGCCTATTATGGATAAGTCTGAATAGACTTGTTTTCACCATTAGACAGTTTGTCAATAGAAAGCCCGAGCCTACACTTTTACCGACCCAAGGGATTTTTAATCTCCCACACCACATAGACATGGTATGAGAGCAACTGGCCTTTGATGACGCTGTAAGTTATACACAGCGGTGGAAATGCAAATTGGCATAGGTGGGGTCATGGGGAATTGAACCACCGACCTTCAGATTAGGAGTCTGACCTAGAAAGATGTCAGACACTCTAACCACTCCGCCACAGAGGACACCACATTCATGTGGTTTCCAGTCATGTGGAAATAAATCAATCTTAATCTGAATCTGAATTTCGATAATTATTAACAGGATATATTCATATAATATAACAATAAGGCTTCAGAGATTCACGTGGGGTGGTGGTGGAGAGGGTCAAGCAAAAGGACAAAGGCTTGTAGGTGAAACAGTAGGGACATTCCAATACCTTAATGGACTGGATACAGGACAAACTATCACTTCCGATGAGACAGGCTTGAGCCTATGTGGATAAAGGTCTCAATTGAGATCTACGTAGATCGAACTCAATTAGAAGGAATTGACTTTCCATTCCATGCCCGATACCCTCATAAGTCTACTCACATATAATAGTGACAAGCAGATCAGTGTCCTGGATTTTTATTTGGACTATTTGTTGTGGGTTTAAAAAAGATATTGTCGTGGTGTGATGAAAATGGGAAATATTGCACCAAGAGCGGGACTCGAACCCACATCTCTTTGCATTCCGGGCCAGTGTGCTAACCATTACACCACCTAGGCTCCCTGATATCACCACAATACCCACGCCTACCTGTATATGCGGCTCCTTGCCTGAGAGGTCAGTGCAGGCCACTACACTATTTTATCAAAATAATATTTTAATTATTTATTAAAACTATATTAGCCTCCTAAAATAAGGATTTCAGTTAGGAAATGCTATTGAATGAGCGGGGGATGCTCATTCGTGGTCATTGCTGGGGTGCAGAGAACAGCAAAGTGGCCCACACCCCTCCCAAAGTGGGGCAGGAGGGGGACATAGCACCCACAACTCCGTCCCTCCTCATTGGTTGGCGTGGCTGGCCAATCATGTATCAGCCAATCCCAGCTCTTCATTCATCAAGCCCACTTTCCTCCCTCCTGGACACACACTCAGAGAGCACTCTCCTCCACACAGCCAACCGAGCCACACTTCCTCCTTCACCCACCCACCCGCCTTCATTGGTCTCAATATTGTTCAGCCAATGAACAATTTAACCTATTATAAGACGCCTTGCCTGAGTGGGCACGCCAGGCTTCCAGCCTTAATAAACATCTATCTTACTCGCCTATTGGCCTTAAATACTTAATTATTATAATTATTGCATTGGTTATTCATGACTGTTAATTTATTGTTAGCTCCATATTCCATTATGTTGCATAACCTCATGTCCATGACAGCTGATTGCCTAGAGTTGACAACTATAACTACGTGCCCTGGTGATGGCCTCCTGCGGTAAAAATAAAGTTGTCATTCCCATACCTGCTTTCAACCTCTGTTCCCTGTCAGCAATGGTTAATTAATGCAATAGAAATGTGCCCTTTCTTCAAATCGATTAATTATGTTCTAAACCCATGGGAAAATTTGTAAGTTCCTTAAAGAATTCAGTACAAGTTATGGCAACCATTGAATGTAATGTTAGGATGAAAACGTGGTGGAAGGAAAGGGCATGCGAGGTGAAGAAGTGGGAGGAGAGGAGGTGTGGGAAGGAGAGGGAATGGGACGGGAGGGGAGGAGAGGGGGAGAGGGGAGAGGGATGAGAGGGAGGACAGAGGAGAGGAGGGGAGATGAGGGAGGAGAGAGAGGAGAGGGAGGAGAATGAGGAGAGGGGAGAATGAGGAGAAGGGAGGGAGGAGAGGGGGAGGGGGGAGAGAGGGGAGAGGGAGAGGAAAGAGAGGGAGCAGAGGGAGCAGAGGGAGCAGGGAGGATAGGGAGGAGAGAGAGGAGATGGAGGAGAGGAAGAGGACGGAGAATGAGGAGAGGGGAGAATGAGGAGAAGGGAGGGAGGAGAGGGGGAGGGGGGAGAGAGGGGATAGGGAGAGGGAAGAGAGCGAGGAGAGGGAGGAGAGCATACCTGCCAACTTTTGTTAAACGAAAATCCTAATAATAGAAATCCATCCGAGCGAAGCGAGGCGCGTAAGCGTTCTAGGGGGGTCCGAGGGCATGCCCCCCCGGAAAATGGTATTGTATGCGCGCAATTGGACCAATGGATATGCGTGTACTATTACCAGCGTAAAGTAATCGGGACAGGTGTAAAACCCGCATACTCTGCGGTGCGAGTGGGACTCTTGATGTGTGGAGAGGAAGAGACCCTCCCCCCGCCTCCCCGGCCGTCGCGCAGCATTCTCACCTCGCGCAACGCCCGCCTCTCAGCTTTCTTCCTCCCCCTCCCCCCGGCTTTGCTTTCGCACCTCACCTGTCACCGCCCTCCTGCCCTCCCTTATAAGGCCGCCCGCCGGCCTCTCTCAGTCACTCGCCTTCCAGCCCTCCTCCACGCTGCCCGTTTTTCCTGTCTTGGCTCTCCACAACGCCGACTCCACCTCGGACCGCTGCAACACCTCAGGCCATCATGCCAGGACAAGGGAAAGGAAAGGGCCGCAAGGGCTCCCGGACGACCGCCCTGGCCACCCCGGGACCGTCCTCGCGATGGGACGATTCAACCTCCTCGGGCCCGGCGTCCCCCTCGGCGCCCTCGGACCGAACCTCGGGCGCCGAGACCTCGGCGATCTTGGAGGCCCTCCAGCGTCTACAGACCGAGCAGCGCCAGACCGCCGCCCGCATGGACGCCCGTATGGACGCCCTGGAGGCCGGGGAGGCCCGGCCCCCGCCGGAGACGCTCTCACCTGCACCTAGACGCCAGGCCGCCTACACCACCGGGCCCACCCCATCACCTCAGGCGCGCGCCCCGGCCGGGGCCCGGCCCCCGCCGCCCCCTCAGGCGACCTTGCCGGGGGCAGCACACCCCATCTACGAGCGCTACCACCACCTCGCCAGCCGAGCCGCCCCCGCCCCCCCGCCTGCCTACTACGAAGAGCCGAGCCAGCACACCCCAGCCTCCGCACCCGACGCCGTACGAGAAATACTGGCCTCCGCCGAGGTGCGGCACTCCGTGAGGCGCCAAGGCATTCCGAGGGACTATATCTTCCCCTCAGACCTAGTCGAGAGGGGGCCCGAGAGGAAGCCAGTGAAGGCAACGAAAGACGAGTACAGCCTCGCCCTTCTCACCCTCATTGACCACCCCAACTTCCCAGCCCACTCCGTCCACGGCCTACACCACCATCACCTCACCGTACTGAGGGACAACCTCCTCTACCCCTGGCCGACCGTCCGCCGCTACTCCGAGACGGTGTTTTCTTGGATAGCGGACGGCAGGCTCCCCCAGGGGTGGCACGACCCGGTCGCCCTCGACCTCCTGAGGGTGGAGACCCTCACCCTGCCCGCCCCTCAGGCCGCCCCGGCAGCAGCGGTCCCCCGAGGTGAGGACCCTCCCCGAGGCGCACACCTGCCCCGAGCTCAAGTCGACACCCGCACCGCATACGATAGGCAGACCCACGGGGCCCCCTGCCCCGCCTGGAACCGCGACCCCGCCTCGTGCGATCGGGCCCCCGTCGGGGAGGCCCACGGCGAGGCGGGGGACAGGCGCCGGCACGTGTGCGCCTACTGCGCCAACGTGCGGCGCATGCTCACCATGCACAGCGAGGCCGGCTGCATAACCAAACAAGCCCGTGAGCGCCAGACCCCGGCCGCCTCGGCGGATTTTTGATCCGCTGGCCTCCCCCCGGCCGGCCCGGGGGGCCCTCCCCGGCGCCTCACCCTCACCACTGCCCCGCGACCTCCACCGACAACCCCCCAGCGACCACCAATCGAAGTGCCGCCCAGTCAGAGCCGGGGATCATCACCTCGCACCTCACGCCTCAGACCACAGCCCAGCCCAGCCCAGCCTCACGAGGAACCCTCTTCCGATAGCCCAGCCGCCGACCTTCACGACACCGCCTTCCTCAACCCGCCCGACCCAACCCCGACCCCCACCCCACCCAGCCCTGAGGACTTCGATGCCCCCCTGCTCGACCTTCGCCGGACCTCCTCACCGGATCTCTCCAAGGAGCGGGCCTCCTCGCTATTTGGCCGCCCGCTCCCTGTCGACGTAGGCCCCGGACACTCGCCGCCCACACAGGGAACCTGACCTCTGAGGCGGTCCGCGCACATGTGCCCCGCCTGGCCCCCCCTCGGGCGCGCCTCGAGCCCTCTCCTCCGTTTTGGTGGAGGGCTCCTCGGCGCCCCCTCCCCTCACATGAACTCTTACCTCTGCTCCATATGAGCCCCTGTGATGGACTCTCTGTTCCTTTCTCTGCTCCTCATGAGCTTACCTTCCATGTACCTTCTATGCTCCTCCTGAGCCTTTACTGTACCTTGTTTACCCCCTCTGTTGCCAGAGGCGCCTCAATAAACGCCTCTGTTTTTTCCCACCCCCGCCTTGCCTTCTTCCTTTTCGCACATCGGTCGTAATGCGAAGCATTGCGCTTGATGTGTGGAGAGGAAGAGACCCTCCCCCCGCCTCCCCGGCCGTCGCGCAGCATTCTCACCTCGTGCAACGCCCGCCTCTCAGCTTTCTTCCTCCCCCTCCCCCGGGCTTTGCTTTCGCACCTCACCTGTCACCGCCCTCCTGCCCTCCCTTATAAGGCCGCCCGCCGGCCTCTCTCAGTCACTCGCCTTCCAGCCCTCCTCCACGCTGCCCGTTTTTCCTCCACCCACCCATCTTTCTCTTCCTTTCTTCTCTTCCCTTTCAGCTGGTGGAGGGCTCCTCGGTGCCCCCTCCCCTCACATGAACTCTTACCTCTGCTCCGTATGAGCCCCTGTGATAAAGTAAATGTGCATAGTCTACAAGTGTCTGCTTATGGTAGGGTGGGGAGTGGGAAGGGTGAAGCGCGAACGATGGGATGGCTCTGGGTGGGAGTTTCTAGACAATGGGGTGATGGAGCTACCGGCCAGTGTGACATGTTGGACAGTCGGTCAGGGAAAGGCTTCTCCTGCCGGAGACATTCAGCTAACCAGTGGCGGCAGGCGCCAAACCATCTAATTAAGGGCCGCATCCCGCCTTCAACACGCGACGGCAAAGAAGACCGGGCCACCACAGTCGGCCGGCCCTGTGGGACAGGGGGGGGGGGGGGGGGGCGGGGGTAGGAGCGGAAGGCATGGGGGGGGGGGGGTGGGGGGGGGCGGGAAGATGTGGATGGTGGATGTGGGAGGGAGGCGTGGGGGGAAGTGTGGGGGGGAGGTGTGGGGGGGAAGCTTGGGTGGCTGGATGTGGGAGGGAGGCGGGGGGGGGGGGGGCGGCGGAGGCGTGGGGGGAATGTGAGAGGGAGTCGTGGGTGGCGGATGTGGCAGGGAGGCGTGGGGGCGTGGGGGATGTGGCAGGGAGGCGTGCAGGTCTGAGTGTGCATAACAGCATGCAAGCTGTGTTTGCCATGTTGATGGCAGGTGAGCTGGTGCCCAGGTTGCTCCGACAATCATAATATAATATAGACATAGCAAAATGCAAACGAACAATGCAGACAAATAGGTCAGCAAGACATAGCAAGTTACGTTAACGAGTTGCAAATATAGTGATAATAGAAGGTCGCCAGACCTAGCACATTTAGGGTGCATAGTATCACAATTGAGGGTAGTTAGTTACCTCGCGGCACGACATCGCGACCAAATAAGCTCCAAGCTAAATAATATTTGACCCCACGAAACAGGTGAGTATTATCTATATTAATCAGACAACTAACTACACAATAGAATTGATCCTATTTTGGTTGAATGAGGATTATTTATTCAGTGAATAACCTTAGTCTCATCATCTTAGGCACTGGTTATCCACCCATAAGATAAATGTACGTTGACTAATATTAAGTAATAACATACACCCTCCCCCCTTGCCAATGCTTTTTCTTCTTCTTCTTCTTCTTCCCTCCCCCCTCCATTCTTCACCTTTTTTATTGATGTCAATGTTTTGCTCTGTATTCTCTTGAAACGGTGTATATCTTATATTGTTATAAATTTGTTTAGTGTGTAAGTAGCCTTTGTCATGAGAGCTGGCTGTTGACTTGACACTGAACACGGCCTTTCCAGAGTAAAAACCATTTAAGTGGGGGATAGACAAAAATCGATCAAGAGGTGCGATTGCTAATAGCAGTAGCAGGAACCTTCCTTCTCCTCCTCTCCTCATTTTGTCCATCCTTCCCACCTCCCTTCCTCCCCGACCACCTCCGTCCCTCCCGTACCACATCCTTTCTTCCCCTCCCCTCCTACCTTCCCTCCTCCCCTCCCACCTCTCTTCCTTCCCTCCCACCTCCTCTCTTCCCCTCCGACCTACACTCCTCCCCTCCCACCTCCCTCCTCCCCTCCCACCTCCCTTCCTACCTCCCCGCCCAATTCCCTCCTCTCCTCCTACCTCCCCTCCCACCTTCCCTCCTCCCCTCCAACCTCCCTTCCCCCCTCGCAGCACCCTTCCCACCCTCGCACCACCCTTCCTCCCATCCCACCTTCCCTTTCTCCCCTCCCACCTTACCTCCTCCCCTCCCACCTCCCATCCCACCTCCCCCTCCCTCCCCTTCCCTTCCTCACCTCCCACCTCCCACCTCCCCTCCTCCCGCCCCACCTCCCTCCCCTCCCCACCTCCCCCCCCACCTCCCCTCCCACCTTCCCTCCCACCTCCCCACCCACCTCCCCACCTCCCCTCCCCTCCCCTCCTCCCCTCCCCTCCTACCTCCCTTCCTCCCTCCTCCCACCTCCCTTCCTCCCTTCCCATCTCCCCTCCTCCCACCTCACCTCCCTCCTCCCATCCACCACCCCTCCTCCCCTCCCACCTCAACTCCCCCGTCCCACCTCCCCTCCTCCCCTCCCACCTCCTTTCCTCCCGCCCCACCTCACTTCTTCCCCTCCCACCTCCCTTCCTCCCCTCCCACCTTCCCTTCCTCCCCTCCCACCTTACCTCCCCTCACCTCCACTCTCTCGTCCCACTCCCTCCCACCCTTCCTCCCCTCCCCTCCCTCCTCCCCCACCTCCCCTCCCACCTCCCACTCCTCCACTCCCTTCCTCCCCTCCCACCTCGCTTCCTCCGCGCACACCTTCCTTCCTCCCAAGTTCCTATCCCCTCAATCCCATCCTCCTTTCCCTTCTTCCCTTCTCTTCCTGTTAGCGTTCCTTTTTATTGACTTCTACATTTCACCTGTTTGTGAAGAAAATTGATAAGTAGCCTGCATTTAAATTAGCAAGGCTGCAATTTCACAATCATTCCCTCGCAGTAAGTTCTCTGGGGAAATAAATGCATAGATAACCCCAGTGCTGTTCCCTAGAGGCAACCTTTCTGGCAAATCTGCTTCGCTCTGTGCCATTTTGAAGTCCATCCATAAATAGAATTCTATATCAAAGGCTAAAGATCCGGTCATAGATGCGCGCTGCTGTTGTCCCAGGCAAGGAAATGAGAACCACCTTTCATGTAAATGTCCCCCATATCGGCCGGCAGGGGGCGGGCGAGCGGTTGTGACGTCACTGCGTTCTCACCCTTTCACAACTCACTTCGTCTGATGTCAGATTCAGGAGCTGGTCCATGCAAAATTCCACACATAGTTTATTGTAAAGATATATTAATCCCTAAATAAAATCCTAGCAATTAATGATTTCTTAAAGTAAATATGGATATAGCCCTTCTTTTTCGTATTTTTCGAAATGATAGTATGAGTGAGTGAGTTAGTGAGTCATTACGTCAATGAGTGAGTCAGCGAGTCAGTGAATGAGTCAGTGAATAAATAAGTGAGTCCGCGACACAGTGAATCAATGAGTCAGTGAATGAGTGAGTCCGTGAGTAAGTGAGAGTCAGTGAATCAGTAAGTGAGTAAGTAAGTGAGTAAGTAAGTGAGTCAAGGAGTGAGTCAGTGAGTTTATGACATGTGGTAAACAAAAGCCATATTCATGGTGAGAAATCTCATCTCCCCAGCTAACTATTATTAAAACAGTAAAAACTGAAGGAGAAATAAATGTAAATGACAAAGGAAAACCACCATCACCTGCCCCCTCCCCCAACCCCCATATCGATCACTTTATTTGAGTCCAAAATGATTGCCCATACAATACCATTGTAATGATACAAAAACTCTCTAAACTGACCACCTCCCTAAATGGACCATTTAAAGTTGGTCCCATGGTCGGTCAATTTAGAGAGGTTTTACTGTACATATATATATTTCAGTGGTACAGTGAGTGGCGTTACAATGTGCCGGGGTGCCTGTGCCACCATCGGAGCTGGGGTTGTAGTCAGGTAAATATATGAAAAATTACCATCCTACCCCAAAATAAATGCTAGAAATGTTTTTTTCAACTGTTTCTGGTCGCATTCGATGTGGAGAACATCATACTACAAATCTACCAAAATGAAACCTACTGGAAAGTTGTTAAATCAAAGATGGCGTCCAAGATGGCCATCAATACCTTAAAATAGCTATAACTTCCTTATTATTCATCCTAGAATGGTAATACAGGTTTCTACTCCCAGGTGTTAGGGGTCAATGAACACACTAAAACAGTCAAATCACTATTGGACAATCAGAACACCATAAAATCCAAAGATAGCACCCAAAATAGCCATTGATATCCAAAGTTTCATGCACATGATGTATGAGAAACCATCACAGCACCACCACCTTTGCCAACCCTATTCACCTCTTCAGAAAATCATGCACTGCACCATGTGAATCCATGAGGGGTGGGCATTGCAACATGTGAATTCATGAGGGGCGGGCAGTATAACATACAAACCCTTGAATTATTAATTATTTAGATGAGAAACCAACTTTAAAAAGTGCATTATATCGACCTTTATTTCCTCATAAAAAAACATTTGCCTTGGGCCATGAAACCATTATTAATATACGGAAGCTCCGCAAGAATTACAATATGCCTTTGGGGGATGAGGGGCATCTCAATTACTATGTGACTGGACTGCAGTACACGGGTGAACAACAACGTAGTCTAAATACGGGCGAAAATAGCTTTAGTATGGAACAGAGAGTAGAATGCCTGCCTCCAGTATCAAATGGATACTTCTATAGGCACAGAGTTGGTGAAATGGGAGAGAATGCAAAAAGACAAGATGGCGGCCGCAGAACGCCATCGATTTCACTTTTAAATCTTATTAAACTAGATATTATATTATATTTTTCAACTCAAAGGTAGCGGGCTATCAATAAGACATATGTAAAGAATAATTGTTGCTTCTTAGATTGTGAAATTAGGCTGTCAATTCTTTGACCCGCATTTTCGACAGCTTTTACATAGGGTTGGTTTGCACCCCTACTGCAGCAGTATGGGATGAATCTTGTATCTAATAGGGGATATGTCAGTTTCTGTGGGAAATAAATGGATTTGATTACAGGAATGATGGCACCCTCAGTTCAGACCTGTTAATCATGGCTTCATTTTGGCCTGAATGGCATTTGTTGGTGTTTGCGTCTGAATTCTTCAAATGTTGCCAGGCATATCATTTATTGATCAAACTCATTGTAATTGTGGTTAATTGTATTTGATATTAAGATGTACTACATATCGATAAACCGGGCGCGGTGGCCTAATCGGTAGAGTGCAGGAGGTGGGAGGGCAGAAGGTCGGGAATTCGATTCCCATTGAGTCAAACCAATGACTTAAAATTGATATCTGTCGTTCCCTAGCTTGGCACTCAGCATTAATAGGATAAGGCATGGACTGGTTGGTTCAGTGTCAGGATAATATGACTGGGTGGGATATTGGGTCATGGTGCTGGTGGCCTGATTTCCCAGTGGGGCAGCACTATAATGCCGCCATGAGCGGGCACTGTCACAAGTAGGTACCCATCCTGATATGACCTTAAATGTTGCCAGGACGTAAAACTCCAATAACCAACCAACCAACGTATCGATAAGGCAGACAATTGAAGACCTACATGGACTCACGGAATAGTTTTTTCCTCTGTGAACACTGGTGAATAGACTACTTCGTCAAAATTTTAAATGTTCCGTCCCACTCGTTTCAGTCAATGTCTGTTTATATAAGCATGTATAATAGTGTTTGTCAATACGCAGCAAAAGATCACCTTTCTTATTTTAGCTGAATATTCAGCATGGAATTAAATTTACGCTACTGTGAGAAATAGTCTATATTTATGCTTAGTCGGATTGTAAACGAGGTGTCGATAATCTATGCAATTTTGATATGTCGTTATTTATAATTGAACAAGAATATTCTGCAAATGGTGTACACAAATTTGCTAGCTTTGTAACTGTGGAAACCATGTATTTTTTAGAAGATATTATTATAGTAAGTACAGTTCAAATGTAATCAATTCCACATGTCCATTTGTGCAGGTGCATGTACTCACGTTTCACACATTATAGAAACCTTTCTGGGATATTAACAAATTAGCTTCTAGTTACAGGGACGACAAACTAAATACAAACCAGCCTAACACGCGATGTTATATTGACTATCTTTGGCTCCATACTTCCAGCACCTGGCAACCATCAAGGGAGTGAAACATTGACACTTGGCTCCAGAAACAGCATTGCCTGGTGAATTACTTGTCTACACATTGTTTAAGCAACTTGGCCATGCCACAACGCAACTTGAAGTTTAGGCTACCAGAGCCAAGTCTGTTTCCTATAATGCCATGGTCCATGCCATCAGAAATAATAGGCACATGTGAATTGTTATTCCACAAAATCAGTAGTATCGCGATATATATATATATGTATATATAGATTTACATGTGTATATACATGTGTATGTATATGTGTATGTATACACGTGTATGTGTATATGTATATATATGTGTATGGTTCTTGTGAGTAGTATAGGAAAGGAGTGGTTAGACACAGGCTAAATGGCCATAGCCATAGAAATATTTGCCAATTTAAAGTAAACATCATCATGCTGTTGGTCGTGATGCGACAAAGACTGCTTTCATTACTTGACTGCCACTCTCCATTTAGCTCTCTGCTGTAAGAGTTGCGTCCATGAATCCATTTATGAAAGCTGCCTGCAAAAGTGTTGCTGGCTTTTGCAAGTTACCAGCAGCACTCTCTCGGGGAGCAAATAGAGGTTTCACACCAGCAAGAACATGTCAAGACAGGTGCAAAACTATTCGTCCCGGCAGTGGCTGGTTGGGAGATGTTGGGAGTTCCATACATCAACCGCCCTTAATGCTGCCACAGTGACATGGTTTTCTGTTTAGGGTTTGCTCCCTTAGCCTTCGGTTCTGTCAAGAACCTGTATCACAAGGCAGTGGTTTACAACTCTGCAGAGCAGGGGCGTCAAAGTCCCTGAGGTATTGCTATACCTGCAATACCTGCATAGCTACAAACGTACATACATACAACACCAGTAGTATGCTTATATTACCTAGTGGGGCAGACTATCGGTATGGATAAGTGCTCTATAACTAGCTATATCTTCATTGTTTCGGCTTATGAATATGTTATGGTATATATATATATATATATATATATATGCTATATAAGTGATTATGTGAATATAAATAAAGAATAGTCCCTAATGTTTTCGGTGCTCCTCCTGGGCACCTGCTCGGTTCCCAACACCTCTTATTCTCAGCAGGTCCCCCTGTAACCGGGCACTCTCTGCTCCCCTTTCCTGGGAACCGACTCCAACGGTCTCCCTGCCTCACTTCAAATATATATCCAAAGATGCAAATTAGGTCCTGTTGAGTTCAACATAAATTTTCAAATTTAAATTCTGGGAATAGAAAGAAAGAAATTATCTTCCTGTGTGTTACATCATGCAGTGGAATATTGCTCTACTTCTTTCATCGTTACTTGTCTTACCATAATCATTTCCCCATGTCGTAATTCCAGAACTAAATTCATTGAATGAATGAATGAATGAATGAGTCAATGAAAGAGCAAACGAACGAGGCAATGAATTGTGTCAGTACAACATGCAATGTTCAACTGAAATTTTAATAGTCAATAATGAACCTTAATCTGAGTGTGAAATATGAATGCTTAATACTAAATCATTTCCAATTATCATATTCACATTGGCCACGACTCCTTCCCCCTGGTCCAACTTTACTAGCAGTTAGCCTACATTTCTCTTCTATTCAACATTGGAAAATCTCCTCGGTACTTTAGTAATAGTATCACTGAGCTAATAAGATATACTTGTGAATAAACAAATAGATATAATATTAAACTAATATGTACGGTATTCTGAAACTTCTCTATATTTACAAATTATTTGTTTATTTCCCTTAATAATTAGTTTTGCTCAGAATTTGAAGAATATTTGATCGAATATCACTATTGATGGATGCGCGTTATACTTAGTAAGTTAGTTCACTTTGATCTTGGGAAGAAAACTGAAATGGAGAAAGATAATACACCTATCGATTGCAGATTTTCAATTTTAATTGTTGGATCTCTTTGTAAAGCTTGTTAGTAATAGTAGTTTTCCGATGGAGATGACACAGACCTTTTGAAACGTTAGTTAGTTGCAACTGCCTGCGCAACTATATTCTCGTGAAGGCTTAGAGAAGTGCCATGTGTTGAAAACACATTCGCACATTCTTTGCTTCGGGGAAAGAGAATTCTGTTGATGTCTGGGAAGGAAGATGCCTTGTGTTTTAGCGTCAGATTGTATTCTGGGCGGGATTTAACTGTCACGTGACTTGGGGTGGGAGGGAGGGGGTGACGTCTTACTGGGTGTATTCCCCTACACACCCGTCCCCCATCACAGCCACCCACATCACACCCACACACACATGTCAATGTCCTAATAATGTGTTGTACTGGTACTAAATGTGTACAGAGTGAGCAAGACTTCCGCCGGAAGCGGAAGTAGATTATTCACAGGCGACTGGTTGGTATACAAAGAGGTTCGGGAACCAGCAGCGGTTGAATGAAGGGGAAATAATATAGTATGTGTGTATGCATGTATATATATATATATATATATGTGTGTGTACGTATGTACAAGCTGTATGGCTGTATAAGCCATTATCCTAGTATAATAAGCCGGAAGATTCACCTACTCCCCCAGCCAGTAAGTCATCGGCAGGTCACCTACACATTAGGTCATCTACTAGTTCCTCATGATCTGAGCATGTGGCGCCACCTGCTCGCCCACGCCTCAGCAGCCCTGCATTCACTCACTGTACTGCTGAAATTGTTTTATTGTATATATATATTGGTATATATATATATACCAATATATATTATATATATATACCAATATATATACCAAACGGGTTGGCCGAAACGCTAAGAGGGGTGGGTAGCCTCCCATGCGGAGAGATCGTGCGTTCGAGCTCCGGCCGAGTCAAAGCAATGACTAACCAAATTAGCAGGATAGGGCGAGCATTAGTTTTCTCAGTAGCAGGATAATGTGACCGACTGGGATATCGGACCATGCACTATAAGGTCGCCATGAGTGGCTCATTTTCATAATATGACCCTTATGAGCAATTGAGACCTGTCCTCGATGGATAACTCTACATCCAAACCAATGTTGTCCTAACATAGCAAGTGTCCTGTCATCAACAGATCAAAGGGGATGAGGGAATTAAATGAAACAAGAAAACGTAGTGTGCACATTGACAAATGTCCGAACATGGTAAGAGTTCGCCGATGGCTGAAGACAATTATTACTGCAGTTTTAAAACAGGATGATCGTACCATGAATATGGCCATAGCTGCCAACATGGCGTCAAACCCACAAGTCACTCACTCACCTAAAGTCCAATTCTTATTCAATATGCACAACATGGGTTGTTTTGCATATCCACAGGATACTTAGGCCAGTAGATGATTGTGTTCTCTGTGGCGGAGTGGTTAGAGTGTCTGACCTTTTTCTAGGTCGGACTCCTAATCTGAAGCTTGGTGTTTCGTTTCCCTGTGCCCCTACCTCTGCCAATTTCGATTTGCACCGCTGTGTAAAACTTACAGCGTCATCAAAGGCCACTTGTTCTCATACCATGTCTATGTGGTGTGGGAGGATAAAAATCCCTTGGGTCGATAAATGTGCAGGCTCGGGCTTTCTATCGACAAACTGTCTAATGGTGAAAACAAATCTATTCAGACTTATCCATGATAGGCAATATAAATCTTCAAGAAAGATTACCCTGTGAATATGTAATGAGAAATACAACAATTGGTTCATTTGTATATTTCATCACTTATGCAGTATTACATTACTAAATCATGTTTTTGTAGGGAAAAGAAACACCCCAAAATACAACAACAAAAACATGTTTCAGATGCGGGTCTAGATTCCAAGAATGGATATTTTAATACAGCTTACATTTGCTTAGAAGGTATTTATTTCTCAAATCGCTACAGCATGCAACTGGTGCATGCAATATATCTATTTGGCATGCACATGTGTCGTCCACAATTACAGCTGCTGCTGTATTTTCCCAGCCTGTCGACATAAACAAGTCACTTGTTGGTTCTTTACCACCGCACACCGATGGAGACAGTATTAAAGTATGCGTGTGCTTCTCCTCACACGTGACCATCAACAGTTCTCAGTCCATTTGCGCGTACTTTATGGGGATTGATGGGGCGGGGGTTGGGGGAGTCTCAGTGGGCACTTCAGAGGATTTCAACACAGCAGCTCCCGTAGACAAACCGTTCATAACGCAACTCTCCCGCCGGGTTATGGGAGCAGTTGGGAGGAACGGCGGAAGTACCCACTAAGGAACCGGAAACGTCACGGGGTGTCAATAGGGCCCGCCGGCTGAGGCCCCGAGTGGCGCTGGGCTGATAGCGTCTGATGAGAGGGTGTGTGGGGGAAGGAAAAGGGGAGGGGTGGGGAGGGGAGGGGAGGGGGGAGGAAAGGAGGGGGAGGGGCAATGGGGAGGGGATGAGGAGGGGATGGGAGGAGATGAGGAGGGGGGGAGGGGAGGGACTTGGAAGGAGCACGGTGGGGGAGGAGAAGGGGGAGAGGGAGGGGAAGGGGGGGAGGGGAGGGAGAGGAGGAGGGGAGGGGGGAGGGGATGGGGAGGGGGAGGGGATGGCGAGGGAGGGAGGAGGGGAAGGGAATCGTCACCAGCGCTTCATGCGTGGTGTAGTCGCCGGGGTGTCTGCTCAACATCACCCGGGGGGACGCGCCCGGCCCAAGGCGCTATCTGCACGGCCAGGCGCCAGCTCGCTGAGCCAACGGCTCGACGGTCACGCACCCAGTCTTACATTCACACGGCCCAGGAGAGGTGGAGCTGCCACGGGGCGGTGTGGCGTGCGGGCGGGCGGCGGGTGGCGGGCGGCGGGCGGCGGGCGGCGGGCGCGGGCGCGGGCGGCGGGCGGCGGGGAACGGGGAGCGGGGAATTGGGAAGGCGGGAAAATGGGGGAGCGAGGGATGGTGGGTACATTGGGGCCGAACGTAGTGCTTGGGGTTGTGGACAGCTGCAGGTTTATACGAGTTCTTTATTTGTTGAGGTTTTACGTATTTAATATATACACTATGCATAACGTATTATACGAGGATAAAGTATATTGTATACCGATTATTGTTATATTCTCCTTGCTACCTTTGACTCGTGACCTGTGGCGCCGCCACCGGTTGTTCCCGTCTATATCGGACGCGGGAATCTCACTCGCACCGAAGGATTCCTTTCATATATATATAATATATAATATATATATATTAAATGCCATTGTTTCAGTTTGTTGTCTTACGGCCTAGCAACATCTAATTGTAAAGTTGAATCCACTACTCAACTAATAGATTTACCACTCGTCGTGGTCACCAATTATGTAAAGACTAGGACTCGAATCTATGGTTGTGTAGGCAGGCTATAGTGAAATCAATACAAACAAACAGAAAGAAAGAGTATACAGTGTAAAGAAAGAGAGAGAGTTAAGCCCTCTGGTTTATTATTTATATGGTTACATGGGTTCATTGTAGGGTATCACCCCACCCCTTTCCCCCAATGGGAAACAGACATTCTTGGCTCTACCAATAGGGATCCAGCATTCCTGGTCCCCATGGCTACCAGTTGTCTGCCCACCACCACCAAGCTGCATGCCCCCCCCCCCTGGCCACCACAAACCTTGACCCTGAGTGTGGTGATCCAACCCAGCAGAGGGGGAGGGGGTAGGCCCTGAGTGCCCTCACACCCAGCCCTGCCAGCACCACTATGTCTATTTACATCCCACTCAGGCACCACCAACACTTACATATATATACATACATACATGCGCTTGGTCACGTACACCTGATCAGTAATAGGACATTTGCATTCCCCTGATGCCGTAAATCGGAATATTTTACATAATGTCATATCAGGTCGGGTAAATGCTATATATAATACATATTTAGGCTTCATGTCCTAACATTTCCCGTCCTGATATGACCTTAGATGTTGCCAGGACGTAAAACTCCAACAACCAACCACCCTAACATTTCAGGTCATGTCAGGACGGGCACCCACTTGTGACAGTGCGCCCTTATTGCGACTTTATAGTGCTGCCCCACTGGGACACCAGGCCACCACCACAATGACTTAACACTTCACTCGTTCACATTAAATCCAAAGTGTAATTGATTCTGTGCTTTTGCATTCTGTAAAAACGATGGTTGAATAAAAACCAAACAATTCTCGCCGTGAATGTGGCCTATGCTGTCGACACGGCGTAAAGAAACCACCAATCAATCAATTCACATTGTTCTGATACTGAGCAAACCTTTACTTGCCCTGTCCTTGTAATGCCGAGTTCCCGATTAGATAGCAAGTGTATGATATTACACAGAGTCGACATCAATATAATACAGCAAGCACCAAGTATTAATTTGATAAGTTATTGGTTTGACTCGGTCAGGGTTCAGACCCACGACCTGCCACATGGAAAGCTAGCCACATTCTTACCAATTCGACCACCGCATACAGTATTAAATAATTGAGACCTAAATGAGCGGAAGATTGTCTCAGTACTGTGGCAGCGAGGACCATCAAGTTGCGTGAGTGCTCCTTGGTTTAGATCCTACTACATCCTTCACAGAACTAGGTTAGTCCATGTGTGAGGGGCATTAGGGCTGATTGACCCCAATAGTTACCGGTTGATCCCAGAAGCGCTCCTCCTAGATTAGGCTATAAATAACTTCCAAGTGATAGGTAGCTTCCAAAGCAGACAAGCTATGAATATATACATATAGATATATAATATTACAGCGGTACAGTGAGTGGCAGTTACAGTGTGAATGGGTGGTGGTGCCACCATCGGAGCTGGGGTTCGGGAGGCTGGAGCAGTAGATGACAAGGATGAAAGTGGTCTCCAGCAAAAAAAGCGGAAATCTCTGGTGACGTTATCTGTAATTTATATTGTTCCAATAATAGCACGCTATCCTAGTAATTATTATTATTAAAAGGATCATATACATGGCGAAAGAAATAGATACTAGGCCTACTAGTTTTCCACCCTGAATAACTAGGATGGTGTGTTATTGCAGGGACATAAAGAAAGATACCACTAGCTTTTCACCATCATATCGCCGTTCTTGCCGACACAGCGAATTTCCGCGCAAAAGCGGATCTTCTCCCCTAGGCTTACCACTGTCAGGGAATCACGGAAAATTCCAGGAAGTCAGGTTTGGTACAGTGCTCTCCCAGCATTATCCTAGCTCCATTTCACTGATCAGTCGGTACAGACTATCCTTGGAGAGTGTGCCTGCACTTGTTGTGACTGTATTATCGCCCATCCTGCCAATCTCCCCTTCGTCTCTGCACTCACTATTTGCTTTTCCGTTTGATTGGGTTTTATGTCCTAGCAATATCTAAGGTCATGAGAACAGGATTCGAACTGAGCAATTGCTGTTAAATAATATATCAATGACATTTTGTGAAGGATAATCGGCGAAAATAAAAAAGCGCGGAGATCCGCGAAATCGCGGAGGTCTTTCATCCCTGAGATGACTATGAGAGACTCCCACAGTCCATGGAGCTGAGTGGGTGATGAGGGAGAGGATGGATATTCCGGGTTATTATACTCGTATAATTCTTATACAGCATATTTAGTATATATATATGGATAGTGTCAAGTTGTATTGCTCGTCTCAGTGTTTTTAAAGGGGCTACACCATGGCCAACACAACTTTACTTGTTCACCATTATTATGATAAAAATATTTGCTTGAAACATCATATTTTGCTGGAATTAATTAGAGCATTAGGGCAGGGAAAGGAATGGTTGGCTCAGTGTCAGGATAATGTGACTGAGTGGGATACCAGGTCATATTGCTGGCAGCCTGGTCTCCCAGTGTGACAGCACTATAAAGTCGCCATGAGTGCGCACTGTAACAAGTCGGTACCCTTCCTGATATGACCTTCGATGTTTTCGGACGTAAAACTCCAATAACCAACCAACTGTAATTAAAGCTGCATAGTCCGATCAAACTATTAAATTTCCAAAACCAAAGCAATTATCTAAATTAGATTATACATATCTAACTTAGAAACCGGTGCACTCATTAAGGTACACTATAACGATCAACCTAACGTATTTATCTCAGAAAATATCAGAAACTCTAAGCAATGCAACTCTAATAAATGATAGCCGAATAATAGTTTCTTAGCACTTCATTAAGCATTATGTCATGCTTCGCGAGGCTCCCAGCGTGCTTCTGGAATACTATACGCACGAAATCATGGTTGGAATTTGGTTTGAGAGTTAGTTCAAGCAGGACACATACAGAAACTAGAAGAAGCTACAGAGGGGGGAGGGGGATTTCCAGGGTGTCCGATGACCGGTGGCCTGCTTCACTCGATGGTCAGACCTGCAGAGACCCGCAACCTAATTACTTATACATGACCGACAACCAGCACATGGACCCTCGCAGGCTAATGGGCAGGAAGGTGCCTAGAGCAGTGTACCTGGTCTCCCTGTCTCCCTGCCTGATAGGATTAACTCGGAGCTGCTCGGAAGGCATTTCTGTCACAGACCGACGATCTGCCACCATCCCACCCCCACCCACGCCAACAGGTCAAAGGTCAGAGGTCAAGGGTCAAGGGCGGTGCGGATGTATGTTGGTGCGAAGGCGGGCTGGTGAGGTGTGAGAGATGGGAGGTCGTGACTGCTAACAGCCCGGTAGTGTGTGCCCTGAATGTGTGAACGCGGATGGTGAATGAAACCACGGCCGGGGTGAAAGGTATGTTTGTTGGTGTTGTTTTACGTCCTAGAAACATCTAAAGCCATATTAGGATGGTGAAATGTGCCCGTGAAGTGTGAGGGGTGGGGGCAGAAGGGGGGGGGGGGGGGGGGGGGGGGGGGGGGCAGCCTCTGGAGACACTGTCACGGTGTGTGTCCAGATGTGTACGGACACAAGCCAGACTAGCTTCATGGTGTTCCATGGTCATGACATAACTCAAGCATCACATGGTTGAAAGATAATGAATGACCTGATGTAAGATTTCCCGATAATTAGGGTTTAGAATAAGGTCATTATCTCAAGTTTGATGACCCGATGGTTTTGACTTCCATGGTATATTCTGGGATAAATACATTAGTTTGGTTATTGTAATCTACTTTTCTTTAGATTGAAGTATAAATAACGATGTTAGATATAATATTATATACTACCAACCAACCTAACATTTAAGGTCATCTCAGGACGGGCACCCACCTGTGACAGTACGCACTTATTGCAGGGAAATAGGTGACGATGTTATATATAACAATATTTGCCAAATGGGATATAGATGTAGATGTAGAAGGAAGTTTGATGAAAACATTAAAATAAATTATTTGTAGGTAGATGTATCTATATAACTTATATAATATATATATATATATTGTAGATATGGACATTGCAAAGAGCCTTTTTTGCAGGTGGATCTTCCCACACCCCTTTGACCCACATGTAGGCTAATATGGACTGACGCCTCTTCAATCAGAGTGTCGCACCCCTCCAGTCCACTTAGCAGGGAGCCTCACTGTTTCTATCACTGGAAAGTTCTCTCTATATAACGTAGCTATATAAATTATATATATTATATAATATATTACATAATACAGTATATAAGACATTATACATTAGGTAAGGCATTATATGATAATTATATAATACATTATATACTACATAATATAATACATTACCTAATACGGTATATACTACAGTATATAATACAGCATATAATACAGTACACAATACAGTATATAATATATTATATACTGTATATAATACATTACATTATAATATTATAATACACTAGGTATTTATTATGTGGCGCGTCTGTATCAGTACATTTTAGTGTGATTGTTCCTTGGTTATTTTAATGCATGTATATATATAGATCTCTATATATGTGCGAAAGAAGCGCTGTGCAGTGTGATGCATTGCTGCTTATTTACAATGCATGCAACTGGAAATGAAGTTGAATACACCACGTCTTCGTCGTACACCGGTGAACAACCAGCATTATAGTTCAGTCCGCCTTCGCTACCACATATAAAGCCTACACGTACACTATTGTAAGTGGATAATTGGCATCTTCATATATTTTTCCTTTTAAAATTACTATGCTAAACAGTTATTGTCCGATATAAACGTTGACGCCAGAGAACCTGCGGGATGAATACAGGTCCAATCACAGTTCACCACTTCATTTGTTTTCATGTGGTTTTCTATTGTTATACTTATAGTTAGAAAATCTGTATATATAACCAAATTTACCCACTGGACTTTAAAACTGGCTGGTGGAAAAATGGCTGGAAATAACTTATTTCAGAGGGTTAACTTTGGATATATTTGAAGTGAAAACATGCAAATTTATGTTGGCATGCACATTAAATGCTGAACACCACAGACTTCAGCAACAACATGTGTCTATTAAATTGCCCTAGTATTCCTTCTACGCAAACTAAATGCCTGCACGAGTATCTAATATAAGTTAGATATGTCGGATAAAATCTAGGTAAGTGTTTTGATTGAGATTTACGTCCTAGCAACATATAAGGTCATATCGGGATCGGTACCGACTTGTGGCAGTGTGCACTCACGATGACTTTATAGTGCTGCCTCTCTGAGAAAATGGGCTGCTTGCATCATGATCCGATATCCCCCTCAGTAATAAAATCCTGATACTGAAGAAACCAGTCCTTTCTTTTCCCTACTAGTGCTGAGCACCAGGTTATGTAGTGACAAATAATAAGTGTGTAAGTCATTGGCTTGACAGGGCCATGGTTTCATACCCACGACCTCCTGCATAAGATAAGAAGCCAGCCAGAGCTCTTACCGATTCGGTCACCCTATCTGGTAAGCGTTTTCATTTTGTATATGTTTTGTTTTCTTCGGACTATGCAGCTTTTAGAGAAATTACAAATATATCGCATAATTATGTATTCCGGGCGCGGTAGCCTAATCGGTAGAGCGCGGGCCTCGCATGTGGAAGGTAGGGAGTTCGGTTCCCGATCGAGTCAAACCAATGATTTAAAAATTGATATTTATCGCTTCCTAGCCTGGCACTCGACATTATTAGGATAGGGCAAGGACTGGTTAGCTCAGTGTCAGGATAATGTGACTGAGGGGGATATCAGGTCATGGTGCCAGCAGCCTGATTTCCCATTGAGACAGCACTACAACATTGCCATGAGTGTGCACTGTCACAAGTCAGTACCCATCCTGATATGACCTTAGATGTTGCCAGGACGAAAAATGCCAACAACAAACCAACATTGCATGTATTCCTCTGATGTTGCCAGGACGTAAATCTACAACAGTCAACCAACTACATAACCAAAGCTAAACATAGGCATTTTCCTGCGTCTGTCCACTGTATCTTAAGACTTCACACCATCATGTTAAAGTGTGGATGTGTATCTAATTATAGAATTATATAGATGGGTCATTCTCTAAAATTGGGCAAAAAAGCGTGACATGGAAACCAAAAGTGACAACCTTCCAAATAATAGCAAAAATCCTTCAAAATAATAGCCTAATCCAATGTCCTATGAATGTTTGCATGTTGTGCATATGTCAGAGTTGAAAAATATGAATTTCAGTTTTTGAATTAGATCTTATACAAATTGAGCAATACATAAATATCACTTGTGTAACATGAAAATCAAAGACACATCCAGAACCTCATTTTAACGTATACAACATAGTCAAACAAGATTTTATTGATTAGCAGACAAGGTTATGAAATATTTGGCTACATGTATGGTGTCAATGTGCAAATTTTCACATTTTCACTCTAGCGCAAAATCATACAATTATAATTTTGATATCTTATGTGGGATAAATTCAATACATGTAGAACTGCTAACATACATAATAGACAGAGGCTACAATAATTATCTGACTTGTTATCAATAAAACAAAGACTTAATTATCAGCATCGTAACATGGAGACCGAATATGTGCCGCCCAGTTTTGGAGAATAACCCAGATATAAACATATGTGTATATATACTTTCTCTAATATGTCGGAAACTGCAAGGTTAAATAGAACACAGCAATGTGCAGACTTCCAACACGTCTCCGAGTTGTATTTAACCTGGCTGCTACTCAGACCTACATTCCATTTTTAAATCGGCTGCACCAGTTTAAAGGACTTGACAACACAATCAACCTTCTTAGCTTTGTAAATAACCATAGTTTGTGGTTTATGTGTTGGATGATTTTTGTTATACATAGGTGGTAGTTTAGCTGGCTGTCCAGCTCTAGGCCTAGGTATTTATAGTGGCTTACTTTTTCTAGTGTTTGGTTCCCTATCTTGTAGTGCAGGTTGCTTTCTGGCATTGTCCATATTGCTGTGGCAATATGGGTAATTCGGGGGAGGCGGACGACCCTCCCCCGGCCCTACTGCCCCCCTCCCCTCACCCACTCCCCACACCACCACTTCCCTACACTCCACCCACCTAGATGGCGCCACCACTCCCCTCCCTCACTCACACCACTCCCTCCAGGTGTCGCCACCACAACCTCCCTCCCCTGCTACCGCCGCTGGTCCCGCCGCTGGTCCTGCCGCTGGTACCCCCCCATTCCTCCTTCCGGCTCCCCATCACCTCGGCCACTTCTCCTCCTCCAACCACACCGATAAGACCTACTTTCCTATCGCTCCATCACGCTCCACCACGCCGTCAGGCTGTTCACCAACCGTCACACCCGACGTTCACCACAACACACCGACACACAATGCCGGCACAGAAATCCTCACGACACGCCGCTGCCACAGATGCGGCACCCGCGACACCAAACGAACCAACACCACGAGCAAAAGGCAGGGGGAGGCCCCGATCAGTTATCACCAAGCCGAACCCCACGGCCCCACCTCGGGAAGACAGCGAAAACGAACTGTATCCACACGCACAGATATCGCTCCTCAGGCAGTCAGTGACTGATTCCATCCACCAGCAGTCAGAACTTGCAAAAACAGTCACCAGCAGGATACAAGCGTTGGAGGCAGCGAGAACGAGCAAACGTACAAGGAGCAGCTCAATGGAACGAAAATCACCTAAGAAAAGGAGACGCCGCGCCACCCGAGACTCGTCAGAATTCAGTTCGTCACCATCACCACGTGGCCGTTCCCCTCGACCACGATCAGACAAGAACAGATCACCGAGACCTACCCCACGCACCAACCGCCACCCAAGTGACGACCACGACCGCAAGAGACATAGGAGGTCCCGGCACGCACAGCGAACACCAACCACATCCTCCACCGATGACAACGACCAAAGAGAAGTGATCGACGCCATCATAGGAGGCAACAAAAGAGATGGACGAACAGTCAGCCGAGGTAAGGCGCAACTCCTACCACACACATATGTCATAAGGGAGGAGAAGAAAGGCAAGGTAGGCCCAGGCGAAAGCACGTGGCATGAGTACTTTGCGGCACTCGCAAGGATGAGGAAGGACCCCAAGGTGCCGCACTCATGGACCAGGCCCATATTAGAACACCAAGACGACATCTTCGAGATGGCGGCCGAATGGAGGTGGGACACGTGCCTCGCCTGGTCCGAGAAAGTGTTCGCCATGGTGGACGACGGAAGGCTACCTAAGGCATGGAAGGACGAACAGGCCATTAAAGACCTGCAACAGGCAGCGTGCCTGGCCGGCATACAACGTGAGGAGAGAAACCGGTCTGCACGTGCTGCCCAAAGCAAAGGAGACGAACACCAGACGGCCCCTATAAACACCCCATACAAAAGGCCCGAGTTCAATCATGACACCGACGGCAGGCCGTGCCACAGGTGGAACTGGGGAACGGACTGTGGCCACTCCACCTCGCACGGCACAGGCAGTGATCGACGCGCTCACGTGTGCGGGTGGTGCGCCAACAAATATAAAAAGGCGAACCCGCACAAGGAGCAAGATTGCAACAATAAACGACGACAAACTGACCGCAAGGCGGCGGGCAACAGACACGGACGACCAGAGGGCGGATTTTCGCTGAATGGCCCTGGCCAGGCCGAAGAAATTGCCGAAACCGACGAACACTGGACTGACGAACCAACTGACGATCACCAGCCCCTATTAAAGATTGTATCAGTGACACTCAACCTCAACACCCCACCTCGACCAAAAGGATCGCAGACACCCAGCAGCGCGGACGAAGGGCCCACAAGCGACTGCACATGCAGCCCTGCCGCCACCCGCCCGGGCAGCTCACCGGAATCAACCGCCACCTCTGACCACGTGGCCGCAGATGCGTCAACCGACCCACCACCGCCACCCGACAACCCCGGCGCACACAGCCACCAAACCGTCCGCCAACGCACTGCACGGCGAACACAACCCCGCCCAAACGAACTCTCCCGGGCGGAAAACAACCAACACGCAGGCGCAGACGCACAGGCGTCACACGACACCACAGACAGCCTCCCCGCCCAAGCCGGGAGCAACTCAGTGCCTGCATTCAAACCAACCGCCACACAAGGCCACGTGGGACGCGACCCAGCACACGACCCCCCACACCCGGCCCCCACCCGAGCCGACGACGCCTCATTACCCGCAGACAACCGGCCCCGGCACGATACAACCGACGAAACATCAGTCGCCACACGCACCGCCGCCGACACTGACGGTTCCCGTAGTGCTCATTACGGCGCTCGCCTACCCGACACCACAGACCTGCCGACCGACGAACAATGGACCACACACGGCAGCCACAACCCGACCCCACCCATAACCCGAACACCCTGGGTAGGAGGGGAGACATACGACTGTATCCAGCGATGCCTACTTCCGGTCTTCAGCCCCACCCCGCCTCCCACCCCGGCAGACGGAACCCCAGCTCACACGCCCACGCCCACAGCTCACGGAGACGCTACCGACTACACTTCACCACCCACAAACCGAACACCTCGGGTGGAAGGGGCTGAACCCGACAACCCACCCACCCCCTCCCACGACCTAACCACACGCACCGCTGCACCCAACACCACCGACACCAGAGACCATACCCCTCAACGCCGCACCGGACCCGTCACATCCGCCACCGCCGACGTCATGGCCCGACACCCCCTCAACCGCCTAACAGTCGCATGCGTACAGCCGCCTGTCACCACACACACCAACCACCACCATACGACCCACACCGATGGCGACGACGATGAACCACCAGACGCACTCCTCACCCACCAGCAACGCGCACACGCGTCGGAGGACATTGACGACATAACGGACGACTGCGGTAACGTGCCCGCCCCCTCCTATAACCCACCACATACCCCACTGTCCTACAAGATCATACTCGACAGGTTCTGGCCAGTGTTGTCACCAGCGGCATGGGTCAACCAAGTATACCAATATATTTACAACCAGGTCAGGGAAACGGCACTCCCAAACCATGTCGTGGCACGCATCCCGGTTCCCTCGGGCCTCAGGATCGACCGATGGAGGGACCTGCTCCCCGACTATCATGACAAAGAGCTCCTCGACTTCCTGGAATACGGATGGCCAGTCGACTATACTGCAGACACGGCCCCAGTACCGTCGAAGGCGAACCACCGCGAGGATCCCCAGAACCTACAATGGATCGAAAAATACGTACGGGAAGAGACATCACGAGGAGCCCTCCTCGGGCCATTCACCCAACCACCCTTCCTCCCATGGGCGCAGACCAGCCCGATGATGACCCGAGCAAAAAAGAACACCACCGAACGCCGGGTTATCGTCGACCTTAGCTTCCCCAGGGGAGCAAGTGTATATGCAGGTATAAGGAAAGGCCACTACCAAGGCCGCCCCGTCACCTACACCCTTCCCAACATAACTAACCTCACAGACGAGGTCACACGGATCGGCCAAGGGGCATGGATATGGACCATTGACCTTGCCCGCGTGTACCGACAACTACGCACATGCCCCCTATCGGTTCCCCTCCTCGGAGTGACACTAAATGACGGACTATACTTCTTATCGCCCCTCCATTTGGGTGCCGCACATCGTTCATGGCCTGCGCACGGACCACCAACGCCGTGACATACCTCCTTCGCAAAAAAGGCCACTTCGTCCTCTGCTACCTGGACGACTTCGTCGGGACGGCACCCACGGAGTACGAGGCAGTCGAGGCATATGTCGACGCCGTCCAGCTTGCCGCCGACCTGGGGCTCGAGCTCTCCACCCACAAGTGCGTCCCGCCCTTCCAGAAGACGGAGTGGCTCGGATTCGAGGTCGACACCACCGACATGATCGTCCGCATACCGGCACCCAAACTAAACGAGGTCGTCGCCGAGTGTGCCGCCTGGACACCTGGATCAAAAGCCTCCAGGAAAGACCTCCAGCGCCTCGTCGGACGACTACAGCACATCGCAAAGTGCGTGCGCCCAGCGAGGAGATATATGAACAGGATCCTGGCGGCACTCAGAGCCGCCCCTTACAGCGGGAAGCACACGATAACGCACAAAATAACCCTCGACATCGAGTGGTTCAAGTCCTACGCCCACCTCTCGAATGGCGTCGTCCTCCTCCGCCACCACCCAAACACGAATGGGTTATCGAGTGTGATTCTTCCCTCCTCGCTGGAGGAGCGCACTCCCCGGGAGGGTACATCACAGAGGAGTACCAGCCCGAGTACATCGCCGACGGCCACAACATCACACAGCTCGAGGCGATAAACCTGGTGGTTGCACTCCACACCCTCACCCCTCCCAACCCCCAAGACTACGCCATTGTCGTCAACACCGACAACCAGGCATCACAGATCGTCCTTGAATCCGGTGCCGGCAAGGACCCCACACTCTGCGCCTGCGCCCGAGCCGTCTGGCGGTTTGCGGCACTCAACTCCTGCGAGATCCGCGTCGTCCACAAGCCCGGCACTGAGATCGCGTTCGCCGACGCCCTCAGCAGGGCTCCCTTTGACCGAGCGGCCAGGCGCAAGGCCGACCAATTCGTGGACGACATGGATCTCGTCCGGGTGCGTGTCGTCCATAGCACCTCCATACTCGACTCAGACGAATAGCCTGGGTAGAGATAACTATTTGCCTCTCTCTCCCCAGGCCATCACCAAGAACAGGACCGAGTCGCCCACCTCTTCAGAGCCGGCCTCGCGAAGGGCACCTGGAGAAACAAAAACCGCCAGATCACAACCTACCTGCGACACTCCATCGACAGACACTACGACCCTACCCGCCCGAGTCAGCTCAACATAGCCTCCTACCTCGCCTCCATCTCCGCCACACTCCGCTCACCTGGAGCAGTCATGAACCATCTCAGTGCCGCGCGGACATGGGTCAGGCTCAAGGACGGCCCAACAAGAGGTTTTGACTCACACCTCATCACAGTCATAAAAGAGGGATCATCCGCGAGTCCGACCATATGCCTCGACAGACCCCTCCCCTCACCCCCGCTGACCTCCACGCCGTCACCGTCTACCTCCTCCGGGCTGGCAGCAATGCAAAGGTCCTCACAGCGGCCGCCCTCATCGGGTATTTCTCCCTCCTCCGACAAGGGAACCTCCTCGTTACGGGGCGCCCCGACGACCCGGGACACACCCTCAGGCACCGGAACGTCACCCCCCACCGCACTCACCTGACCATCACCGTTCGATCCACCAAGACCACCAGAGCGCGGTCCGACCAATTTACGATAACGATCCCCCGGATCCCGACCTCCATCTGCTGCCCCGTACGAGCCTGGAGGCAGTACTCGACCGCCACTTCACCCGGGCCACTCGACCCTTCTTTCTTGATCCCGGACGGGTCCCCGCTGACAGTTAAGACCCTCACTACGGCACTGCGTGCCGGCTTACACTACTCGGGGTGCCCCGACCCCTCGGGTTACACTCTCTACAGCCTCCGTCGCGGTGCCGCGCAGGCATGTGCCGCCGCCGGTGCGCCCTTCAAGGCCACTGGCGGTCATCCGCGGTTCACTCCTACGTTCCCCAACAGGCCTTCACGGTCACGACCCGGGCACTCTCAACTCTATTTGGTTGAGGCCCGGGTCACTTAAGACTCTAACTAACGATATCGACTTAAACTTATGACATTTGACTTGAACATTCACTACTCTATACATTACGCTTACATTGCCTTAACGACCTGTTTAACTTAACCTATACTCTATACATTACGCTTACATTGCCTAACGACCTGTAACTTAACCTTGATCTACTCGCATATGATTACATTACCTCACTCTCACATTGCCTGTTCTTGAATAAATTGCCATACTATAGAGTCCGCCTCCTGTCCTGAATTGTCCATATTGCTGTGGCAATATGGGTAATTCGGGGGAGGCGGACGACCCTCCCCCGGCCCTACTGCCCCCCTCCCCTCACCCACTCCCCACACCACCACTTCCCTACACTCCACCCACCTAGATGGCGCCACCACTCCCCTCCCTCACTCACACCACTCCCTCCAGGTGTCGCCACCACAACCTCCCTCCCCTGCTACCGCCGCTGGTCCCGCCGCTGGTGCTGCCGCTGGTACCCCCCCCCCTTCCTCCTTCCGGCTCCCCATCACCTCGGCCACTTCTCCTCCTCCAACCACACCGATAAGACCTACTCTCACCGTCCCACCCACCCAACTCTCCATAAGGTTGAGGCCCGGGTCACTTAAGACTCTAACTAACGATATCGACTTAAACTTATGACATTTGACTTGAACATTCACTACTCTATACATTACGTTTACATTGCCTTATCGACCTGTTTAACTTAACCTATACTCTATACATTACGCTTACATTGCCTAACGACCTGTAACTTAACCTTGATCTACTCGCATATGATTACATTACCTCACTCTCACATTGCCTGTTCTTGAATAAATTGCCATACTATAGAGTCCGCCTCCTGTCCTGAATTATTCTATGCGAGAAAAGGACTGTCTTGGATATTTTTGCATTTATGGTTATTTTATTAGACTCACACCAGTCATCTAGTTTTAGTAGGAGCTTGTTTAGTTTTGTTATTACCTCTTCTTCTGTACTTCCTTCTGCATATATGTCGGTGTCATCTGCATATAGCTGGAGGTGCTCTGTTTCAAGCCACTTTGCTAGGTCATTTATGTAGATTATAAAGAGTAGTGGTCCCACGTGACAGGTTGGTGGTCTGAGAGTGTATTGTCTACTTTAGTTTTTTGTTGTCTGTATTTTAGGTAGCATTTTTTCCAATTTATAGAATTAGATTGCATGCTCATGTGGTTTAGCTTTTGCAGTAGTATATTGTGATCTACCATGTCAAAAGCTTTGCCAAAATCAATGAAAACTGCTCCAACTAATTGTTTTTGGTTCATTGAGGCCAGTATGTCGTTTGTTAGGTTGGCTATTGTTTTTCATGTGGAGTGCAGTTTCCTAAAACCTCCTTGTCTTTTTTCAGTATATTGTTTTTTTCTAGGTGTTCATTTATGTGCCTGTGGAAAAGAAATTCAATTAGCTTGCCTGGGGTTTGCAGAATCGATATTGGTCTATAGTTCCCCATGTTTTGTTTGTCACTACCTTTGAAGATGGGGGTAATAGTTGCCATCTTCCAGGCTTTGGTGAATTTTTCCTGGTCAAAGGAGATGTTGCATAGGTCCATAATTGTGTCACGGATGGTTTGGAATGCATCCTTCAGTATTTTGGTGGGATTCCATTTATCCACTTGCTTTGTTTGTGTCTATGCTGTTTATGAGGTCTGTTATTTCTTTTATATTGGTTTTGCAGGTGGGGATTTTCTCTTTAATTTCTTCTGACTTATTTTCCCAGTTTCTTGTGAATTTGTGTGATAGTTTTGGTCCCACTGTGGTAAAATGGGTGTTTAGTTTGTTGGCTGCATCTCTATTTGTGAGCACTTTTCCTTCATTGTCCTGGAAGTATATGTAGTCTTCTGTATTGTTTTGGGGGAATAGCAGATTTACATTTTTCCAGAATTTATTTGTGTTGCTTCCCCAGTCCTTGTCTTGCTTTATTATATATTTCTTCTTTGCTGTTTTTACTGCTTTGAGTGAACTGTTTCTGGATGTTTTATAGGCTGTTTTGTCATCTAGGTTGTTGGTGCGTTTTGCAATGTCACCCAGTTTTCTCTTCATAGTAATTAGTGCCAGTAGTTTACTGTCTATCCAGAGGTCTTGATTTTTTTGTATTTTTAATTTCTTTATGTGACACATTTCATCAAACAGTGTTTTTATTTCTGTTATGATGTTCTTCCAGTAGGTGTTAACATCATCTCTGTTTTTTGTGATGTTGTTTATGTTTTGTTTCAGGTGCTTTTTTAGTTTTTCTACTGAGTAGTTTTTTAGGGTTCTGCCCATCTTGTGGTTTTTTAGGGTTCTGCCCATCTTGTGGTTTACGTTTTTGAGCTTTTTCCTGGTTACATATCCTAGCTTGTGATCACTTATGCCCCAGCTCCTAGTGCCCCATTTTGAGGCATGGTTGGTGTTGGTTAGTATTAGATCGATTGTTGTGTTGTTGTTGCTTAGCCTGGTGGTTTCAGTTATTAGTCGCTGTAGGCCTAGGATTTCTATTGTGGTTTGTAACAGTAGTTTGTTTTTGTCGTTGCTGTTATAGTTTATATTGAAATCCCCTAGTAAAAATATTTCAGCGTTTGTTGTTTTTCATACTGTATTTATGCTTTTGTCTAGAGCTTCGAGGAACACATCTATGTCTCCTGATGGTGGTCTATAGAGGCTCGCTATGGCTATGTTTGCCTGCTCCTCCCTTTTTATTAGGCACCATAGTAGTTCAGTGTGTTCATTTGAGAGGTTTGCTGCTTTCAGAGCCTAAGAATCTAGGTTTTTGGTGGTTTTGCAATATATGGCAACACCTCCTCTTTTTGTTTGATTTGTTATATTATTTTGTTGTCTATCATTACGTACAAGCCTATATCCATCTATGTTGAGGATGTTGTTTTGGTGTTTGTCAGTAAACCATGTTTCTGACAGTGTTAGAACATCAAGATCTTCATTTGTTAGATGTATTTTTATAAGGTTTGTTTTATTGGATGCACTCTGGCAGTTTAGGTGGGCAAAGTGCATGCCCCTCCCCAGCTTGCATTCAATTTCTTCTACCATTTAAGTGTTAGAGGGTGTCGGATTGCACAAGTTTTAATTTTTAATTTAATTTGCTATTCATTTATTTATTTACTTATGGTTTGAGGTGTTTGTGTTGGTGCATGCAGCACATGTAGCCTCTTTGTTGGTATGTAATCATGTTTATAGGTTATTTTTACTTCTTATTTATTATTATTACTTATCACTGTCTATGTGGAGGATGGTGCATGTATTACGATGTCTGTTAGCTCATTTATGATTTTACGTATGCGATAGAAATTTTTGTTAGTGGATTTTATGGTAAGTTTGTGATACTCATGGTTTTGCAGCCCTGGTGGTCTTATTCCCAGTTTTCACCGATGCTTTTTTCTATCCTGGTCGTGACGTATTGGTCATATTTTTCATTGTAGTGAATGCCATCCATCATGCCCATGCCGTACCATGCCGAATACCTCCCATGCCTCGTCTTGTGTATGTAGTTAGCATACCTTGCTTCCAGCTGTTATTTAGGTGGTTTAGAAGGCATTCAGCTCCGGTATGCATTTGTCTACCAGCTTTTGGTAGTTTTGGTGATTTGGGTTTCCGCTGCAGCCACAGTATATCTGCATGTCCATGGCCACGAGCTCATATATTACCGGTAGTTTTGTTACATGTGCTTGTGTGTACTCATTTTTCATGTACTCCATGAGTGTTGGTTTATCTTTGAATGCTGGTGTCAGGTCCCTGCGGCCTATTTTCATTGTTAGGCCACAAATCCCTGCCATCAGGTATATTTGTGTTGGTGGACTGGATTTGATATATTTCCTGTGCACAGCGTCGACTATCCTGGTGATGGTCTCCCCTGGCACTGACTCCACTATGACTTTGTAATCCAGTGTGCTCTGGTGTTGTCCTCCAGGTGCTGGGTTAATGCCCTTGCTCTTGAGTCTCCACTGATCACAATTATTTTAGTCATGGTGGTGTCCATTTGCTTTAGTGACCCGCTGCTAATTCTGTGTCATCGTCCTAATTTGCAGCTGTCGGTTGTGTTTTGAATTAGGCTTGGGCGGAAGTGCAACTTTGCTCTTCGCTCCTCCTTCTATCTTGCCTGAAGAGGTCTAAGCTTTCCGTGTCTGTCTGCGTATTTGCATATCTCACTAGTGCATTGTTAATTATTATGTTATTTTGCTGTTTTGCTTGATTGTGTTTACTGTGTCTATTTTCTTTTTATTTTATTTTGCTTAATAATTTTGGTTAAGTCTTTACAACATATAAAAATAGTATCAGGACAGGTACCGACATGTGACAGTGTGCACATATGACAACTTTATAGTGCTACCCGATTGGAAGATTCGGTCGGTGGTATCATGACCCGATATCCCACTCAGTCACACAATCCTAATACTGAACAAATCAGTCCTTGCTCTTTCCTATTAATACTGAGCACCAGGCTAGGTAGTGACAAGTATCAATTCTATAAGTTGTTGGCTCTTCCTAATTTCGACCCCACGACCTTCCGCATGGGAAACCAGTCAGTGCGCTTACTTATTTGGACACCCACCCCATCCAGTATGTAGACTATAGCTTTGTACTATAATCATTCATGTATCTCTCAAGCTGCATATATCAATTATATGTATATATACATAATTTCGAACCCACGACCTTCTGCAGGGGAAACCAGTCAGTGTGCTTACTTATTTGGACACCCACCCCGTCCAGTATGTAGACTATAGCTTTGTACTATAATCATTCATGTATCTCTCAAACTGCATATATCAATTATATGTATATATATATATATATATATATGTGTATATATATATATATATATATATATATATATGTGTGTGTGTGTATTACAATATTGATGTTTGTCGCTACCTGGTGCTCAGGATTAATAGGATAAGGCAAATACTGGTTTGCTTGGCATCAGTATAGTGTGACTGAGTGGGATATTGGGTAATAGTGTTAGCGGTTCAGTCTACCAGTGAGACAACACTATAAAGTATCCCTGAGTCTACACTGTCACCTGTTGATACCCATCCTTATATGACCGTAGATGGCTCCAAACAAACAATGCTATGATACATGATTCGGTCCCTTTGTTATGTGCTTTCTTTCCATCACATAGGAATTATAACTGATTCATGACTTTATGCCGTGTCGGTAAGAATGGCCATATCGACAGGGTTTAAAACATCACTACCTAAGGAAAGTAAAAGCTTGGTATCAACTGCAACATTTGTGACAAAGGATAATAATATCCGAGTATATACGTGTAGGCTCAACTGTATGATAGAACCTAGACCTTAAGAACTTACCCATTGAACTCCCCCACTGATTCTTATTGTAAAAATATACGGATTTTCGGTTAAGAATTATATATTGGCAGAGAGCATTATTATTCTTGGATGTCGGAGTGGGACTTAAGTTATGTAAACTAAAAGTAACTAAAATCAATAGAATCCCACTCCCATTGTACATGATGCTGAGTGAGGTAAACTATATGTTATATATTATGAGTGGAGTTGATGGAAATGTACATGATGCTGAATGATGTAAACTATCTGTTATATATGATGTTTGGAGTTAATGAAAAGAGTTCCTTTGCAAGAAACAGTACATGATGGTTGAAATGTTCTCTATGTGTTCATAAAGAATACAAAGGAGGAAAAGAATGATTTTACTATTTATATCTATATACATATCTGTAACTGTTTGCAACATCCTGCCCACCCAAGACCACCGACTGACCCACCTGCCTAATTTGCATATGTATAGAGTGCACCACCTGCAGCTGGTTTTAGTGACAGCCCCTAATGGGGTGGTCACCCACCCAGTCTGTGGGGAGTGTCTCATTGGCTGGCTGGGGAATGTCCGGTCACCTGACTCCCTTGGCCTATCCTGACCACACACTAGTCTCAGCTAATGTATTATTCATGAGTTTGCTTCAGACACACTGAAGGAAAATCACTCTCATCCTGGCTCTGGAGTGAGACACACCTACTCTAGAGCAGGACCCCAGACACTCTGTCTGATGCTATCCAAATTCAGATATTCAAATTGAGTGCATCCACAGCCATAGGACTCCTGTCCCATGGGTTGTGGGCACTGTTTCAATATACAGGCTAAAGTGACAATGAGACATAGTGTGGGCAGTATATGAGGAGTACAGGTGTTAGGTCACATGTAAGGGGGATGACAGGAGTTGCTGCCAATAAAGCACAACTTATTCACTGTTCATCCTTGTGACTAGTTTTCCTTCCTCTTTCCCGACATGGTTAAATTGATTAGGCTGATTGCATCACAGGTGAAATGAAGGGGGAGAGTTTTGTAATCACATAGGGTGCTCACAGCGGCAGAGCACTCATGTTTTTATATTATGTTGTATTGTAATGCTAAACCTCGCCTGTAACGTTGTATACATGTTAGTTCCACTTTCCCCCAATACACACGTCTGCCAGATCCACTTCCCAACCTTTTCGAGTCTCTGGCAAACCCCTTTCAAACAGCTTTTGCCTCTATGTTTATACCTGTGTGGGAGAAATCCCTACGCGTGTACACCACTGAAAACTAGCTAGTCAGCAAGTATAACGTGTACAGCTAGTTGTTGTAGTTGTACAACCACACCTTGTTAACTGTAACATTGGATCAACATTGCGTAGCAATGAACAAAAAATGAAACAAAGAAATCAGTGAGACTTCTTGTGATGTGCAAATAGAGCAATCTTCACAAAGGCTGAAAAACAAACGTTGGTATTGTAAAGAGCGGTATTATATGTGTGATATATACATATACATACATGTATATATATATATACATGTATATACATATAATTACATATAAATACATGTATATACATATAATTATATACATATGTATATATATATGTATACATATATATACACATATACATATACATACATATATATACATATATACATACATGTATATAGATATACATGTGTATACATATAATTACATATAAATACATGTATTTACATATAATTATATACATATGTATACATATATGTATACATATATATAAATATATACATATACAGACATATATATATACACATGTGTATACATATATACACATATATATACATATATATAAGTGTATACATATATATATATATGTACATAGATATACATATATACATATATAGATATATTTCATACATATAGAGTATGTACATATATGGACAAATATACAGATGTAGCTTTTCATGTATACACATATACACGTGTATATAATCACACATGTACATATATAAACATATATAACCAGATATATAACGCACCCACTGATCCTAAACCGCTGACAGTTGCTGAAATACAACATACAAGATATACGGGTAGCTACGGTTAGAATCAAAAGTCAGGGCCGTGAACCTGACAGACGGGCAGTAAACAACAGAAGAGTGTAACTCACCCGTCCCCGGAGCGCAGCCTCGTTGTCGTACACAATGGTCTCCGGCACGTGGCTCTTGGGCTGCTCCGTGAACACCACCTTCACAACGAGGCAGCTGTAACCGGAAGTGCAGCCCTTTCCGCACGAGCACTTGTTCTCCTCGGACCGGTACAGCGTCGCGACGCCGACGCACGACGTCGGCTTGAAGCGGCGCGCGCGCCGGTATGGATCGACGACGAGCACGCCGACGACGACGAGCGCCACGAAGCAGGCGAGCACAAAGAGCCCGATCCACAAGTAAAGCGTCATGGAGCAGGCGCGCGACCGGCGGCAGCGGCGGCACATGCCGCGGCAGCACGCCGGCACGTCGTCGTCGTCCAGGTCGGACGGGTCTTCCTCCGACTCGGAGCCCTTGTCCGCCAGCTCCACCTGCATGGCGATGGTGACGAGCTCGCCGTTGGGCGAGTCGGGGTCTTCGTCCGCCTCGTCCTCTTCGGTCAGCCGCACGAAGCCAGCACCGGAGCCGGTGCCGCCCCCCGCCCGCCGCCCGCCCAGCTGCGCCGCCGCCGCCCGGCCCGACGCCGCCGCCGCCCGGCCCGACGCCCCGGCCAGCCCCCGGCCCCCGGCGAGCGCCCGTTGTACGGCGCCCGTCAGCCGGTCCGCCGGGCCCGGCGGGTCGGCGGTGTCCGGGTCAAGGTCAAGGTCAAAGTCGGCGTCCTCGTCCGTGTGCTCAACGAGTATGATGGGCATCGGTAAAGCCGACATGGTTGGTGGGTGCGTCTGCCCGGTTTTTCTGAGTTGGTCTTTTAGTGTTAATCGGCGATTACTGCTCTCTCGTGTATTCTGCGCCCAAATCTATGTATACACTTACAACTTCCGGTCGCTATACCGTTAGCTTTCCGCTACGCAACGCATTGTATGAAGGCCTCCTCAGATTGTCCACCACCAACCACCCTCTTCTGGTGTGAGGAGTTGTGGACCCGGTTACAAAACTAACAGCGTATTGAGTTAGCAGAATAAGGTCAGCTTGAGTAGTAGACGGAAAAGGGGATATGACGCGGGGTTTTAAACCGAAGACAGCAATATATGATGACCCAGAGTAAAAGCAGGCTCCTCGCCAATCACCCAGAGGTCTCATTAGACGCAAGCAGAATAACAATAATAGTACTGGACTAACAAAGATGTGCCTAATCACTCACTGGAGAAAGCCTCGATCAGAATGCACTCAGTAATCCGGGTTGAGTTTTCACAAATCAAAATTCTACAATACACAATTCCACATAATTGATTCGCATTTCTATTACTACCAGTGCTGTGATACTCTGCTTGCTTTCAGGCCACGAGGCCCGTGTGTATGCATACATGTATATTCCATGTTGTGTAGATCATTATGCGAATATAAATGATAATTCCGGTGTATTTCCCGACGCTGCAGAGCTAACAGCAACACTCCCGCGTCCTGCGAGTTACATAATTATTCCAACACTGGTAGGTTGTCACATCACAACCTGCTCCATCGTGCTTTATAGTAAAAAATAATGCACGGCAAGTATTCCTGCAAGTAGTACTGGTATTAGTTAGTACACCAAAGTTCTCAGCCATGCGTAGTGATCCACGGGTGTAACCTACACGCCCACAATGTGAGTGTGGGATGGGAGGGGGGATCCTACATGTCCATTATGTGGGTGTGTGACGGGTGTAGAGAGAGGGGGCTCCTACATGTCCACTATGTGGGTGTGTGAGGGGTGTAGAGAGGGGGGCTCCTACACGCCCACTATGTGGGGGTGTGAGGGGTGTAGAGAGGGGGGCTCCTACACGCCCACTATGTGGGGGGGTGACGGGTGTAGAGAGGGGGGCTCCTACACGCCCACTATGTGGGGGTGGGTGAGAGGGGTGCTAGAGGGGGACGGGTAGAGAGGGGGCTCCTACACGCCCACTATGTGGGGGTGTGAGGGGTGTAGAGAGGGGGGGCTCCTACACGCCCACTATGTGGGGGTGTCAGGGTGTAGAGGGGGGCTCCTACACGCGCACTATGTGGGGGTGTCAGGGGTGTAGAGAAGGGGGGCTCCTACACGCACACTATGTGGGTGTGTGATGGGTGTAGAGAGGGGGGGCTCCTACATGTGCACTATGTGGGTGGGTGAGGGGTGTCGAGAGGGGGGCTCCTACACGCCCACTATGTGGGTGTGTGATGGGTGTAGAGAGAGGGGGGCTCCAACACGCGCACTATGTGGGTGTGTGAGGGGTGTAGAGGGGGGGGGGGCTCCTACATGCGCACTATGTGGGGGTGTGAGGGGTGTAGAGGGGGGGGGGCTCCTACATGCGCACTATGTGGGTGTGTGACGGGTGTAGAGATGGGGGCTCTCTATGTGGGTGTGTGAGGGGTGTGGAGAGGGAGCGGGGGCTCTAACTAAGCGCCCTTCCAACTGTAAGGCCTCCATTCATTTGCCACCTAAGCACACACCCCGAACAGTAATCCTTCCGCAACTCTTCCGAACGCACTACATCTAACCCACAATGCCGCGCGCACACAATGCTGATCCCCTGGAAAGCCAACAGGACAGGTAGCTAGCTGTTTGGTCTATTCAAGGAAATCCATGGGTATTCATCAGAAGCCTGACTTAAGCCATGTGCCATGGATAACGCGAGGGTCACCTACAGCATGTGAAGCAATATACCTTTTCCGCGGAGCAGGCTGCACACTATGAGATGCTGCTACCCACAACATTAGTTTCTTCTCACTGCCATTAGGGTGCGGGTTAGTGGTGGAAATCCTCTATAAGACATTTTCATAGAGCCTGATGCACACTGTGAGCTGTTACCGACACATTAGTTTCTTGCCATTGCCATCAGAGGGCGGGTTGGTGGTGGAAATCCTCTATTATACCGTGATTATCACTTTAATTATAGCGCACGGACGTTACTTGTAACATGGGCATCTATTGTCGCATAGGGATCCATTACAGCATATGAGCCATTACAACATAAGAGCCATTACTGCATAGGGATCCATTACCACATTGGACCCATTGTAGTATAGGATTCCTTGTAGCCTAGGGGTCTATTACAGCATAGGATCTAGCACAGAATACCGGTTGATTACAGCAGAGTGGTCCATTAAAGCATAGGGGTGCATTAAAGCATAGGGTCCATTACAGCATAGGATCCATGACAGCATAGCAATCCAATACGACAGAGGGGTCCATTACAGCATAGCATCCATGACGCCATAGGATCCAATACCGAATAGATTCCTATGTGGAGTGCATGTATCCCATCAAGTCGACGCGTAGTCACTGCGGGATTGAGCATAGAAATCAATCAATTAACAGTTTGGTTAGGCTGTTATTTATACACACTATAGAGAACGTGCCCTATATTAAAGGTGCATAGTCTGATGATTTTTAGTTTCTTTCATTTTCTGAGATCAATATAATAGGTTGATCCTTATAATTTACATTACTTTACATTGAAGTAACTTTTATTTTAAAGGGCTAACTTTTGAGCTATTTGAAGTGCAACCATGAAAAATTAATCTTGGCATGCATGCTAAATCTCTGACACCATCGGCTTCTACAGTAACAGGTTGTATTCAATTGCCTCAGTGTTCCTTTCTATGTGGCGACAAATGTCTAATAAGTGCACCAGTATCTAAGTTAGATATGTAGAATCAAATCTAGATAATTATGTTGGTTTTGAAAACTTGATGTTTTCATCGGACTATGCAGCTTTAAATTCAGGCTACATCGTATTGTCATCCGGTGGTTGCAACTGCAGGGAAACTTGCGCATAGAGCAGAACTCGACCCAATACTTCTACCATTCCGGGGTTAGTGACCTAACCGCTAGGCTTCTTGATGCAATCAACCTAACCGCATCTACCTGTGTATGTGGCATTTCACCTGGAAAGGTCACTCCATTAAAAAGTGAATTGTAATCATCATGTAATTAAATACACATTTGTTCTTCCTCATTTTAACTAATTTATTATATAATAAATTATTTTGTACGGAAAAGATATTCGGCTATCAAAGATAAATATAGCGCATTGCAAATATAAATAGAACTTATGTTTACAGAAAGGCTGGAGCCCATGCCTCTGCCTTTCCAGGGACTGGACGCGGTGGGCGAATAGGTAGAGCTCAGGCTTCCCACAGAAGGCCGCAAGTTTGAATCCCAGTCGAGTCAAACCAATGACATACAAAATTGATACTTGTCGCTTCCTAGCCCGGTGCTCGGCATTATTAGGATAGGGCAAGGACTGGTTCGCTCAGTGTCAGGATAATGATTGATTGATTGATTGGTGGTTGCTTTACGCCATGTCGGCAGCATAGGCCTTATTCACGGCGAGTCAGGATAATGTGACTGAGTGGGAAATTGGGTCATTGGTGCCAGCAGCCTGGTCTCCTAGTGGGACAGCATAATAAAGTCGCCATGAGTGTGCACTGTCACAAATCGGTACCTGTTCTGATATGACCATGAATGATGCTAGGATGTAAAACCCGAACAAATAAAGCCTGTCCATGGTGGGTAACCTAATTATTGGAGGACATGGGCGTCTTGGTGTCATAACCTACAAGTGTATGGTGGTATATTCCTGGTGAGGCGAGTGCAACCTATGATACTTGTCCCCATGGAATAGTAATTATTTTAACTGGTTTACATCCACAAATCAGCTTAACGCAAATGATTGCAAATATACAAGTAGCACATATAATGTTAGAAGATTATGTGATGTTATGCGAGTATAAAGGCGCAAAAGGGAAGATTCCCTATATTGATTGCCCATATGTTGTGTACTACTTTATGGGTAACCCCTTTTCACTGTTGGGACAGGTGGCACCACCACCCCAACCCCCCTACCAGTGCCGTGAATACTGTCACTTGTGCACTGAAATAAATTTATGGAAGTTATTACTAACCGTACATTACTCGCTTGTTACATCTGGTGGTGCCCCCACTCGGGCTTCCCACCGAACTACACCCCCAAGACTTCCTCCCTCACCCGCGGTCCATCCCAGAATTGCATAAATGGAGTATATATATAATATATATATAATATATATAATATATCATTGGTAGCACAATGGGCACAGGGCCAGTGTCAATACAGGTGAAAATATATAGGTATGCTATCCCTAGAGGGGGATTCGAAGACACATGTATGTCATTCAGTGATGAGCGTCTTAACAATTGAACTACCTATATTTTATGATATAATCAACCTAGCCATACATACTTGCCCACGTGCCCCCTCCCGCATTGCCTACTGAGGTGTATGTGCAATCAGAACAGTATGCTTCTAGTTAAATAATTATATATGTGCTTCATGGCATAAGGCATGGTACTTCCTTGTTCCTCCATAAAATGCTCAAGCATACATAAGATACATATACAATAATTATGTGATACATATCTGGCTATCTTTGACACGTGAGTGTTTCAACAAAGACGATATAATCTATAGGAATTGGAGTAAAAAAACACAATTGTAGTGTGCTGTGTTGGATTATGTTCACTAATCTACTACAGGAAAGGTTTCAACTGGAGTTTGAAATACTTTCAAAACACACAAAGAACTGATTGTCAGCTTTTACATTAGAAAATATTGTTGTCACTAGAAAGGTTACTTAATCAAAAAAGCTTAGCATAATATTGTCTATGCACTGGTGTCCTTACCATATTGGTAACTGGGAGAGTCAGTCACTGGATCAGGGTGAGTCAGTGTTCGTTTGGTGATTTACGTCCTAGCAACGTCTAAGGTCATATCATAAGGTCATAAGGACGGGTACCGACTTGTGACAGTGCACACTCATGACAACATTATAGTGCTGCCCTACTGTGAGACCAGGCCACCAGCATCATGACCTGATATCGCACTCAGTCACATTATCCTGACACTGAGCCAACCAGTCCTTGCCCTAATGCCGAGCACCTGGCTAGGAAGCGACATGTATAAATTTGTATTTCATTGGTTTGAATCGACCAGGGTTCGAATAAATGAACCCATGAGTTCGGATCCCCCGATCTCCTAAAACAGGAGATGGACGCTCAACTCATTCAGCCATCCCGTCTGGTGCATTCTAATCCATGTTTGGGGCCTAATGGCCGCTAGGGGGCAACCAGCGGTGACCTGGTTAGAAGAGATGTATTAAGGAGTCGTTGGATCCGATAGGCGCATCACGAATTAGGCAACAGGTCATTGCATGTGACAATTCACTACAGTGTGCGTGACCTGACCACGTGACGTACACCATGTAGTCACGTGGGCGTGGGAAAACAATACATCTGCCCAGGCTAAGCGTTGGCCTACCCTCATGAAACTGTCATCATTGTCTCCTCCCTACCGCAGACGCGTATACCATCATATACCAAGCAATCCTCCTGACACTCCCACCCTCCTTTGACAATATTTCCCTTTCAACTGCAGGAACCGGCAAGAAAACTTCACGGTATCAGTCACCGGAAAGTCGGGAGTTCGAATACCAGCCGAGTCAAAGTAATGACTTACAAAATTGATACTTGTTGCTACCTAGCCTGGCGCTCGGCGTTACTAGAATAGAACAAGGACTGGTTAGCTCAGCGTCAGGATAATATAACTGAGTGTGAAAGTGGGTCATGGTGCAGGCAGCCTGGTTTCCAAGCGGGTCAGCACTATATTTTTATTTTTTTTTACATTTTTTTATTGAGGCTGTATTTATACTGTCCATAGCATATAAGCCCGGGTACCCAGGCTTGTTTTCAATGCTGGCCAGTTGTAGTGTTGGTGTTACCACACAGTGGCTGCTGATAAGGTATTTGATTATACTGTCACATCATGAGTGCACGCTGCTAGAAGTCGGTACCCATCCTGATATAACCATGGATGTTGCTACGACGTAAAACCCCAACAAACAACATCAACAACGTTATCAGTCTGCACCATATGTGTTTTTTTTTATGGTGGTGTTTTTTTTTTGTGGGAGGGAGGGGGTTAAAGGGGGCAGTGGGGTTATTAAGCGGGTGAATGCGCGGTCATTTGTTAGGCACTGCATGCGCACTGCTTCGTTTATTATGCAGCGCGCATGCGGTAAATATTAAATTTATGCATGTGATTAGATTCAGCAAAGCAGAACGGTAATCCGGTTCTGGAATGTTTTTGTGTAAGCACAGCCTAACATATACACACACATATAGAATTCCGACGGTAACATTCCGACGGTAACATTCCGACGGTAACATTCCGACGGTAATATTCCGACGGTAACATTCCGACGGTAACATTCCGACGCTAACATTCCGACGCTAACATTCCGACGCTAATATTCCGACAGTAATATTCCGACAGTAATATTCCGATAGTAACCTTTCCGACGTTAACATTCCGATGATAACCTTCCAAGAGTAACATTCCAAGAGTAACGTTCCAAAAGTAAACATTCCAAAAGAAACATTCCAAAAGTAGCATTCCAAAAGTAACATTCCAAAAGAGACATTCCAAAAGAGACATTCCAAAAGAGACATTCCAAAAGTAAACATTCCAAAAATAAACATTCCAAAAGTAACATTCCAAGAGTAAGATTCTTATTTCACGAACCTTACAGATCTCGTCAACTGATTTTACCATTTATTCCCGATATGAATATTGCGGCACATGGATCGTAATGAAAGAATGAAAGACCACACTTAGAATAGGCAGCTTATACAACAAGCTATAACTTGTGTAGCTTGAAATAACAGACGGAATGGACGAATGAGTTGAGCGTCCGTCCGTCTCCCGTTTTGCTAGATCGTGGGATTCGAACCCACGGGTTCGAACCCTGATCGAGTCAAACTAATGACTTAAAAATTGATACTTGTCACTTCCAAGCCAGGCACTCAGCATTATTAGGATAGGGCAAGGATTGGTTGGTTCAGTGTCAGGATAATGTGACTGAGTGGGATATTGAGTCATGATGCAGGCAGTCTAGTCTCCTAAAGTCGCCATGAGTGTGCACTGTCACAAGTCGTTACCCGCCATTATATGACCATAAATGTTGCTAGAAAGTAAAACCCAAACGAACAAACAAAATAGGCTTTAAACTACTCTGTTTGACGAACTTCTTGTTTCACATTTTCCTTTGCTTTCTCGCTTGCTTCTTTTAATTGCTTTTCTCTTCTTTTTTTTTAGGTGATTCTCGCGGATTGGTGTTGATGAGACCCATCTCCTCTGTATCTAAAAGACGCGGCTTCTCTGACATTCACCGAGCGGTTTCCATGGAGATTTACGCTCTTCTCTATGGAGGCGATAACAATTAAAAGGAGGCGACCATGAATCAAGGCCCTGCCACTTAGCAAGTGCTTAGCTGAAGTGATACAAACCGTGAAGATATCTGCCTTCCGACTCACCGGGCGCGGTGGCCTAATCGGCAGAGCGCCGGCCTCGCCGTGTGGAAGGAAGTTCGGTTCCCAGTCGAGTCAAACCAATGACTTGTCAAATTGATACTTGCCACTTCTTAGCCTGGCACTCAGCATTAATAGGATAGGGCAATGACTTGCTAACTCAGTGTCAGGATAATGTGACTGAGTAGGATATCGGGTCATGGTGCTGGCAGCTCGATGTCCCAGTGGGGCAGCACTATAAAGTCGGCATGAGTGTGCACTGTCACAAGTCGGTGCTCATCCTGATATGACCTTAGATGTTGCCAGGATGTAAAACTCCAACAACCAACCAACCAGCCTTCTGACTCAGACACCCTCACACACCCAGCCGACATGTAACCACAGCACTTACTATTTTAATTACTGAGTATTTTTTTAATTGATGCTAAGACTGTAATTAAGTAAGCAATGTATTATGGTTATTATCGGCTTCACGAAGGGTTTTCGATTGATTGATCGCTTGATTGTTTGATTAATCGACTGCTTGATTGATGAATAATTTAGAGGTTGTGCCATGTCAGCAACAAAGGCGATATTCACGACAGAAATAAATTGTATTTTGTCTTATTGTTATTTAACCCTCAATTGTACACAGAATGTAAACGCTCAGAATCAATTATAAAATGTCTATCAAAGAATCGTAAAAATCCATGTTGAAATACACTTTGGTATTATTTGTTAAAATTACATATGCATGCTATTACGACCTCAAGTATTGTTAGGACGCAAAACTGCAATCACTCCCAAGCGACTGTGGGTCTTCGGTGTTTACCGAAAGGAGACTCGATGAGATTCCGTCAAATTTGGATGAAATCAAAAGTTACTGCTTTTGTCACATTTGCAATAACATGTATCAGGTAAAAGTCAAGTCAACAGCAACAATTAATGTGTGAACATAATATATACACACGCATGCACACCTACAAATGCGCACATGCACCTATAAACACACAACTATAAACATATATACCTACAAACACACACAACTACAAACATACATACCTATAAATATACACCTACAATTTTACAAACACACACACATATAAACATACACACCTACAAACACATACACATATAAACATACATACTGACAAACACACGGACCTCAAACACATGCACTTACAAAGACACACCTACAAACACACACTGACAAACACACACCTGCAAACACACCCCTGCAAACACACACCTTCAAACACATTTACAAACACACACCTACAAACACACACCTACAAACACACCCTACAAACACATGCACCTACAAACACACACCTACAAACACACACCTACAAACACACACCTACAAACACACACCTACAAACACACACCTACAAACACACCCTTGCAAACACACACCTACAAACATACAAACACACAGACACCTACAAATACACACACCTACACACACCTACAAATATACACACCTATAAACACACCTCCAAGCACACACCTATAAACACACATACCTACAGACATACACCTACACATTCTTACAAACACACACACTGACAAACACCTACGAAGACAAACATAAATATTGTCTATGCACATACACCTGCAAACATACACATGTGCATATATATATATACTTCATATGTTTAACGACATGCCTCAGCTCCCGCAAGTCCACATCCTTTTTATCGAGGATCCAACCGCAGCACGACTCCAGCACCTCGAAGGGAGACAATTTCTTTAAGTCCTTACGGTCCTCTAGGTATCTACGCAGAGACCACTTACTGCGCTTCCTTCGTTCCCGACTTGTTGTCCCGTCCGAGGTGCTTGAGCTTGATGAATGTCGGCGCCGTCGTCGGTGCCGCCGGTCATGAGAGCCGCTCCTCCTCCGACTGGTGCTCCTGCCTCTCTTGTGCCTGGTCGTCAGCTCGGCCGCTTCGTCTGCCAGGCGGCGTTCACGACGGTCGAGTTCAGCGCAGCGCTTCCGGCGCTGCAGAGCCCGCTCCTTTTCAGCTATCGCGGCCTCCCTCTCGTCCAACTCGCTGTCGCTTGGCGGGGCCTTGGACGTAGCTGGCGTTTGAGTCCCATCCGCCATCGGCGAAGATCCGCCATCGTCGGACATTGCACTCACTTTCTCCGACACTCGTTTGGCGTGCCTAGTCTGCATAGCTGCCGTAAGGCAGCTGTCGTTGACCGGGCCCCGGTGAGTAAGGCCGCACGGTCCACAGTACATAAGTAGCAGCTGTGTCGAGTAGGTTGATGTTGGGCGATGTAAAATGTCGCAAACTTTTTTTTAAAAATCAACGACAGTCTCGCAAGTCATCCCAATGTATTTTATATAAGAATAAAGTGATATGTAAAAAATAAATATAATAATAGAATAAAATAAATAAATATAAATGATTGAAATATAATCGAACCACAAGATTCAAAGGAACTGTGCACGTATTTATGCTGAAATATGCACTCGACAGTCATGAATCAAAGCTGCTTTGGTTAAATGCACATCCCGGTAATATCAGATCGACACGATTAACGGCTTTAGTGTCGAGGCCAATAATCGGCAAAGTCGTTGACAAACATGGCGGCTTTCCCGCCGTCCGCCATCTTGGTTTTTCGACCAATATGCAAGTCGACACACAATAATTATAAAAACCCAAGACTATAAAATGAAGTAAAATATCGACAAGCTGGACGTCGTTAATTTCAGACCAATATTAATGCCGCACTACCTGCGATCGGTCCTTAGATTCGACACACTGAGATCAAATTAATATTGATAATCGACGGTAAAGTGTAATGTAAAATGAATGATTTTAGCTCACGGCACCCAAGCAGGTCGATCGTCCTTTGATTGCACATTTCAGGTCCAGATTGGAGATCCCAAACTAAAAGAACACAGGTAGCAAGTAGACTGTGTGTAGGATCGTCCTGGTACAGGTGCAGGTGTAAGGTAAACACAGGTGTGTATAAGCCAAAGTAAATAGAACAGGTGTGTATGAGCCTAGTGGCAGCAAGCAAGTGAGCAGCCAGTGGGATCAGTGGTGTATACATATCACAGGTGGGTAGGCTGGTGGAATAGCCAAACCCCTCCCTGGGGTTCATGGAACCGGAGGGAGGGGGCAGCACCATGCGATTCCTACATCCGCATATACTGTAGTATATACGTTGGTATATATGTACATATATATATATATATAAATGCATATATACATTTATATCCACAAATGCATACAAATATACACAAATATAGATTAATTATGTAAGACTTACCTGGCTGTAGTTTACACACAGTAGTTTCAACGAGGACTTTCAGTACTCGGAGCTGTTGACTGGGGATATTACGCATGCGCTGTGCAGATCCCACGTAATACACACAGGGTACTGATAGATGCTCGCATGCAACCAGCTCAATGCAGATCCTGTGACAAGACTGCGTGGATTTGGTGAGTATCAATCACCACAGAGCGTGTATAGATAGATCTACGCTCTCTGCTAACACCCACAAGTAGGCAGGCCTAGACGACGATTCCTCTCTGACTCCAAACCTGCCGCAGTTCATGTCGGCATTATCTATTTTTGCCGCAAGTACTTAGGAGACTGTCGCTGCCGTATGCATAAATGCGCGCGCATCAAGCCGCGCCGGGCGTTTGCTGTGCGCACGCGCAGCTTTCGTGAATGGTCTTATGGCTATGCAAGTGGAGTCGACGCGTATTGGGGAACAGCAGTGGCTGAGTGTGTCTCAGATAATGCCAACAACCAGAAGGACTACGCAGGAAGGTCTCGAGGCCCCCCTCCCATCTCCATTACCGTACATCCTGTAAAGCACCGCTGACTAGCGTGGGAACCCGCACAGTGCACCAGGGGTGCGGTACCGCGTCACACTTCTAACACAGGAAAGAAGAATGCAAACCGCCGTGTCGCCGTACACACACACACACACTTGACCGTCCACGGCCCGTCCGCATTGTCGCCCATATACACGCCCCGGACAACCATTGGGTTTCCAAGACGCCGGGTGCGTAATTTCCATTGGTTGCCCGCGCTGATGCTGACTTGGAGCGTGGTAGAGACGCGGGTCTGGGGCGGGGGCGGACGCGGTGGGTGGGGGGTCGGGCGGTGCGGGGTACGCGAGGCGGGAATGGGCAGGGCGGGGTGGAGCGGGGCGGGGTGGGGCGGTCGGGGCGGGATATGTGGGGTTAGGACGCGGGGCGCGGTGGGGGACGGGGCGGGTGGGAGCGGGGCGGGGCGGGATGGGTGGGGTTAGGTCGCGGGGCGCGGTGGGGACGGGACGGGGCGGGGCGGGATGGGTGGTGCGAGGTCGCGGGGTGCGGTGGGGACAGGGCGGGTGGTGACGGGGCGGGCGGGATGGGTGGGGTTAGGTCGCGGGGCGCGGTGGGGACGGGCCGGTGCGGGATGTGTGGGGTTAGGACGCGGGGCGCGGTGGGGACGGGGCGGGGCGGGACGGGATGGGTGGGGTTAGGACGCGGGGCGCGGTGGGGACGGGGCGGTGCGGGATGGGTAGGGTTAGGACACGGGGCGCGGTCGGGACGGTCGGGTGGGAGCGGGGCAAGGCGGAGCGGGATTAGGGCGCGGGGCGCGGTGGGGACAGGGTGGGGCGGGGAGGTGTGGCAGAGGCTGGGCGGAATGCGGTGGTGTGTGAGCGGAGGAGTGGTGTGGGGCTGGGGGGAGGTTCCGTTTGTAATCAGGGGGGCTGCACTCCCCTCACACAGGGACCCAGCGACATGTTGGCGGTTGTGGCTCCGCTGGTTATCTGCAGCCGGGGTGTGGCCGTGGTGGAGCGTGGTGGATCTGCTTGGTGCTGACCTGGTGGAGATGGCGGGTTGTGGGTGAGTGGTACGGCGGTTGGAGTGGTGGGTTTCACGGTGTTCAGAGGCGAGCAGGCCGGGGCGGACTGGAGTCGGGGCGGACTGGAGCCGGGGCGGGGCCAGGCGGGGCGGGGCGGGGACGGCGAGGGACGGCGGGGACGGGCCGGGCTGTGAAGGGGCCGGGTGGGGCGGGATGTGGCGGTGCTGGGGTGGGGCGGGGCCGGGATAGGTCGGGACGGGACGGGGCGGGGCGGGGCGGGGCGGGGCGGGGCGGGGCGGGGCGGGGCGGGGCGGGGCGGGCCGGGGCGTGGCGGGGCGGGGCGGGATGGACCTTCAAACCGGAGGAGGATGTTCTGTGTCGGGCACTAGGACTGATGTCCCTGGGGCCGGATTCTACTACTACTAGTACTACTAGCGATAGTCGAGAGCCCTGAATACATACAGGCTCTTCCACTTCCAATCACATATGGGACCGGTCTACTGGGAGGAACGGTCCACTGGGAGGAACGGTCCACTGGCAGGTTATGGGACGGGGCGGATTACCCACACCATATCAGTACGGCAGTGAGGTTCAACCACATCCCCAGGTGAAATGCCACATACACAGGTAGGAGAGGGTAGGCTGATAGCATCAGGGAACCTAGATGACCCACAGGTGAAATGCCACATACACAGTTAGGTGTGGGTATCGTGATAGTACCAGGGAACCTAGATGGTCCACAGGTGAAATACCACATACACAGGTAGGTGTGGGTAGAGTAATATCATTAAGGAACCTAGATGGTCCACATGTGAAATACCACATACACAGGTAGGTGTGGGTAGGGTGATATCATCAGGGACCTAGATGGTCCACAGGTGAAATACCACATAAACAGGAAGGTGTGAATAGGGTGACAACATCAGAAAAGCTAAATAGTTTAATGGTTAGTATCCTAGCACCTCAATGACAGTAAGATGAGTTTGAGTCCCACTCTATGTTTAATGTTTCCTTTCGTTTGCGCACACACAAAAAAACTGTGCGCGCCCCTCCCCTCCCGTCGCCCCCAAAAAAGAAACCCTGAATAAACAATTTAACCACATACACAAAAATTGGTATCCTTTAGCACTGTTCTCCCCCCCCCCCCCTTTCAATCCCCCCTCCAGACACACCTCACAAGTACTGGAGGAGAGCAGATGCTGATGACCAGCTTTGGTGTTTGTAAACTGCTAGTTTGTTTATTGGCGTGTTACACCCTGGCAACATCTAAGGATGTGCACCAACTTGTGGCAACTATATAATGCTTCCCCACTGGGATACCAGGCCAGCAGGATGATGACCCAACTTTCCACTCAGTCACATTATCCTGATATTGAGCTATTGCCCTATCCTACGAATGCTGAGCGCCAGGCTAGGTAATGACATGTATCAATTTTGTAAGTCATTGCGTTGACTCGGCTGGGATTCAAAGTCCCGACCCTCCACACGGGAAGCCTGCGCTCTTACCAATTCAGCCACCACCTCCAGTTGATAACCTGCTAAGCCGGTTTGTGTGCACACTTCTCCAGCAAGGCGAGAATCACTTTTATTAAGGTGGAGGTAGTCGGCGATGGAGGGGGCTGCGGCACGGGTCAAGGCCGGGTCAAGGCCGGGTCTAAACCTCGCCCTTCCCCCTTGCAGCATACTTCCGGTTCTGCGCAGATGGGACTGCGCATTGCCAGCATAGACGAATGAGCGACGAGCAGGTCGATATACCAGGATAGCTCATACATGCACCACCACCTCCCACTCCCCCCACCTCTCACCCCCCACCTCTCACCAATCTCCCTCTCTCCCCGACCTCTCTCCCCCACCTCTCACCAATCTCCCTCTCTCCCCACCTCTCTCCCCCCACCTCTCACCAATCTCCCTCTCTCCCCCACCTTTCTCCCCCACCTCTTACCAATCTCCCTCTCTCCTCCACCTCTCTCCCCCACCTCTCACCAATCTCCCTCTCTCCCCACCTCTATCCCCCACGTCTCTCCCCCACGTCTCTCCCCCACCTCTCACCAATTTCCCTGTCTGCCCCACCTCTCTCCGCCACCCCTCTCGCCCCACCGCTCCCCTACGCTCTCGCCCACCTCTCTGCCCTACCTCTCTCGCCCACCCACCCACCTCTCTCCCCTACCTCTCCCCCCCCCCACCTTTCTCCCCACCTCTCTCCCCCACCTCCCTCTCTCCCCTATCACCCACCTCCCCACTTCCCTCTCCCCCACCTCTCACCTCCCTCCCCCACCTCACTTCCTCTTTTCCGATAAAGTCCATAAACAAAGTTCTCGTTTTCACGTTGCTTGACGCAATCGTAGCGTAATCAGTAGCCAATTGAGAGATGCGAAATGTCTAGTCGTAGCGTGCCGTGCAGTATCGTGGCGAAGCCTGGCGCGTTAATGAGTCCGGTGGCGCCACCAAGAGGCCATTGGGGAGTTTGATAACTTCAACCCCCTGTGTAGTTCGGGCAGGCGCCTTTATGGCCGTATACACACGAGTTTATAGAAGCGTCAGTTCTACGCAATGACGTGCTGCTGAACATTAAATGACTGTTTACCCTCATGTGCACTAGATATACACACTAATATATATATATATATATATATATATATAAGCTAATACATACTATATATACACTACGAATAGTATATACGCTATATGCAATATATACAAACATATATGTGTATATCTGTTTATACATACATGTGTCCATATAGTATTATACTATACATAGTGTATATATAGTGTATATATATTATTAGTGTGTTATATATATTATTAGTGTGTATATAAATATAAATATATTAGTATATACATACATATATATGAATATATCAAATACGTATATAATACGCAGATATATATCATACACATATACATAAAATGCATATAATATCTATATATATATATATATATATATATGTGTATATAAATATCTGTGATACTCTTGTAAATAGTCTGCACAGACCTCTGAGGCAAGGCGCCACATAGACAGGTAGACGTGTATAGGGTGATTGCATCAGGGAGCCTAGGTAACAGAATGGTTAGTATGGAATGACAAGAGCTGTGGGTTCGAATCCTGCTCTAGGCGCAATATGTCACATGTTCATCACCTCCACAACACTGTTTCCATGACAAGCTACACACTGTAGGGTTCTTGAACCGACCATGTTTATGTATATGTGTAAGTGCATTGCCTGTATGTATGTAATTATAAGCATTAAATGACTTGTAGATGTAAACCGTTTTAAAAGACTTACACTTCCATGTACATGAGTGTATTGACCTCTCAGGCAAGACGTCAAATACACAGGTAGAGGTGGATAGGGTGATCAGGCTGCGAGCACCATGACCCGATATCCCACTCAGTCAAATTATCCTGACACTGAGCTAACCAATCCTTGCCCTATCCTATTAATGCCGAGCACCAGGCTAGGAAGCAACTTTATAAGTCATTGGTTTGACTAGACCGGGAACCACACTCCCGACCTCCTGCACGCGAGGCCCGCGCTCTACCGATTCGGCCACCACGTCCGGTTCATGGCCGGGCTGAGTCGATCGCTTTATCTTTAGAGAATCCGTAACCGCAGCAACGTACGCAGTATTGGCACGGACCTACAGTGGGGGGAGAGTGAAGGGGCGGTGAGTGAGTGAATGAGTGAGTGATTATGACGGTGATTTCATGTCATATTCACGGCAGGAAGTTACTTTACATGTTTTACACATCATTATTTAACCAATACTTTTAATGAGAATATAACCAGACGGGATGGCCGAATGAGTTAGAGCGTCCGACTCCCGTGTTGGTAGAGCATTGGATCGTGGGTTCGAACCTTGGTCGCGTCAAAACAATTATTTAAAAAGTGATACGTGTTGCTTCCTAGCCAGGCGCTCGGGATTATTACGATAGGGCGAGGACTGGTTGGCTCAGTGTCAGGAAAATGTGACTGAGTGGGATATCAGGTTATGGTGCTGGCAGCCTGGTCTCCCAGTGGGGCAGCACTATAAAGTCGCCATGAGTGCGCACTATCACAAGTCGGTACCCTTCCTGATATGACCTTAGATAATCCTAGGACGTAAGACAACAACAAACAAACAAAACTGTAAGGAGAATAAATAAAAATCACATTCAATGTAAAAAAAAACAAATAATAATAATAATAATAAACCCCAACAAATTGTGTCTTAGGATAATTACAGGGGATGCAAAATCTCAAACGATAAAAATAATTAATTGTGAAATTTGCTGCAAAGGATACCGTCGGGTAGTGACTCCACTTGCCCCCTCTATTCAGTTTGCAGTAGCGTCCACGTAGACCCACTTGGGTCCCCTCGTGCAGTCACCTGGTACCTCCCACTGGTCCCCAGCTCTCGTCTGGTGGCGTTGTTGATTCCTCCTCCTCCTCTTCCTCCTCCACTACCACCACCACAGCGCGCTGTTTTCGTGTGTTGGGGGCGGTGCCAGTTCTCTCCTGCGCTGATACCCGCGTGTCTGCCACGGCGTCTCCACCGGGTGGTCCCGTGCCTGGCCAACTACCGAGCTCTCCTTCTCCTACTCCTCACTCCTCACACTACTCGCACTCCTCCTCACGGGCTGGTAAATGCCACTCGGGCAGTGAGCAGTAGGCAGGCCGCCCGGCATAAGCCCCAGTTGCCCTCTACTCAGTTGGTGCTGATTTGCTATCACTCAGGAGAACCGCAACACAACCACTCTCTCGGGCGGGCGGGTGGACAGGCGGGCGGGCGGGCTGGCGGGTGGGCGTCACTCAGACGCCCCGCACATGCGACACGCGGCTGAACTGTGAGAGGAGTGAGGGGTTTGGGGGGGGGGGGGGGGGGGGGGGGGGGGACATGCTAGGATGAAAGGGAAAGAGAAGAGGGGGGGGGGGGATGGTGGAGGAAGGAGGAGGTACGAGGGAGGAGGGAGGGAAGGAGGGAGGAGGGAGGCGGGAGGAGAGAGGAGGGAGGAGGGAGGCGGGAGGAGAGAGGAGGGAGGCGGAGAGAGGAAGGAGATGGACAGAGGAGAGAGGAGGGGGAGGAGGGGGAGAAAGGATGGAGGAGGCGGGAGGATGGACGGAGAAAACGGGGAGGAAGGAAGGAGGGGGGAAGAGGAGGAAGGGAGTAATGGGCAAGGAGGAGGAGGGTGATGAGAAAGACGGAAGAAGGAGGCTAGAAAGGAGAGGAGATGGGCTAGGAAGGAGAGGAGATGGGCTAGGAAGGAGAGGAGATGGACTAGGAAAGAGAGGAGAGTAGGCGGGAGGGGAGAGGGAAGGAGCTGGGAGGAAGGGGGGTATTCTGGATGGGAAAAGGGGCTAGAACTAGTAGAAGGAAGGGTAAGTGTGTGAGTGAAGGTGAGTGTGTGGGGGTGGTGGGGGATGTAGGGGCTTCTGGGGGATAGGACGGGGGGGGGGGGAATGGCGTTACGGTGTGACTGGGTGTGGGTGTGGGTGGAGGTTTGGCTGTGGATGTGGGTGTGGGTGTGGGTGTGGGTGGAGGTTTGCAGTTTGGGATTCTGGGCGGTGGGGATATGATGGGGGGGCGGTGTACGGTGATTGTTGGGTTGGGTGTGGGTGTGGGTGTGGGCTTCTGGGCAGCGGGGATATGACGTTATGACGATATGACGGGGGCGACGTTACAGAGTGACTGTTGGGCTGGGTTTTGGTGTTGGTGTGGGCTTGGGTGTGGGTGTGGGTGTGGGTGTGGGTGTGGGTGTGGGTGTGGGTGTGGGTGTGGGTGTGTGTATTGAAGGGCGTGGCTTGGTGCTGACGGCTTGAGATCTGTACCCGATGTGGTTCGGGCTGGTGACTTGACCTGTCAAACAGGACGGGCAGAGGGTTTCGTGTAGGTTTTTTTTATTGATGGTTTGTTTATTCTGTTCATAACGGTTAAGTGCATGCATTTGTTTTCGCCTCTGTACAGTTATATTACTTAATTGGTCGGCTATAATACGGCAATTCCTTCTTGGGTACATCAAATATTTACCTTCTCATGATAAATAACTCATTCCAAATATTATAAATGACAGAATTTCTCAATATTGACGTTGGCCTTAATAGTTCGCATAATACAAGAATACCAAATAAACAATGTGTTAAGTCTACTCTACGGGCATATTGTTTTACATAGTGTATGTTTATATTTGTTCAAATTTATTTTCGCTGAATATGTACAATGTAATAAAGAGGAGCATTACTCAAATATAGGGACCTTAATTTAAAATGTAACGAAGAGGAACATTATTCAAATATAATGTAATAACAATGTAATAATATAATATAAAATGTAATCTATGTAGAATGTAATAAAGAAGAGCATTACTCAAATATAGGGACCTTAATATATTAGTGGTGATTGGAGAAGGCGACTCGAGTCGTTACCAGAATTAGTACCGGGATCGGTGTCGGGAGCAGCTCAATTCCCCGGGTGGGTGCCATGAAACTCGGCGGTGGGCGGCGAGTGACGGGCGGCGGGCGGCAAGAGACGGGGGATGGAGGGGGGTGGGTGGAACAGTCCGGGGAGGTCCGACTGATCCCTAGTTAACACTAGCTGGATCAATTACCTGTCCCTGCGCCACAGGCCCGGCCCTATTCATGTGCCTACCAAGTGCCTCCGTCCTTCATCGGGCGAGCATCTCCATGAGCAGCTTCATGGGCAGCTTCATGAGCAACTCATATAGCCCCTGATCAGCATGCCCAATGGGAAACTTATTAAGGATTCGCTCCCGAATCTCGATGGCAGTTAAAGTTGCATAATCCGATGGTTTTGAGGAGTGAAAACATGCCAAATTAATGTTGGCAAGCACCTCAGAATTCTGACACCGTACGCTTCAGCAATAGCAGGTTTTAACAAATCAAAGGTGCATAGTCCGATAGCGTTTGAATTGTTGTCTCATTTTTTAGATAAATATATCAAACTGATCATTATAACCTACTACTCATTAGTCCGGAGTCATTTTTCTGAAATCATGCTAATTTCGGAGCAATTTGAGCTGAAAGAACCCAAAATCATTTTGGCAAGCTTTCCAAAAGTCCTGTAGCTATGACACAGATTACCATCTAGCGATGATCACGTGATATGAGTTGACCTAGTATTGTGTATGTCTTAGGATCTGATTAATGCCATACACAGTATTGAGAATGAGGGCAAGGCAAATCAAGTCACAAGATTGACCTACTTCGTGTGTGGCCTCCCTTCCTAATGCCTTCATCAAAGTAAGAGTACACTAGGATGAGGTAGTAAATTCACTGATTATTCTGTACATGATGTCCCTAGCTAGTTAATGCACCAATATCTAAGTTTGGTATAATGAATCAAATGTAGATAAGTATTTTCGTTGCGAAAAATATATATTTCATCAGGCCATGCAACTTTAAATTGATTCAGCATTCCCTTTTATACAATAACAAATGCATGATGAATGCCCCAGTAATATATCCAAGTTAAATAAGTAGGATAAAGTATAGGAGAGTGTTTTCGTTCCGAAAATTTGATGCTTTGACCGGACTATGCAGCTATAGGGTTTGGTTTAGTTTTTGTTCTTTTACAATTTAATGAGTGTCTATTGGCACATAATTGATTGTCTGCTTTTACATGTAAAAGCGATGGTTTGAACAAAGTACAAACATTTCTCGCCGTGAATATGGCCTATGTTGCCGACACGGCATAAAGCATCCACCAATCAATCAATCAATCAATCTGTTGTTTTACATCCTAGCAACATCTAATGTCATATCAGGAGGGTAGCTTTAATGGTGCTGTCACATTACGACGCTTCTCGCCGGCGTGCCGCCAATGCGCAAAATAAGTTGTACACGTCGAGACACGTCCAACTTTTCAGCGTTGTGGGAAAAGGTTTGACGTCAGCGCAGCGTGTTTGTAGTGCGCGGCCGACCTTGTGGTAACGTAGATCGATGCGTGCGAAAAAAAACAAAAGGTTTTGGCGCACCGTCCTTAAATGACCTTAGATGTAGCTAGGACGTAAAACAACAAAGCAATATTTTGGCGGAACGTGTGGGCACCACCCTACCGCGGGCGCGACGTGTGCTTGGCGTTCGCATTACGTTATTCCAGCGATGTCGACGTGCTTCTGACGTCGCTATAATATTGGCACCCGACGTTGTCGCACGTCGAAAGTTTTGTGCAAGCAAAAATCTTTCGACGCGCGCGACGCGCGCGGACGTGCGCCGACGATGCTCGCCGACCGTCGCTGTTCATCAACGTGTACCAATCCGCGCCTAACGCGCGCGTAACGCTTCCTGACTTGTGCCGACGTTCCGCCCGAAAATCACATCCGTCGACGCACGTTGGAGAGAAGCGTCGTAATGTGACATAAGGTAGCACATGTAAGATTCTTCGCTGACACCAGCCAACGCCCCATAACTGTTATAACATCCACCCACAGATCTATACAATTCACAACATGACGAGAAGATCCGTGGACAATAATGTTTAATTAACGACGAGTCTTACAACCTTCGTTAGAAGATGTCCGTGTGTTATAGCAGCACCCACCTGCATGCTGAATGTATAACAATTTAACATCATATAACTCACACGGCCAGGTTATTCCTCACTTTAAGATAGTCTAGCATTAATTTGCTTCAGTTGCTCATTACATTCCATATGGATGACTACCAATGGTCTGCCTGTCTAATCCTATAACTGTAACTATCTGGACAATAACAACTGGGAATGTCCCACTAAGTAGATGACAACTTGAGTTATCTAAATTGCACAGCAGTTAACTTTCAGCAGCTTGACTAGATACAACAGGTCTTACGGCGATTATTCACTAATGATCTCAGTAGCAAGTATAATACACAATAGTTTCAAACAAGATCTGAATATTGTACGTGACAAATGGTACGGATTGCCAGAAGATCGAACTAAGCGATTATTGAACAGACTGCGGATTTTTGTGTTCTACTATTATTTTTATATTTGATAAACTAGTGTCTTAACGACTTGTCTTAGTGACTTGTTTTCATTATTGGTTAACATACGGCCCAGGGTGCTATCCGTCGATATGTGAATTATCTATGTTACCGAGCAAAACACAATTGTCTGGAATGAGCGGGGCTCATTGATGGGCGCAGGGACCACGAAGCTGACACGCCCTCCTCGCCCCACACCCATGCCACTGCCGCCGGGGGGGGGGGGGGGGGGGGGGGGGGAGGGCCCAGGGGCATCCAACTGGCAGGGGAGGGGGCTTCCACACAGACACTCAACTCCTGCCATTGGCCAACCAATCACAGGCCACATACTGGACACACCTCCACACCAGACCACCAATCAGATCACAACACAAACTGGAGCCCATGACTCCACAACATCTAGTGGTCAGTCTGCAACAGCCTCTCCGACTGACCACATCTACAAACCTCTTGACCACCCGCCCACCCACACCTGCGGAATGATTGGCCAAGCCAATCAAAACACAAAACAACAAATCAAACAACATTTATCAAATTACCACTGAAAGACATTTGACATTTAAGTTGTTATCTACCACACAATTGACACACGAGCAATTGAACTATCAAATTGGTATGATATTCAACAAGTGATTATTATATTGATTATTTACTTCTCTCATCACCCTTTTTAATCGCTCTGCATGTTAAATGTTATCTTCTCATATAATCACATGTTATTGCTATGTTATATTATCATATCTGCTGCATTTTACATCTCATCCCATAAACTGATCATATACCATGACCTTATGTCGGTCGTTGCTGCTCTCATACCAACATAATTGATGATGATGGGGCGGAGGCACCCAAATAAAAGCCATGTCTTCCCAACCTCAGCTTCCACGTCTTCTGTGCCCGAGAGCAATGGTAGTAGTCTGCACTGACCTCTCAGGCAAGGCGCAACAAAGACAGGTAGACATGGATAGTGTCATTACATCAGGGAGCACAGGTAGTGTACTGTTAGCCTTAAAATGGAAAGAAGTGTGGGTTCGAATCCTGCTCGAGGCGCAATATTTCCCATTTTCACCAACCCCCATATCACTGTTTGTTGTGATCACGATTCTGTACAAGTTATGTGTTGTATGGCTGATGATATTACCCTGTGTGTGTATATATGTAAGTGCATCATTGCCTGTACGTATGTACTTGTAAGCAGTAAGCATGATTCATAGATGTACACTATTTAACACTCACAATTCCAGGGGGAAGAGTTAGTAGTATGCGCTGAACTCTCAGGCAAAGAGCCCCGTAGACAGGTAGGCATTGGTAGAATGATTGTTTCATGCAGCCTAGGCAGTGTAATGGCAGCCACGCTAGACCCCAGACTCTGGCAAAGAGGGCGGATTCCAATCCTGCTCTAGGCGCAATATTTCCCATTTTCACACGAACCCATGACATAAATATTAAAGCAGCCACAAGTCGCCTGCAATTATATTATATATATAATATATATACATACATCTTGTAGCAATATATTTAATAGGACATAGTTGTCATTAACTAGTCACATAATTTAAAATATCAAGTGGCTATGGGAAAGAACATAAAATTTACCCCTATTAACATACATGCAAAATAACTACTGATACTGTGTGTAAGTACATGAATCTATGACACAATATACATATAATATTCCTATGATTACTTTGCTTTTTACTAACTGTGAAGAGACGCATCAGTATCTCATCATAATCATTAGTTAAAAATGTAGCTTAAGTTTAATCATTTGTTATTGTCATCACTTGTTCATTCACATCATGGAGACCAGCTAGATAAGCATCGCTTTTCTGGGATCCTTTCCGTCTGTAAGGAATTTGTATGCATTTATTGTATCACCTCAGTTTATTGTAAACATACCTTGCAGAGAGTTAAAATAAAATAATTGAATTGATTGAATTGAAGACACCACAGGATGACTACCGAAGCAAAACACATTTTCAAGAATTTGTACTAAAAGAAAAAGAAATAGGGGGGCCAATAGGTTTATTTATTTGCATGAACATCTTCGGACCAGCAGGTTGGGAGCAGGATAATATCACTCTTATCAAACTCGGCAGTAGTTTGCAATTGATAGCACTCACCATATGTGAATGTGTTATCAGCATCACTTAAGTGCTTAATTAAAGTTGTCACAATTATTGCCGCTGCATCGTCTGCACAATTATTTAACTTGTAACTATCACATTAATTAGCTGGTAATTACTATAGTGCTCATTTACTGCAACGCGCCCTTTCTCCGTGGTGGGCGGGGCATCATCTATGCCATTCCCTTTCGCCGCACACGCGAGATATGGCGAGACATGACGAGACGTGGCGAGACGTGGCGCCAGTTAAAGTTGCATAGTCCGATGATTTTTAGTTCCTGCTATTGTCTGAGATAACTACTGTCGTGGGGGTGATGAAAATGGGAAATATTGCGCCTAGTTCGGGATTCGAATCCTGGTCACGGCGCCAGTGTGGTAGGCCGCGTTCGGCCGGCTCCAATTTGGTCTCTCACACAGTAGACACATGGAAGAATGAAGAAGACAGGGAATGTATGTTTCCACCATTGAATATATCAGCTCCGCCCACCGCGGCATCACACAACCAAGTGACCCGCACCCTGACTAGTCAGGTCACACATAACCTCTCATAGATGGGAGGAGGGGGGGGGGGGCGCTTAGCCAGACGCATTAAGGGGAAGTCCACTCAGGGCACTGCCCACCAACTAGTGTGCCACCACCAGAAGAATTACGACAGTAGACGGCATAGTCCCTGCAGCCAACACGTGGTGGCGCTCATGTATGGATAACTACACTGCCCTCCTCCAGATCCTCATCGGTCACAGCAGGTGAATCGATGAAAATCTAAATATGATAGGAGGCAACACAAGATCCTGCTACTCAAGGAGAGAAGCAATATAAATATCAGAGTATCCTTATGTGCAATACTTCTATCTACATGACAAGGTATTGATAGTAACTTTTAAATGATAAAATGTCCATGTTAAACTAGATATAGGTGAAGAAAGAGAACTTTAAGTGTTTTTCTCTAAGCAACCTCTCCCAGTCACTATGTCAAAAGTGTCACTTGCTGGGAGAGGGGAGAACTGGTCACACCGCACAAGTGGTACCCGTCAGCAGAAGGAGAACAAAAGCCACTCAATCCACCCTCGCTGCCTTCGACATCAGGATGACCGACTGCAGGTTGCCCCTCCTTCTGCGTGGAACAGCTTCCCTTGAGCTCCTTCGGTCTGTCCTCCTTGTATCCACGTGGTCTGGCCACTAGATCACAGATGGATGTTCACCATGGACACTTCATGCATCAACACCCGGGTGTCACCACACTCCACAACCCCCGCTCCGGTGCAGTGTGCATGAAAAACAGGTGTAAAATAGGTGAAAAGGGTGGTGTTACTATAACAATCGAGCGAGGCTCCATGGAGACAACACTTGAATGCAATACATCCAAAGGAGCAAAACCCCTACTCACTAATGGGCAAATTACACCCGGTGTACCTATGGCCACCATCAGATGAAAATAGATACAGATGCTGTCTTTTATTATCTGCTGGAAGCTTTAGTAAAACATGATCAATAGTCGAGATCAGGGTCTGACGCAGTTGTAGCAGTAATATTTAAATATAAATGTATGTATACTTATATATGTACAACTGCAAGCCCTCCAACTCCCACACCCTCGCCACCTTTTCCCATGGTAATTTTGAATATTCTGTTTCCCAATGAAATGGGAAAAGGAAGGCAGAGGGGGAGGAAGTTGAGAAATAAAAAAATGCTGACCTCTGCAACAAGGCGAGTAGACCCTCCAATCGGGAGAGAATAAGTCCTTCTTCACGATCTACTCATCAACAACGTACTGTTAAAAAGAGCAATATTCATTTTTTTTGTAAGTGAGAGCTGGAAGACCGTTGAGTCGGTTCCCAGGTGGAGTGGCTGGGGAGGGGGGGGGGGAGGAGAGCACTATGAGTGCGCACTGCCACAAGTCGGTACCCATCCTGATATGACCTTAGATGTTGCCAGGACTTAAAACTCCAACAAACAAACTTACTGGCAATGGCATCCCTCATCTGCGCATCGCCGTCAGAACCCGAGTCTCTCTGGTCCGACCTGTCTGGTAGAGCTGTCGTGGCCTGTCAGCCTGTGCTGCCGGGGCAACACAAGGGGCAACACAAGGGTCCGTTCCCCCAGACGCCCTCCCCCCTCCTCCTCCCCCCCCCCCCCCCCCACACGAAGTCGGGTCACTGCTTATTCTTACAGATTAACTTACAGATCCTCTTATGGCTGATCTAGGCCCTAATGGGCCTCTAATGCCAGCTAGTTATGGCAATAAAAGAACTTTTTTGCACACATATGTAGGTTGACGGTGCCCTGAAGTCATATAATTGTGGGTGTCCTCTCCAATGTCGATCCAGCCTTCTCTCAAATGCTTCTACCGTTGGTTCTTCAACCACTTGGGCTGGGAGACTGTTCCATGGATCTGTCACTCGAAAGAAAAATGAGTGTTTCCTGACCTCAAGTCTTGGCCTCTCTTTGAATATCTTATACTGCTGGCCTCTGGTGTTACTGTTTGTTCTGAGGTTAAACAAACATGTTGTGAAATCACTGTCATAGACTCCAGTAATAATCTTATAAGTCTATTCGTGAAAGCGACCGTGTGCTTATTGATGTGAGGTTGGTCTTGATGTGAGGTTACCAGAGAATCTCACTAAGCCCGTGGCCGACATCTACCAGCATGCGGCCATGCCCCTTGCTGGTAAGGTGGTTGCTCATTTCAACCCGGCGAGAAGTAATGAAGTAATGCCCGGACAACTTGAAAGGCCGAACGCACCGCACCGCCAGGTGGGTGCAGTGTGCAGGTGCTCCTCACAGATGTGTCGAACTAAAGGCTCAGTCACACCTTACTGGACTTGGGAAACGGATAGAAACGGGACACTGTACGGTGAAATACGTCAATGTCCGGTTTATATACGGTAGGCATCCGGCGTGTCCGTTCTAGCTCCGGTGCACAAAACTTGTACTGGACACCGCCGGACTGACGTGTACGGTTGGTGTCCGGTTTAAGTCCGTTTTGTCCGTTTCATGTCCCGGTACCCATCCGTTACATCTCCGGTTTGCTTCCTGCAGTGTCCGTTGACGGTGTTCTGGAATTCTGTCAGTATATGTTTTCGGCACGTCCATGCGGTACGTTTTTTTGTTGTTGTTGTTGTATGTCCTAGCAACATCTAAGGTCATATCAGGACAGGTACCAACTTGTAACAGTACCCACTCATGGCGATTTTATAGTGCTGCCTCACTGGAAGACCAGGCTGCCAGCACCATGACCTGATATCCCACTCAGTCACATTATCCTGACACTGAGCCAACCAGTCCTTGCCCTATCCTAATAATGCCGAGCGCCAGGCTAGGAAGCAACAAGTATCAATTTTTAAGTCATCGGTTTGACTCGACCAGTGTTCGAACCCACGACCCCACGATCTACCAGCATGGGAGATGGACGCTCTAACTCATTCGGCCATCCCGTCTGGTCACAGTCCGGTATGTGTCCGGTTGATGTTCGGTCAGTCCGTTAAGCCATTGTCACACCTCACCGGACTGAGCACCGGAGACCACCGGACAAAGAATTGTCTAGTCCGGTGCTTTCCGGTGACAAAATGTATCGAAATGTATCGAAATGGAGCGGAATTGGGTCAATTGGCGCCGGGCGACCAGACAAGTACCGTACATGTACCATACATGTACCGGACGAGTACCGGACGAGAACCGGACATGTAACGGATGGGTACCGGACATGTACCGGACAAAACGGACAAACCGGACACCAACGGATGGGTACCGGACATGTACGGATGGGTACTGGATGGGTACCGGACATACCGGACACCAACCGGACACGTCAGTCCGGCGGTGTCCGGTAGAAGTTTTGTGCATGTTCAAAACTTGTACCGGACACCGCCGGACACCACCGGACACCGCCGGATGGGTACCGGACATGTACCGGACATCGCCGTACAGTACCGGACAGTGTCCGGTTCTCCAGTCCGGTAAGGTGTGACAGGGTTAGACATTCAGTTGTTATCCGGTCTCGACCGGTTCTCGTCCGTTGGCTATTCGTTAATGTACGTTCCTTGTCCGTTTAGCGTCCGTTTCGTCGGGTTGAAAGTGCAACATTTCGACACATTTTGGTACATTTTCATGCCGAACACCACCTGGCTAGAAAATTCTTTGTCCGGTGGTGTCCGGTACTCAATCCGGTAAGGTGTGACAGGCACTTAAAGCCAAATACAAATTTTAAAACATTTGAAGTCCCCGCCCGTGGTTAAAAAATCGCCCACCCCCGAATTCTTTTTTTTTTTTGTTAACTTAATAATACATCGGACTAGCAGCAATTCAATTTCCGTATCAATTTTGTACGTCATTGGTTTGACTCGGCCAGGGTTCGAACCCAGGGGTTCGAATCCCACGACTTACCAAAAGGGCACCAACTACAGGGTACCTCAAAATATTAGTCTCCAGTTTTAAGATATCCTGACTACTCTCCCAGCCTGCCCCTCCACCAACAGAAGCTGGCTCTCGGATCATATCTGCAATAGCTGGATGATCCCTGATCAGCCTCCCCTCTTCACGGGAGAATTGAATCACTATCTGAACGCACCGGGTGAGGAGCATCGTTTCTCCGTATATACTCGCTAGATTTCCCAATATATACGGAATCCTGAACAATATCTTTTTGCTGTTGAACAGGAACCCTCTCCCGTGAACGAAAATCAAACTCAGGAGAGGTATTTGGTACCTCCGGACGACCAGCCAACATATCCCCCTCCACTAGGAAAGTAGACTGTTGGCCTGGCACATGATCCGAAGATGCGAAGCGCATAGTACGCTCTGAGCAACTCTCCCTGACCCCTAAGCTGCGTCTAAATGCCTCTCTTTCGGCCTGGAAAGCTGCACGTTCCTCAGATAGAGCTGCAAATAAAGAACTAAGATGGCGCTTTTCAGCAGCAAACCTCAGCGCACACTTATGGTTCTCCTCCTCCATCTGAGCGTTCAATGCATTCTGCTGGGAAATGTGTTCACACTGCCTCCTCCAAGCACCTTGCCGCTCTTCCTTTAGGCGACGGTGTGAATCGAATTCCTCAGCTGCAACACGCCGAACGGCCCTAAGGTCTTCAAGGTCACACGCAAACTCATACAACTCCTCACATTCACGCGTGAGTCTGTCTAACTGGATCCGTTTCAAGGCTCGCAGACGAGGTTGCGTGTCAATTCCGGACTCTCTACCTCCAACTGCGATCCTAGAACCGTAGCTGAATCATCCTCCAAACCTATCGCTAAAGAGTTATCAGCCATATGCCCTATCTCCAGTACTGGAACTACTTCCACCAGGGGGCGTGATAGGGGGTTATAAGCTCGATACCCTGTTCTATCGGAACAGAATACCGAATTACCCCACAGTGAATACTCCATCATCTATGTGAGCAACTGCAACAGAACCACTGCGATTACCAGGATCTACATCCTCATGCCACACAGTAGTCTTGTCACCTTCCCGCTGACCTGCCCCCCCCCCACCTGTCACTGACCTTGAGACTGCATAGCATCAAGAGTAATGCTCACAATAGGAGATTCAATACCTTTGGCCTCCCCAGAAGCTGAAACAACACCAGGAAGTACCTGTTGTGCTTTCCCCTGCGTATCCACGCACTTTATCGAAGTGGTGCTATGAGAAACTTCTGGACGCAAATCGAACTTCGAGCTGCGTACTAGGCCCGCGCCCTCCTCTGCCTTACTTGCAGAGCTGAGACTGGGTGCCAGTTCTAACTGCCCCCCCAATAGCTCTCAGGGTTACCGAGACTTATCGCACCACCAGGCATGACGAGTGGTGTCCTTGTTAGGGTCAACACGCTCCCCATGACCAACGGGCACCGGTCGACCTTCCCTGATGACACCGGCACCTGCATTCTGGTAATTGTCATAACAAAAATCAAACGCAGGCTTAGGGAGGGTGCGTCGTGGTGAAAGCACCGCGGAAGCGTCTACACCCTCCAACAGGTCTTCTGTGCCTAGGCGCCCGCCAACATCAAGTTGGTAGGCACGCCCCCTGCGCAGACGAGCCACTGACCCCTCCTACCAATTTATGAAGAGAGAAAACGAGTTTCACAACTGGGTCCGGCACATACTCACCCCCTTGCGTAGAAGGTGAGGCCCAGTCCCAGCACCAGCGTGGTCGTCCCCCTGGAATCGAAAGCCTTTTAAATGGTTATTTTAATGTGTACAATGACATACATACCGGCTATTGCACTTACAATATATACATACACAGGGTAGGTTCAACAACCATATAGCACGTAGCTTGTACAGGATCATATCCACAGCAACCAGTGTCGTGGGGCAGGAATCGAACCCGCACCTCTTGCATTCTGGGCCAGTGTGCTAACCATTACACCACCTAGGCTCCCTGATGTCACCACCCTATCCACGCCTACCTGTCTATGTGGCTCCTTGCCTCAGAGGTCAGTACAGACTACTACGCTACATTACATTGATCGTTATAAGTATAACCTACTTTACTGTAATTTGAGGAAACTTATTCTAAATGGCTAATATTGAAGTGCAAACATGCCAAATTAGTTTTGGTAAGCATGTCAAATGTCTGACACCACAGGCTTCAGCAGTAACAGTTTCAATTAAATTGGATTATAATCCCCTTCTATTCAACGATAAATGATTCATGAGTGCACCAGTATCAAAGTTGATATACAAATTCTGACACCATAAGCTTCAGCAGTAATAGCTATTAAACTATCTAAAGGGCTTCATCATCCTCCAGGCGTGGTCACCTCATCGGTAGAGCACAGGCTTCGCATGCGAAAGGTTGGGCATTCTGTTCCCGTTCGAGTCAAACCAATGACTTTTAAATTGATACTTGTCCTAGCATGGTGCTCGACATTAATAAGATAGGGCAAGGACTGGTTAGCTCAGTGTCAGGATAATGTGACTGAGTGGGATATCGGGTCATGGTGCCAGTGGCCTGATTTTCCAGTGAGGCAACACAAAGTGGCCATGAGTGTGCGCTGTCACAAGTCAGCACCCATCCTGATATGACCTTAAATGTTGCCAGGACGTAAAACTCCAACAGCCAACCATCAAAGCCTAAGCCCCTTCTATGAATCAACAGATTTTTTTTAAGTGCACCAAAAAAGGTTTGTTTTATTTAACGACACCGCTAGAGCACATTGATTTTCATCATCGGCTCTTGGACATCAATCATATGGTCATTCTGACATATTTATTTGGAGAAGAACTGCTGCTGCCACATAGGCTACTCTTTCCGGTAAGCAGCAAGGGGTCTATTATATGCACTTTCCCACAGAAAGGAGAGCACATACCACAGCCTTTGATGAACCAGTTGTGGACCACTAGTTGTAAAAAGTGCACCAATATCATACTTCTATATGTAGGATCAAATCTAGGTAAATGTTTATGCTTTTATCAGAATATGCACCTTTAATTACCAAACCCTGCCTACGACATGTAAAAATATACGGATTTTCGGTTCGGATTAATATATTGGCAGAGAGCATTACTATTCTCGGGCGATGGAGTGGGGACCAAGGTTATGTAACAGAGAAGCAATAGGTGCTCCACTCGCTGTGTGACATAAGAGACTATGTGGAAAATGTGATAACACATAGTGCCCGAGATTGTGACATGATGTTCATATTTAAGAGATAGTTAATGTTTGGTGAAATGTTCCCTCTATGCACCAGTAAGAGTGCAAGTGGAGGGGAAGGACATTTGTAATATATCTTTATTGAAACTGTCTGCAACTACCTGTTACCACGGGGCCGATGAGCAAGCACACCCAGCCATCGTGCATACATTATAGACACCACCGGCAGCTGGGGTTGAGTGACAGCTGCCCCCTATTAGGGCGTTGACCCCCAGGGTGTAGAGGGTGTCTGATTGGCTGGCTGTGGGAAGCCCAGTCACCTGCATTCCTTATACCTGACACACAGACCCCACTCTACTGCACTTCTTCAGAATCACTCTTGAGGGAGACTCTGAGCTAGGCACTTTAGCAGAAGGCACTCTTCTCTTGTCCAGGAACCCAGACACTCTGTGTGAGGCTCCACATTCTATACACAAACTAGCAGCAGCTATTCAAAAGGAACTGAGCTGTGTACAACAACCATGGGACTCCGGTTCAATGGGCTGTAGGCACTGATTCTTATACACACTAACAAGAGTAATGAGGATCTGTGTGGACAGTAGGTAAGGAGTGAGGGTGACTTGTCTTCCCTTTCTTCCTTATGAGTTTGTTGAGAGGGGCATCAGGTGGGAACTGACAGACAGTTGTCAGAACGCACCTGGGGAGAATAGTGTTATCTGGGGCTCTGACGGCCGAGACCCAAGATATTACATACAGAAGCTCCCCAGGTCTCCTACATAACGCCTTAATTGCCCAGTTCCACACCGCCAGCACTAGGGTGGTAGACCCGGTGTCCCATCCAGAATTCATCAAACGCATCACCTTCACCTGGTTGGTTGGTTGGCTGGTGGAGTCCTGGAAACATCTACGGTCATATCAGGATGGGTATGGACTTGTAACAGTGCACACTCATGGTGACTTTATTTTGCTGCTCCACTGGGAGACCAAGCCACCAGCACCATGATATCCCACTCAGTCACATTATCCTGACACTGAGCCAACCAGTCCTTGCCCTATCCTAATAATGCCGAGTGCTTGCCTAGGAAGCGACAAGTATACATTTTTAAGTCATTGGTTTTACTCGACCTGGGTTCGAACCCATGGGTTTAAATCCTACGATCTACCGAAACAGGAGACGGGCACTCAACTCATTTGGTCTGCTACTCAGTCACAATATCCCGATACTGACCTGACCAGTTTTTGTCGGGTTAAAAAAAAGATTATATATATATCTATATTAATTATAATTTATATGCGTATTCACATATCAGCCAGCTACATACGAATATACGATATGCAGCTGATCTAGCGACATTTCACAATGAAAAGCAAATCCTGTGGGGTTTGCAAACTTAACAACCGTTAGATGAGCTTAAACATGTAGACACACATATTTAGTTGCTAAATATAGAGCCAGGAACGATTGTGATATAAAGACTACTCTGGACAGTATAATCATTAGCTAACCTAAAAACTTCATGGTTTTTTTGCTGGTATATATAAGAATCAGTTGTCGAGGTACTCTCTGACCAAACACACATTTCTACATAGGCCCTTACACACCATGGCAGCTCGGCTGTCATTCACCGGAGCAACTCGCTGGAGTTTCTCGATCAGACCGACGGAGCTGCTCGCCGGTGTTCCCATGCTGAGCAGCTAATGGTGCCGACGGAAACAGGCGCGACTAGAGAAAGTGGGTCACGTGCGTGACCAGGCTGTATCAATGGGTCGGACAGTGGGGGTGGTGAGAACAACTACCACTCACCCCCACCCCCACCCCCAACCCCACCTCCACCCCCACCTCCACCCCCACCGCCTCCCTGTCCCCACCACCCTGAGTCTAATACTTATCGACAGTGTGATGGGCGTACATACATGGAGTTATTAATTATGTATTAATTAATTAATTAGTTCATTAATTAGTTGATTTATTAGTTGATTTATTAATTTGCACATAGAAAAGAAAATGTCCGTACATGACAGGTGTTCGCCCATTACAGGGGTCACTGAAACCAGGTGTTGCTGTATATATCAGTCGGGTAGGTACAGTGAAGCCGCCAGCTGTCACAAGATGGTGCCCGTCCTGATATGACCTCAGAAACACAGACAGCCAATCTACCTAATCTACATCACCTAGTGTGATGGGCGTACATACATGGAGTTATTAATTATGTATTAATTAATTAATTAGTTCATTAATTAGTTGATTTATTAGTTGATTTATTAATTTGCACATAGAAAAGAAAATGTCCGTACATGACAGGTGTTCGCCCATTACAGGGGTCACTGAAACCAGGTGTTGCTGTATATATCAGTCGGGTAGGTACAGTGAAGCCGCCAGCTGTCACAAGATGGTGCCCGTCCTGATATGACCTCAGAAACACAGACAGCCAATCTACCTAATCTACATCACCGAATTTGGTGGAACTTGCCCCCGAGCTTTGCACGTTGCAAACCTCCCTGACAGCAGTGACACCCGCACCCGCACCCGCACCCGCACCCGCACCCGCACCCGCACCCACACCCACATCAACACCCACACCCACACATAGATGTACACCCACGCTCACATCCACATCCACACCCGGACCTAGACTTACACCCACATCCACACCCACATCCACACCCACACCTGAACCTAGACGTACACACACATCCACACCCACATCCACACCCACATCCACACCCAAACCTAGACGTACACACACATCCACACCCACACCCACACCCACACCCACATCCACACCCACATCCACACCCAAACCTAGACGTACACACACATCCACACACACACACCCGAACCTAGGCGTACACACACATCCACACCCACACCCACATCCACAACCGAACCTAGACGTACACACACATCCACACCCACATCCACACACACATCCACACCCAAACCTAGACGTACACACACATCCACACCCACACCCACATCCACACCCGAACCTAGACGTACACACACATCCACACACACACCCGAACCTAGGCGTACACACACATCCACACCCACACCCACATCCACACCCGAACCTAGACGTACACACACATCCACACCCACACCCACATCCACACCCGAACCTAGACGTACACACACATCCACACATACACCCGAAACTAGACGGACACACACATCCACACCCACACCCACATCCACACCCATCACACCGGTTGATAGCGTTGTACGTCCTGGCAACATCTAAAGTCCTATCAGGAAGGCTACCAACTTGTGAAAGTGCGCACCCATGACGACTTTATAGTGCTGCCCATTGGGACACCAGGCCAGCAGCACCATGGCCTGATATCCAACTCAGTCACATTATCCTTACACTGAGCCAACCAGTCATTGCCTTATCCTAATAATTCCGAGCGTCTGGCTAGGAAGCGACAAGTATCAATTTTTAAGTCATTGGTTCATCACGGCCAGGGTTCGAACCCACGATCTACCAAAACGGGAGACTGACGCTCAACTCATTCAGCCATCCCATCTGGTGATTCCCACACCGAGGCGTCCGCCCACACCCACATCCACACCCCACACCCCACACCCCACACCCCACACCCCACAAGTCATCTTTGGCAGCAAACAATCTTGGGGAGCTCTCTGCAGCAATTACAAATCGGAGAAGACCTATTTCCTTTCTTATTAGTATCTGCTGTCTGACTGCTATAATATAACGAGCAATAACGGAATACAGAAAAGGAGGATCCGGCCATACCACACAACACGGCCTATCATACTGTCATGTCCCAGTGCCTAATCCCCCGAGCGACTTGGACACCATCCGGTTTGCATCTAAGTATGCAATGTTTAAAGACTTATAGTGGGCTTACCAGTAATTCGACCATCAGTCTGACCAGACTTTCGCTGTCTAGAATAAGTGCACTTACATTCCAGAAGATGTGTCTTTTTTGCATCAAAGACTTTCTGAATCCATTAGGAACCTACGAATTCTATCATGTTTGGGGAATTAGTGTTTGTTGTTGAAAATTCTAGAAGCAGGAGACAATGCATTCAGGAGTGCTCGATACTCAACAGCCACCAGTCCCTGGAAATGCAGATCCAAATCAAGGAATATACATCCGTTGGATTAGTCATAACCATCCGGCAATGTTCTAACAATCTTAATGCCGCATTGAAGTTAAGCATCTTCAAATATTTGTATTCAACATGTTTATTAAAAAACGACCCAGCATCATACACATTTTCTGAGGTTTTAATCCATTTTAAAATTTGATACCGACATGCATCTTTTTCTCTTTTTTCTTGTTGAAAATATTTGAAACTGTATACTTCATTTAAACTCAGAATTGTATATTCTACAAACATCTCATAAAAGATATTTTAATCCGTAGTGAAGCTGATAGTAATGAAACTTCCTGAAGAGAGATGACATTCCACAATATGTTGGTTGGTTGTTGGAGTGTTACGTCCTGGCAACATCTAAGGTCATTCCAGGACGGTCCTGAATATGTTATATCCGATAATGGACGCAGCAAAGAATGTGTAATATAACTTATAAGGTATATTATGCGAATATTACTCAAGGAACGTTCTAGAATGCATTTGGTTGGTACTGTTGGAGCTGCCTGGAATTCATCTAGGTCTGTATTAATATTAATATAGTTACAATGGTTAACTTGGGTAGAGTATATAACAAGCGACAGGTGAGCTAGAAGCCAGTTAGCCACAGGGTTTTGTTGACCACTCACCACCACTCCCGCCGCCACAAGTATACACTAAATTCGCACCACACTATGGGGTCACACTGATCCACTCCAATCCACACTGTCCTCGAAGTATTGTTGATTGGTTTTTGGAGTTTTACGTCCTGGGAACATTTAAGGTCATATAAGGACTTGTGACAGTGCGCATTTTTGTATCTAGAGGCTCTGAAATGTCATTTCCAGCCATTTCCAGAAGGCTACATACTGTTTGTAGTGGGTTGGGGGGGGGGGGGGGGGGGGTTCATGTTTGGGGGGGGGGGGGGGGGGGGGGGGTAGCCACAAACCCCTATCCCCTCCCGCTAGCTACGGCTATGAGGCACCAACATTAAAATAAAAGGCCAACAAACAGTACACAATAAACAGTCGCGAAAAGAAAACAGAGTACACATAATCAAAATCCCCAATGACAACATGCCAGACAGTGCACAAATAAAATAAACCCCGCCCAAACCACCTGAACTAATACACTGAAACACACAAGTTCAACCGTCAGGATATGGTCAGGTCTAGATAAAAGATTCACCCTGTACTGTAAGTACAGGGGTGAACCCCTGTACTGTAAGTACAGGGGTGAACCCTAGCGTAGTCTAAATACGAGCGAAAATCTACTTTATATTAGTTCAAAGTTACTTTTATTTCAAATGGTAAACTTTTGAGACATTTTGAGTGCAAACATGGAGAATTAGTTTTGGCAAGCTTGCCAAAACTCTGACACCATACACATCTGCACTAACAGGTTCTGTTAAATTGACTCAGCATTGCCTTCGATTGCAGAAACAAATGCTTAATAAGTGCTTCAGTATCTAAGTTAGATATGTCAAATCAAATCTAGATAATTGGTTTGGTTTTGAAAATTTTATATTTCATCGGACTATGCAGCTTTAAAGTTTGTTCGTCTTGATATGACCTTAGATGTTGCCAGGACATAAAACTCCAACAGCCAACCATTAAAGTTTCTCGACGGTGCCTGGAAAATAGGTCGAAGTTAGCGACCGTGTGCATCAAAGCATTCAGAATTTCACGGCGACGTTCCACTCGTAGCACTCCCCACCGTTTTGCGCCGTCACACGGCGCTGTTGCGGATTCCGAGGGACACCAGTTTGCCAGGGACACATCGCTTCTGCACATCCGTCAAAATCGAACAGCATCATCACTAACCTTATAAATTTAATATAATGTTTTTGGTAAAGATGTTTTCTATATGTGTTCCAAACGATTTGTTTCTAGATGGTGTAATTTGAGAGATATTTGACTTCTTGTGTATTTTCTGTATGAAGATTGCTCACGGCAATTGACAATGCCTTGAGTTTGACGGTACGCGCAGTGCAAAACGTTAGTTTTATTCAAAATTAATAGAATTCAAGAACCCTAACCTTATAAATTTAATATAGTCTTTAAGGTAAAGATGTTTTCTATATGTGTACCAAGCGATTTGTTTCTAGATGGTGTAATTTGGGAGATATTTGACTTCTTCTGTATGAAGATTTGCTCACGGCCGTTAACAATGCATTTGAATGGAAGTGTCCCTGGCAAACTGGTGTCCCTCGGAATCTGCATCACCGCCAACCGGCATAAAGTTTACGGCGTCACACGCAGTCAAAAGTATAAACGGGCCTTAAACCCATCGCGCCCGGTAAATTGAAAGCAATGAAACAATCCTAAATATGCACAACAGGTCAAAACATAAAACTATATTAATTAGGATGATAAAACAAGTAATACTATTTTTGTAAACCCATTGTTCAAGCCAAGGCAACACCGGGGACAGAGTGATACGACCTTATATGCTACTAGGACGTAAATCTCCAACAACCAACCGGAAACGGAGAAAGCCAGACCGTTCAATGTATAAAAGGAGTTAAACGTCTTCGTAAAACTTATTGTGAAAACCAATAAACTACATCACGGTTCCGACTGCGCATGCGCTGAAAACGGCGTTGGGAGCAAAGCAAAGGCGTACGGCCATTGAGTTTGCCTATACGTGCAGTGAAACACGTCAGTTTTATGCAAAATTAATAGAAATCCAAAACCCTAACCATATCAATTTAATATAATCTTTTTGATAAACATGTTTTCTATATGTATTCCAAGCGGTTTGTCTCTAGGTGGTGTGGTTTTATCAATATTTAACTTTTTCTGTATGGAGATTGCTCACTGCCATTGACAATGCATTGAGTACTCTGGCTATGGCTCTAACACTAGTCTGAATGCCTAGATCTTTCTAAATCTAAATGCACATGGCATAAGATCTGCTGATTATATTGATGTAAATGCAATGCTGGATAAAAGATTAGTATCTTAATTTATTATATATATATTTTTTAGCTGGTATTCTATGTTTCAAACAAGAGCTGAGATGATCTGAAACTAGCACATTTCATAGCTGCATCCAGTGTATTAGCATGTGCCATGTGCTTTTGGGGGGTATGTTTTGCTCTGATACATCCCACAATGCACCGCGCCGCTGGAACCGTGATGTAGTCTATCAGTTGTCTCGGGATTCTAATGCCTTCCGCCCACTTTCCTTATCTCCCAAAACATCACAATAATAATCACAATCAATGACGCCTCTCCTCGTCCTACCTGAAACACACTGTTTATTACATTGATACATTTATTATATTCAACGCAACTGACCTGAGTGTTGAACAACAAGGCAATACGGGAATGTGCGAAACTAATTCAGACGATGCGGTGCTCGTGACGTCACAAGCCCGTCTGGGACGACCGAACTGTATTAAATTGTAAACACGCCACTTTTGTCAGTTTAAATAGGGCAATACTGCCTGTTGTCGTCTGCCGCCATTTCCAAAAGGAATGTTTCACTACCTTGGCAACATTCATAGTCATAATGTCTGGAGAAATTAGCCTTGGAACCGGCTGAAACTCTTCTGCCACATGGCAGTGGGAATATTTATATGATAAGACATACTTATTTTACTTACATCAGGCCGCAGTTAAAAGCGAAATGAAGACAAGAATAACTAACTATGCATTCCTTATTAAAGGTAGCTGAGCTTAGCCGGCAGAGTGACTTCAAGTTGTGTGCGCTGCACATTCCTAGTGTGACTGGGGTCAGGGGAGAGGGGTGGGGGGGCGGGGGCGGGTGAGTAGGTGGGTTGACCTATGAAGCAATGGAATATACCTTTTTCGCAGGGCCTGATCAATCATTTGAAAAGTTGCAGAGTTCGATGAGGCATAAATATTTCTAAACAAAAACACTTACCTAAGTCTGATCCTGCATGTCTAACTTAGATATTGATGCGCGTATAAAACATTAGTTTGTTGCGACATAGAATAAGTCTCTTTTCTTTTCTTTTTTTTCATTTTTTCAGTAGACCCTGTTACTGCTGAAGTCTATAGTGTCAAGCCTTTTCGTCTGTCTGGCGAAAGTTATTTGACTTGTTTTCACTTAAATATCTCCAGAAGCTTATGGGCTTTATGTGTGTGGTTCAGGGGTGGGGTGGGGGTTCTTTTGTATTATTAAAGTAAAATAGTTTATAACAATCAACTTAAAGGGACCAGCTATAGCTCGCTGGGACACTGCGCTTACTCCGACAAATGCTCTCCAAGCACAATCTTGTTTAGTTTTTATGTTTAAATGAACCAAGTATGTGTGGGGAGAGTATGGGACCAGGGCACTGCTAGTCTGAACTGCAAAGGCAGTTTGTTGTCTTCAAAATGGCCACCCCCATAGGCGGCGGCCATTTGCAATGCAAAAGCTGCACTGTGATTGGCTGAAATTGTGCCGGCAACAGGCTCACACAGTAACAAGATTTGCTGGTTCCCAGTATGGGCGGCAATAAATTTCAGACCGATTACGCCGAAATCTATTGAATGCGATCATATTTAACAGAATTACATACTCAAATCGTGAAATTTCATTAAATTAACCCTAAATTCGAAGCGTTATTAAGGCTACCGCCGCATTGGCGGCGATATTAATAGTTATATTTTCGAATCAACGAATGTAATGTAAACAAATAGCAGTGATCGCCGCAACGTGCGAAAATCCACGCATGCGCAGAAGCCACGACAGGCCGCTGGTGTTTTGGGGAGTTTTCAGTCGCATCAGAATTTCAAATCGAGTTCGTTTGTTTTCCACGCGGCGGATAGCTGGCGACTTTAACATATTTATCTAAAAGGGAGGCATATAGGCAGGAACTCAAGACGATCAACCGATGCGATTTAATCTCGGAATACGGCTAAACTTTGGAAGCGAGTACTAAGTTTTGAATAGAGTTACCATTTAATGTAGTTAATGAATCGTAGCATGTATAAATACTTGTATAAACAAATATGGAAGGAACCATCAACATGTCACGTTGCCTTGGCTTTTTGATAAGAAATACAAACATAATTAAGTAACAACTAGCAACGAAAGCAGTAACTGTACATGTATCTAGATTTAAATTTAAATTGATTTAATTCTAGATTGACTAATCCTAAATGCAGAAAATGTTGATTATGGGTTTTGCTGCTGACGCGGCGCTAAGCAACCACCAATCAAGCAATCAGCTTCATTGGCTTGAATACAATGACTGCCGGACCGTACCCATTCTCTATTCTTGTTATGAACCATCACAGATAATAGACAAATTTACCATAAAAACTTGTCATTCTAGTTATTTTCCGTCCATTTGTCTGTGCCTTCTGTCGTTTTGGATGTTATCTTAGTTGAAGTCCCACCTACAACAGACTTCTTGACATTGCCGTCAGATGGCAGGTTGGTGGTGGAAAACGTCAATAGCTTCACCCCACTGCTGAGACCTTAAGTGGAGACTCCGCTTGGTGAGTGATTAGTGATCTAAAGTAAAGCAGATTATAATGATCAACCTAATATATTCATCTTTAAGAATATATATATATATATATATATATATATATATATATATATATATATAGTGCAAATCTAGTGTATGTAGTCAAAATCTCTATATAGATATATATCTTCTTTTTAAGAGAGATATTATATATATATATATATATATATATATATATATATATATATAGATTAGTTAGACGAATCTTACCTGGGTATAGATGATGGATAACTGTTGTTTTACCGAGGTAGAAGCCTCGGATAGACGTGGGCTAGGGAGAGGTAAGCACATCCGGTCCAGCAATCTTTACCTACTTAATCAGGAGAAATGAGCCAAATAATCTAAAAGTACATTAACGGTGATAATGGTACCAAACTGTGAAGTTTTGTTGGTAAAACCAAAGAATAGACGTGGAAGGGAGTGGCGGGAGGGCCCTAGCCCACGTCTATCCGAGGCTTCTACCTCGGTAAAACAACAGTTATCCATCATCTATACCCAGGTAAGATTCGTCTAACTAATCTATTTTACCTCGGTATACAGCCTCAGGCTAGCCTCAGGCTAGGGAGAGGTTTACGTAAACTCATTTATCCTGTATTCTAATGTCAAAAATCAATAACAATTGTTAAACATGTATGAACATCAACCAGCAAAATTAAAGAGTTTTGGTGAAAACGAAGTGTATTCTCACCTACTGCTGATCTAGTCTTGTAGCAGCTGTCGGGCTACTGTGCTCGACTTTTCTAATCGTTTGTTGTAGTGGGTTGCAAACGACCGTGCTGTCTTCCATCCTGCATGGGCCAGGATCCGCTTAGCAGAGATGCCCAGGAGTCGTGCCTTAGACACCATCGCACCCCTTGTTGAATGGGAGGCATATTTGTCCGTGTCTACGCCTGCCATTTTCAACATTCTAATTGTCCATCTCGCTAGAGTATCTCGCGAAATGCCTTTGTGTGGCTTAATAAAGCTCACCAAAAGCTGTCTTGACTGTCGTAAGTCTTTTGTCTTGGATATATATGCCCTAATGGCCGAGACAACACAAAGTTTTGAGTCTTCTGTGAAACTACTAACACTAATCGTAGATAAAGGGTCACCTAATCTGTTAGATTTTAATAACTTTGACAAATCAAATGTGGCCTCCTTTCTATCTATCTCTAGGCCGTCTAACGATAACGCTACAATAGTTTGACCCCTGTGTCCTGTTACTAACAAAAGGAGCAAAGCTACCTTAAAACCTAATTGTTTAAGATCTAAATGCTTACTATGAGGCCACTGTTTGAGTAAATCAAACACTACCGACACATCCCAAAAGCGACTGTATTTCGGTTTTGGTGGATTTCTCTGATAAATCGACCTAATAATCCAATGAATGACATGGTGTTTTCCAAATGTCTCATTATTTATCCGTGGCAGGATAACCGATAAAGCACAACGAGCAGCATTAATAGCTCCGAACCCTAATCCTTCATCCTCCAACCCTCTGAGAAATTTACCAACTTGTGAAATAGTAGGATTCATGGGTTTAACTTTGTTAACTATACAAAAAACACCCCATTTCCTCAAATATGTAGTATACATTTTAACCGTACCTTTACGCCAAGCATCTGCCACCAGTCTTTGTTGTGTAATTTTATCTAAACCAAATTGTTCTAAATATTTATTTAAAAAAGGAATGCCCACAACGGGGTTGTGGACACGTCCCCTCGTCGTTTTAGAGGGCCTTGGTGTGTCAGATTGTCTGGCGATCTTCGGAATCGGAGGCAATCTTTGGCGGCTGCCTGTATGCCCGGTAGCCAAGGCTGCGTGTGCCAGTCGGGAACGATTAATATTGCGTGTGCTTTGTCCATCCTTATTTTTCTGCTTACCCGGCTGATCAAGCTGAATGGGGGGAAGATATAATAAAATTTATTCCCCCAGGTGAGAGAAAAAGCATCTATATGCCATGCATCCGGTTCTGGCTGCCATGAGACATATTTATCAATCTTACAATTGTTTCGTGAAGCAAATAAGTCCACTTCAGGTTGGCCCCACTTTTGGCACACTGTGGCGAAAATTTGTGGCTTAAGAGCCCATTCTAAGTGGTCATAAAATTGTCGACTTTTATGATCCGCTAAAGTGTTCTGCTTTCCGGGAATATAAGCTACTGTTAACCAAACTTTCTTCATTTGGGCCCAATCCCAAATTTTTCGGGCCATAGCATTACATGGTTTTGACTTTGTCCCACCCATATTGCGTACATATGCCATTGCTGTGGTATTATCCGTTAAAATACGGACGTGTGTACGTGGTACTTTAACCAAACTAGCGAGGCCTAAGTAAATAGCTCGTAGCTCTAGGACATTAATATGATCAGAATCTTCCTCTTTTAACCAACGTCCACCAGTTGCTACGGACTCGCAATGTGCACCCCAACCTTCTAGTGAAGCGTCAGTAGTAACTACTGTGTTGGGTTCATTCATCCGTATGGGGTTGGGGGAATTTTCAATATTATCGAACCACCAATTAATATCATTCAGTCCTTCCTCGGAAATAAACATTTTCCTTTCAAAATTGCCTTTAGTACGAGCCAACCCTAAGTTCTTATCTATCTCCAAAGATTTGATATGGGCTTTGCCATATAGAATAGCCGGGGCGTAGGCAATAAGTATGCCAACTAGCACCGCGACCTGTCTAATCTTTGGCCTACTTAAGGCGACCAAGTGAGACGCCGTATCATGAAACTTAAGCAGCTTGTTATCTGGGAGTGAAACAGTCATACAGCGCGTGTTAATAATAAATCCTAAACATTTCAGTTCAGTTGTTGGGACAAAAACAGATTTGTTACAATTTAAATAAAATCCTAACGTAGTCAGGAGGGAACATAAATCTTCCACCGCTTGTTGACAGTCATCATAGGATTGTGACACAATGAAGGAATCATCAATGTAGGGAAACATAGTATGTCCCTTATTCGCCATCACCGAGAAAACGGGTTTCAACAGTTTAGTAAACAAACGGGGAGCACAGGCTAAGCCATTCGGCATACAAGTAAATTGAAAAAGTGTACCTTTCCAAATAAACCGTAAGAATTTCCGGTGTAGTTCAAATATCGGGACTGTATAATATGCATCCTGTAAGTCAACACTAGCCATCCATGCATTTTGTGTTACCAAGTCTCTGGCTGTGTCAAGTGAAAACATTTTGAAATGTTGATACTCTACTAGTTCGTTTAACTTAGTTAAATCTAAAATCATACGGATATCGCCATTTGGCTTTGGCCTTGAAAATATATTAGAGATAAACTCCCCTGGAGTGTGTAACACCTGTTCAATAATACCCTTAGACTCAAAGAGCGTAACCTGTTCAGATAATGCTCGTTCTTCAATCTCATTAAACTTGTACGGAAAAGGTATCCGTTTTTGTAAAGGGATTTCCGTAAAGGGAATCTTAACACCGGTAACAATATTCAAAATGTTAACGTCAGAAGTAATGTCATACCAAGAAGAAATACAATTAACAATATTTCCTGCACAAAATTCCCTTACGTCTGTTTGTGTAGACTCCGCCACCCGCTTAGGTAGTTGGGTCTGCGTAGCCATGTCTATTTGTTGACTGGTCGTGGGAAGGATTGTTTCGGGGCAAACTCCTTCCTGAACGGGCGGTTGCCGTCGTTCCACCCTTGCCGGTCTCCTCGACCTCTGCCCCTGGGCTGATAGCCGTAGGATGGGCCGGACCTGCCAGCCCTGGCTCCTCGACGAGGACGAAAATCCCCTCGGGGTCGACGGAATCTGGAAGAGTCGGTTTTCTTGGCCTCCAGGTTACGACCACTCTTGGCCTCCGTTTCTACCTCTTTAAAGAGGTATGGCAGTTGGCCCCCAAACATTTTCCCCTTATCCAGAGGTTTGCCTTTGATTGGCTTGGGGGGCAAGAAGAGTGTATACTCCTTGCCATCGTTGTCCATAACCTTTTTAGACCTGGCGACTTCCTTTCCTGCTTGGGTACTGACCGCCTTGAAAACATTTTCATAGCGACGATAACTCAGAAAATTACTGGCGGCTGTAAGGAGGGCCATGCCCTTGTCCATACCTCTAGCCAGTGAGGAGAACTTGTTCTCTGTCTGCATCCGGTTCGCGACCGGAACGACTGAAGCGAGTACGCCCAAAACTGCTTTGTGGACGGTAAACAGTGCTGTTTCAAATCGCTTCTTCTCTTCGTTAAGATGGATGCCAGCATCCATCTCCTTAACGACACTAGCCGGGATACCTTTGATGCCGGAAATTTGTTCTGTGATCTTATTGATCACCTCGGCTGGCTTAAAGGTATTGAAGTGTCCTTTGATAGTCTCACGCATCATGGTCGTTGTTCTGACCTTCTTACCCTTTTGAATAGGGCAGCGCTTGCGAATCTTTCCGCCCAGCTTGGCGTAAACGCCATCTCTTTCTGTATCTGAGTCGGATTCAGTAGTCGACGAGTCAGACGATGAATCGGAAGAAGAATCCTTCTTTTTCTTCTTACTCTTCTTCTTTTGCTTCTTCACTTTCTTACTTTTGGTGGCTTTCGTGTAGTCATCACCCGAGGAACTAGCGGGTCTTTTTCGCTTTTTGCCCTTAACGTGCGTGGGCTCAGCCGCCGAATCAGTCTCAAAATCCGTGACATCCTGCCAACCAGAGTCATCTGGGTCAAACTGTTGGTCTTTGCTTTGGAGCTCTTTCATACGTTGCTCCACTAGCCGATTGACCTGCAAGGTCAAGTCCGCTGGGAACACCTCGTCCTCATCACTGTCTCTATCCGAGAGCACGTGGGCTCCCTGAAGCGGAGACGGCGGAGCTGTCCTATCGGGAGACGTATCGTAGCCGGTAGGCACGCGTCCCTCCGCCGCTGCAGGCGGCGGCTTGTTTCGTTTCGTAGCCATCGGTTCTGTAACCCAAAAAAGGAAACTTAATAACCGGAATCAACTCAACTGAACACCGAAGTGACGCCAGAAACTGGGTTGAGGATATCTTGGTAACGAGTAACGTATTTACACCGTTCTCGAAACAGGCGTGGTAAGCTAAATTTTCCGTAGGTTTTAGGTATCGAAACCAACCGTACGTGGGGTAGGCTTCTAGAACCTCCCATCTCTCTGTTCCATACACTTCTCTCACCCACGGCTACTGCGCCAGCAAGTGAGAGAAAATGCTACGAAACTCGGAGAAACGCCTCATCAAAAGGGGAGTCCATAAAAGAAACCCAGGATCTTCCCCAACATCACCCTCTATTAGGGTCCGAAGGAATGTCCACAGGAGATGTGACGGTGTCACCATCTCTACCCGTACAAAGCGGGTTAAATCGAACCACTGGCCAAGACAAAGGAATCCTTTGTTCTATCCGATTCAAATTTTTAAAACGTCAATCTTGTCCAAACTGGACGTACGAAAGTTCTGAACTTTCCAATCTAGATGCTATAACGCATCATAAACAAGCTCAACCAAAATAATCATGATTACTTACAGTTGTTAGCTTGTTTGTAGATAAATCCAACTGGAGCAGCTCACGAGCGTCCTCCGGTCGTGAGCTTTTTATGCTAATTGCTGGACCGGATGTGCTTACCTCTCCCTAGCCTGAGGCTAGCCTGAGGCTGTATACCGAGGTAAAATATATATATATATATATTGAAAATCACTATTATCCTTCATATTATTATCGGGACGCTACCACCCCCATAATCTGCGAATGGACTCTTCCATTCAGTTGTCTCCGCGCATGCGGGCGGCTTCCAGTCCCAAAATACACACAGGTGGGTTGCTCGATTTCGATGCGGTGTCGCAGTTTCAGCGCCCGGTCAGTTTCAGCGCCCGGTCAGTTTCATGCGCATGCGTCAAGATCTAACATCATCGTCACTAACCTTATAAATTTAATATAATGTTTTTGGTAAAGATGTTTTCTATATGTGTACCAAACGATTTGTTTCTAGATGGTGTAATTTGAGAGATATTTGACTTCTTCTGTATTTTCTATATGAACATTGCTCACGACCATTGACAATGCCTTGAGTTTGACGGTATGCGCAGTGCAAAACCTTAGTTTTATTTTAAATTAATACAAATCAAGAACCCTAACCTTATAAATTTAATACAGTCTTTTTGGTAAGGATGTTTTCTATATGTGTACCAAGCGATTTGTTAATAGGTGGTGTAGTTTTAGAGATATTTCACTTTTGTTGTATTTTCTGTATGAAGATTGCTCACGACCATTGACAATGCCTTGAGTTTGAGTCTCTATGGGCCGCTGAAACTGACCGGGCGCTGAAACCGCAACAGCAGAATCTAACTGCGAGCTGTTGACAATTTAAGTGGGGGCACAGTGAAGCGCTGTTCCGCTTTGCCACATCCAATTTGCCCGGAACACATGATATTTTATAAACAAGCCGACAAACACTTGGTGTTATCATGTACTTAGACATAATATCTAAAGAATGTCATCATACATATAGCATACATAAGCCCTAGTTTCACCAACATGTGTCAACAAGAAATTCTACAAGATTACAATGTTTTAGTAGACAATTTTCTTTTTGTTAATATTGCGTTAAACAGACCAAAAACAAGTTTTTTTCTCATAAAATGTATGTACCAGTTTTATGCAAATGGCTGATGTCAGAAATGATGGGTCATGGGGTGAGCTTCTAGCATAAAAAGGTACAGCTAGATGGTAGCACCAAATTGACTTTGCTGGGAGTATTTCACTTTGCCCCGTGTTTCACTTTACCCCTGGTTCCCCTATATGTATGAATATGTATGTATTTATCTATGTATTTATATATGTATGTGTAGTATCTGTTATTGTGTGTGTGCATGTATCAGTAGTGCGTACGTAACACCTTTTGCTACTTAATTATGTCAGAGGGCGAGTTGGTGGAGATCATCTCCATTATATATCCAAGTACCACTCTTTAACACCAGGGGGTGCCGCAGTGTAAAACTACTGTGAATTGGATCCATTCAAAAGGTGTACTACTTGTATCGGTGTTGCTAGCACATTATTAGATCTGCATTACATTCAGGTAGCCCCTGAGTCTGGACATTCCCATATTCCGAGATACAACGGCAGAAGATATTGTAGTCCGCGGCGTAAATAATAGATGGTTGGTTGTTAGAGTTTAACGTCCTGGCAACATCTAAGGTCATACCAGGAGGGGTCCCGACTTGTGACAGTGCACACTCATGGCAACTCTATAGTGCTGCCCCACTGGGAAATCAAGCCACCAGCACCATGGCCGATATCCCACTCAGTCACATTATCCTGACACTGAGCCAACCAGTCCTTGCCCTATCCTAATACTGCCCAGCGCCAGGCTAAGAAGCGACAAGTATCAATTATATAAGTCATTAATTAATTTGGTAGATAATGGGAGTCCTCTTAATGGTTAAAACTAACATGTTGGGACAGTCCAATCTTTACGTGGAAGATTAAAGCAGGAGAAAGGAACTCAACTAGCTTGACATTCCAAAGATCTGTGACTTTGCCAAAGTGTCTGTCCTAATAGCTGACGTCAAACATAAGTTGCCAGCTTTGTTTATCTGTAATGGTGTTTGAATCTTATAATGCACAATAACACTTTTATTCTGAAATGCAGCCACTTATTTATTTAACTATATACAGCAGGGGTGGTATTTACATTGCACATTCGTGAACTTTAAGTCAGCCGAAACAACACTGGACAGTACCAACACATCGGGGAGGGGCTATCTTACCAACAGCAAACTGACTACTTTCACCAATCATCGGTCCGTCGTTTACTAACACTTCACTGAACAGTATGACCAAAGTGAAATGAATTAGATTCTAATATGAATAAGCAATGCTTAGAGCCGACCCCCGCTAACGCTCGGAAAATTATTTATTTATTTATATATCAGCACGAGTATATTATTAACCAATCGCTGTTATGCGACTCAACACGAGTATACAAATGGCGGCCCACGTACAGCTATTTCCGTTTCCGTTTGCTGGATTTTGATTTCATTTTCCACCACTATCAGTACAGGTACTGTTTATGTATATATACACGTGTTAGTCCTTAGCCTCCCCCTGGGGGTCGGTATGAAATAGAATCCTATCACTTTATTTGGTTGTTATACATGTTTTTTTGTTTACTGAAAAGAGAAATGATTTATTGTATTGTTCTGTATTGGGAATTATTATGTAAAATATAATTTATTATATGCATATAAATAGGCGGGGTTCTCCTACCTTATTTTAATTATTTATTATTTATTCTCGATTATTCGATATATTCTGCGGTCCTAGCATTTTGCTCCGCAAAAAATGGTATGCACGAGTCAGTGATAGGCCTAACACCAGAAGCTTAACCTAGGTTAAGGTAAACCAGAAATTTAGCTAGTTTACAGTGGTGTAAGGTATCAAATGTATTCAATCGTGTCATATTTAACAAAGTTACATAGTCAAATAGTGAAATTTGATTAAATTAACCCTAAAATCAAAGCGAGATTAACGCTGCCGCTGCAATGGCGGCGATATTAATATTTATATTTTCGAATCGACGAACGTAAAGTAAACAAATCGCTGCCGCCGCCGCATCGACGTCGCTTTCATCCGCCAGTATGGAAAGCGACATCGATGCGGCGGTCAGCGGCAATTTATTAGGCCCAAATCTATTCAATGCTATCATATTTGACAGAATTAAATACGCAATAAGTGAAACTTGATCAATTTAAAGCTAAATTCGAACCGATATTAACGCCGCCGCATTGGCGGCGTTATTCATATTGTCGACTCGAGGGATTTCCCAAATCTATAAATAACTTCACGTTTAGCTATAATGAAAGTGTTACGCGCTCCTGCATATGACATGACACAGTTCCCGATGTCGGTGATAGCTAAACGGTAACAGGCTGTAACACCAAACCCCGCTAACACTGACTCCTGCATACGGGCCCTGCTTGCTACTACTACACAATTTGGGCGTTTAAATTTGCAAATAACTGAAGCGGGGGTGGTGGGGTGGGTGGGGCATTTACCCACACATGGGCATTTAAGAGGTGGGTGTTTACGAAATATTGGCCAAGTGGGGGTGGGTGTTAACCCACACACGGGCATTTACCCGCAAGGATACGGTAATATATATATCGCTATTTGGTATGCTCAATTAACAGGTATCAATACTTCACCAATGACCAACACTATGTACACACTGGCAAATGATATGTTATAAGGGTATGACAGCCATGATACCTGCCCCAAATATTTACATAAACCATAATTTAGATTCTACAGCAATTTGTGAATAATTTTATTTGCTGTGCAATTGCAATACCAATATGAATTCCGTCCAGTACAATTAATAACCTGCCTGAGACTACACAGCCTAACAGTAACATTAAATGGGAACTCACTGTAGAACTAGGAGAATATTCGGTGGTTGTGATATGGAGTGAAGAGGTCCTAGTTGAAACAAGTTAATATCATCCAAACCCAGAGAAATTCGCTTTCTGCACTCTAGAAACATTCCTAGTTGAAACAAGTTAATATCATCCAAACCCAGAGAAATTCGCTTTCTGCACTCTAGAAACATTGATACTTTGCAATGTGTGGAAATCTGTCAATAACATCAACCTTACCTCCTGTTGTTCAAACAGTTGAATCTGTTCCCTGACATCACATGTTAATTATATTTGCAGTCAACTTCCCTTCAAACAGGGCACACTTGTAGTGTTGTCAAGTTGAACATGTGTAAGAAACACATATGCAGTGTCTCCACCGGCCAAACACAACCTCTCTCTCTCTAACACACACAACCTCTCTCTATCACACACAACACCTCTCTCTCTCTAACACACACAACCTCCCTCTCTGTAACACACACCTCTCTAACATACACAACCTCTCTAACACACACAACCTCCCTCTCTGTAACACACACCTCTCTAACATACACAACCTCTCTAACACACACACAACCTCCCTCTCTCCAATACACACCTCTCTCTCTAAAACACACAACCTCTCTCTCACACGCACACAGAATCTCCGTTGAACAGTTAGTCTATCGCTGCATATTCATGTCAAGTTCAATTTAGCATACACATCCAAATATACGTAGCCATAGTTAGGTCAAATACAATTTGTTTTTATAATATAGCACACATTCTTAATTAGTATTCCCACACATGACTTATACCCCCCCCCCCCCAACACCATGAGTTAATGATTTAATAATTATAGTACCTGAATCATTTATAGATTTCACGTAAAACAACTTTGTCTGCGTGGTATGAAATGCAGGCAGCAACATAATAAAAGAGTTGTCGGGGTGGGGTGGGGGTGGGGGTGAGGAGAGTTCATCTGTAAAATATTACGAAAAGAACAAATGAATAAATAGGTGTATAGATTGCTACTTAGCATACCCATATCTCTACTGATACAAAAGTGATACCGTAAAGTCGTAAATTAAAATTGAGTTTCCAATAAATCCTGACATTGAGGATAAACGTCGTATGTGACATCAAAAAGTACAGAAATCAGTGAAAGCATGGTTTATGAGATACATTGCAACAAAAGTGCCGATGCGTAAACAAGATCACGACTCTGATAATTGTGATATTCACATCTCTTATCTTTTGTAAGAAATGAACAATATTTATCTCTAACAATTGTTTCTTTACTTTGCGATATTGTGTTAATTCATACATAATATCAATCTTGCGCTTTAGTTATTCCAAGCATTATTACATAACACAATGAAAAGTCGACAGTATTCCATATTTCATATTTCATTCTGTTACACAGACTTTATTCAGCGGCTTCACCAGCAATAACCTAAAAGCAATAACATAAATAAAATCAACATTAAAATCAATCAACTAATCTTGGTGTTAAATAAAGCTAATTACGTCACAGTGATAAATAATTATGAAGGTATTCTTATCCAAGGCCAGCGGCAACATTGGCAAATAAAAGATTGTTAATCTTAAACAAATTAAATGTTTTATGAAATGTTGAGCTTCAGATGAATAACTAACTATTCATGAAATGCCAAATGAATGTAGAAACCTTCGATTTAAGAAATGCTCTCCTGAATTCAATCTCTTCAAAGTTATATATCCAGATTGACTTTGCTTTGCAGATATAATACAAAACCATGAAAGATGTAGTCCTATAGAATGTGTAGAGTAAGGAGGGATATGATGATACTGTTTTATCTGCAGCCACATACTTTAAAAAATGCACCAGTACCTAAGTTAAATATCTAAGATCATATCTAGGTGAGCGTTTTGGTTTTGAAAATGTGATGCTTTCATCGGACTGTGTACTTTTTAGATAAAAGCTTTACCCCTACCCAGAGTAGGGGTGAATGAGAGCCCTGCTTAAATCCGAGCTAAAACTGCTTAAGAAGCAATTAACTGCAGGAGGTTGTTCCAGTGTTCAGTATTTACCTACATTGGCACAGAGTTGGTGAAATGGGAGAGAATGCAAAAGGACAAGATGGTAACTACAGAATGGTCTAGATTTGACTTTTAAAGTCTATTTAACTACATGTTTTATTATACTCCTGAATTCAAAAGTAGTCGGTAAATATGAAGAGGTATGCGAAGAATATAGTTTGCTTATTTGATTAACAATTGATGTGCTCATTTCCTTTACCCAGCCTTCCGACACTTTTTCTAATGGGTTTGTTCAGCAGCTCTGTCTCAGTGATGGGGGAGTAACTATACAGTTGCTATGCTTGCGCCTGTGGAAGAGGTGTCACATGCTCTGTCTACACGACAGTAAACAAAGACACGGAGTCTGTGCTAGGTGGAACAGCAAGTCACCAAAAGAGAAGTCACCGGCTGGAGGAGGAACAACCATCGATGAGGATGGCGGGTTGGTTGTTGAAGTTTTACGTCCTAGCGACATCTGAGGTCATATCAGGTCGGGGGTGGGGGTCGAGGAGTGGGAGCTGCCCTGGAGGGGAGGCGAACGTGATCGGACATGTCATGTCACAAAGCGAAGTTACGTGGCGCCTCATGTAGATTAACATAATTTACTAATTTAATCAAGACCATTCAGTGGATGCCACCCTGGTTGCTTTGCATTCTCTCAGAGTTCCTCCACTGTCCACCAATATAGATACGCTATACAATATAGATACGCTGGAACAAGGACTTCCACAGCTTGTTTATAGTTGATTCATACAAAAGGCAGTTTTTGCTTGGATTCAGGTTGGGTTGTCATTTTTTGTTTTTTTAAGGTAACCAAATATGGCAATTCACCGAGTCTTGATTGATTGGAGTGAATGGCTCAAACGATCTGTTAATATGGTAACTAACCTAAGCCCACCCAATCTGATGCTACTATTTGTTCAATATACACAAACACTCAATGAGGCATTCCATTTTAGTATGTACATCTATTGTGCTACCATCAACACAGACATACTTACACGAACACCAACATAGACACATTGCTAGTATTAATCAACTGTAACTGTTGTGTTAATCAAGTTCGCCGTCGTTTGATACAGATACATAAAATACAAACGCACGGGATGTGTTCAACTGGTTTTCAGAAACCCACCCACAAAACTTTCATTTCTTGCTAGGGCAACTCACTCATGTTATCAACCAAAGTACTGTCGTTTTCCCTCAGGTGGCGCCACCGTACCTAACTGAACAAGACGTATTTGGACGCTCAACATCCTGAAAGGCCTCAGCCACACTATGTCTTGCGTTCACGTGTGACCATTTTGCGACCATTTGTGACCACTTTGTAACCAAAAGCAAGGAACCTCCTTGCGATCAAAGCAAAAAAAAAACAATTGTCAGAGACCGGTCACCGACGTGGATGACAGGTATATAATCAGCGACAGATCGCAAGCACTGAAAATGATTTTGGTCACGAGGTATTTGTTGTAGCAGCTGCAACCACCTTCCGACCAAAGTGGTCCAAAATGGTCGGCGACAAGATGGTCGCAAGAGATCGCAAGCGTAGTGTGACTGGGCGGTTAGTGATAGGCCACTAATCTCACTAAGTTATGCTTGATTGGCACCGGAACTAGATCTCTGGAAGATCCATTTGCACGGCTGGATCAAGTCAAGTTAGGAATGAAATTTGCATGTGCATCATGATGGCTCACGATCCAGGGTCGACACAGTGGCAACCTTGCACACTGCATGCGCTTCACGGTGTGACACAGTGGTGTTACAATTGCATATTGCTCGTAATTCCATACCTCATCTAAAGTTTTGTTTAGACACACCTTGTTGCGAAACTAAGGAATTATTTCTATTCAAACATAGTTTTACTTGCTATGGCTGCATTATATTTGTTTAAGTTATTTATGAATATATTCACATAGCCATTGTATTTGTGAGAACTTCATCTAATATCCTATTTGACTGGTCCACTTGCCGTCGTGACGTTTGCTATTTTTAGATTAGATAATAGCAATTTTAAGAAATCGAGTCAAGGAAGGGTTAAAGTCCGAGTGTGGGTTAAAGGGATCAAATATAGGCCACTAAGAGTGGACCTCTCCAAGATTATCGTTGCTTAGTTTTTCACTTTAAGCAACTGAATATGTGGGTAGAGTGTTGAGGTCTGTACAGTTGCATAGTCCGATGTTTTTGCTATTTTCTGAGATAAATATATTATAATAATCGTTATCATCTACTTTACTTTGAGGTAACTTTAATTGCAAATGGCTAAGTTTGGAGATATTTGACCTCAAAACATGCTAAAGTAATTTTGTCAAGCACGCCAAAACTCTGACACCATAGACTTCAGTAGTAACGGGTTCTATTAATTGACTTATTATGCCCTTCTATGCAGCAACAAAGCTTAATAAATGCACCTATGTCTAAGTTGAATATGTAGAATCAAATCTAGGTAAGTGTTTTGGTTTAGAAAATTTGATGTTTTCATCGGACTATGTAACTTTAATGTATGAATGAGGTCACGGGTTGGATTCCCTTGGGTTTTTTTTTGCATTCTCTACCAATGGGATGGTTCAAACCAAATGGGTTCCCTGGTTTACGGGGAACCCCTCTAGGTCATGTGATAGGGAACCCCCCACCCATGACGTCATTTATACAGTATATTCAGAGTTTGTTTGTCATCTCAGTGGACTGTATCAGGTGACTTTAAGGCAGAGAACGTAGATATATGAGTGTTAGCTCCCATGAAAATTGGTAACAAAGGCTTCAGTGGCGCCTCTCGTGGTAGTTGTAGAACAAGTCAGTGTCTGGTCACATCATATATGAAAAAATGCTCTCTGTGTCAATGTGTATGTTATCCAGTGCTTCCAAACATTGTGAATAAATATATTATTTTAACTCAACTGTTATTTTATCACAGCTGAAAGCGGTTTGTGACGTATAAAGTTGCCCGGTATAGACCACCCAGATTGGATCTGTATTCTGACAAATACTCTCCAAGCACACCATCGCTTGTTTTTCAGTTTATGCAACCGAATATGTGTGTTGGGAGGGGGGGGGGGGGGGGGGGGGGAGAGTGCCAAGGTCTGTAATGTATGAATGATATCACAGGTGGGATTCCCTCATCACATGACATAGAGGGGTTGTGGGGAACTCAGGGGAACCAAGATGGTGGCCACGGAAAGCTCCCAATTTGACTTTTAAAGTCTATTAAAGCTGTATAGTCCGATGAAATATAAAATTTTCAAAACCAAACCAATAATCTAGATTTGATTTGACATATCCCACTTAAGCCCCGCTCACACAGCACAACTTTAGGCCAAACTAGATGAGGCGAACTAGATGAGGCGAACTAGTGTCGTGTCCACACACGGAGCGGTTTAAGGCGGAAGTGGATATCTGCGCATGAGCAAGTCCAGACTAACCAGCGCCAGTTTGGGTTTGTCGACGTCGGCACGAGAGAGTGTGGGTTCGACCTAGATCTGTTTCGACTGAATCGTATTGTTTTGGAACGGTCAAAACTTCTGCTGGGCAGTGAAACCCTAAAAATAAATGTTGAAAGAAATATCTGTGCACAGCTATCGGTTTCATAAAGCAAATTTACTGGAAAGTCAACAAACTCAGGTCTCGACTGTCACGTCCTTAATCCGCCTCAAGTAAGTCGGTTGGGTTCATACATGCCACTTGCGTCGATTTAAGCTAAATCGCTTCATCTATACTACCTCGTGAGGTGGTTTACTTGAAGCGAACTAGATAAATCGATTCAGCCCTAAATCGCTTTAGCGTAGCGTCCACACGGCGAATGTGCGTCGAACTAGGCAAGTCGATTTATATGAATCGATTTAAAGTGCGTGTGTGAACACAGCTTTAGATACTGATGCACTTATTAAACATTTATTTCTGTGTATAAAGCAATACTGAGTCAATTTAAGAGAACCTGTTACAGTAGAAGTCTATGCTGTCATAGTTTTGACAAGCTTGCCTAAACTAATTTTCCATGTTTGCACTCAAAATATCTCAAAAGTTTACCATTTAATATAAAAGTAACTTTGAACTAATGTAAAGTAGATACTAGTGATCGATCTAATATATTTATCTCAGAAAAAATACAGAAATTCAAAACCATCGGACTATGCAACTTTAATCTACATGATTTAATCAATTATTCACCCCAAAAGTAGCTGGCTATAATAAATAAACATTTAAACTAAATATTTAGCACTTTAGATTGCAAATTCTGACACTTTTTCTATAGGGTTGTCTATCAACTAGGTACATTCACGCTGCTGTGCTGTCATAGGCATAATTTAGTATATCAACCTTTAACAATTAAAAATAATTATAAAAACACACAAAAGCTGTGTTAAATAAACATTCTGGTAAATTTCAAATATATTTCAGCATTTAGTAATGTAATGTTCTCACATGATCAGCTGTACTTCCAGTATAGCCACCATTGAGTGAAATGCCTTGTTCAACAACCACCGCTAGCAATCTGACTGATAGATTGACAGACTATTAATTAGAATCTTTCTGCCAAACAACACCACTTAAATGATTTTTGGGATTGACCGTCTAAAGAAAGTGTACTCCATTATACGTGTTCGACTGGGCAGTGACTTTCGTCTGGTTGAATTAATCTCACAAATTTTGTTCGATAATTACCGGCATTGGATCTTCATGAGATATGTTCGTAGAGATAGATCAAGTAGGAAAGCAAATCGTACGCTGAATGATATTTGCACTGTCACCAGTCAGTCGATGTGTGTGTGTGTGTGGGGGGGGGGGGGGTTGAACGGGGGGAGGGGTATAATGCACTGAAGATCCACAAGGTCCTGATAAGTGGATTCTTTCCCCCAAATCTCGCACACTGCTTTAAAATATGTGACAATGAGATAACCTGTCTTCAAACTGACAAAATCAATAGCTGTTTATCATAATGAATTACGAGTGGTCATTTTCTGGATGAGTTTTCAACTGCGGATCAGTTTGACATTAACGTAGCATTTCTCAATCACCTCACCACATTTTATTTCTGAGAACTGGCTCGGGTATCTCTTTTGACTGGTTAGCTTGCCGTATTTATATTTCCTACTCTGCGCAGGTGGGTGGAGCCTAAAATATACAAAAGGCACCGAGACTTGTGGCATCTTCCCAGTCCAGGAGCTTAGCTACATCAGACATGAGCAGAGAAGTAAAACAAATTAGCTGATTGTGAGCGTATGCCTCAAAACTCGGCCGAAGGCCGAGTAGGTGGGGGGGGGGGGGAGGGTGTAGGGAGGGGCCCCACCCCTCCCACGGAGAAATCTTTTTACAAGTAGGACACAATTGGTGCAATTTGGTAGCCACTTAGGAGGGAGAAATTTCACTCTTCACCTGTGACATAAGGTAAGAGTAGGCATATAGACCAGTACTCTAAGAATACAGAAGTGTTTTTCTTGTAATCTTGCATAAATGATAAGTCAATAATATAAATAATACACCTATACCATAGTTAATAGTTTCAGTTATTTAATTTATTGTCCAGGAAGCATTTAATTGGCGGAAATCAGCCAATTGGCGGGAAATGCTCATGCCTGCTATATAGTCGCACTGTAAGCACGTGCAAACAATTTCTCTCAGCATCAGATTTTGTTCATACTAAATCTTTTATAATATACACTTTTTTAGTTTGCGCTTACACTCTTTTTATTTCCCGTAAGCATGACGAACAATTTTGTGCAAAAAAACTTTTTTTTCTGGCTACGCCCCTGCACTGGAATATGCCCATTGTTAAGTACAATCCGAGAGGGCACCTGGTGGCTTCAGAGCAAACTTCTGTTTAATCGTAGTAAGAATCAGCGAAGCACTGGTTCGTGGCAGGACCATCTCTGAACCTCTGAATCTATGCGTATACTTACACACACAAAAACCTCCAGATATTCTTAACAACTCGAGGACAATTGCTAGGTTAAAATTCATACACACTCGTTTAAAACACTTCTTTCCGAATCAGGCAATCAATCTCATCGCATTCTCAAAGGACGCCACCATAATAAAAAATATAGGGATATATATATATATATCCAATATATTGTATGATATCACCGATATAGAACTATAATACATTTGAATAAACTCTGTAGGGGTGGGTGTTTTGGGGGCATTTTTTTTTTTAGGGGAGGGGGGTGTTATCGGTGGGCGCGTGTGTGGTGGGTGGTGGGTGGTGAGGTGGGGTGGGATGGGGTGGAGGCGGTTGGCATCATCACTAATTCTGTTCACAGCTGTAACAATATTGGCATCCTTCCCAAATATTATCAAGGGAGAGCCAGCCAAGTACTTGCCGCTCTGATCAGTTTCAATGAACGCCATATAACTGCCCCGCACGTGCCCAACACTCTTGTTGCGCTAAGTCCTATGCTTTCCTTGTCGTTGCACTGTACTCCTCCACGTCCGAGTCGCTGTTGAGATGATCGAGTTCATGGTCGCTGTTGTCATCCGGGTTGATACGCGAGAAGCCCTGCTTCCGACTGAGCAGCGTCCCCAAGTTGAAGCGCCGGTTGTGGTTCTTTCGATGCCTCAGTGTGTTTATGAAGGACAACCGTCCTGCGAGGAAAGCAGAGGCGCACTTTCAATATACCTGGATAAGTAGTCCTATGCAATTACTTACTATACAGTGCTATTTGGAAGAGTGTCCTGCTCTGATGCCACTTACCTTATGTGACTACACATAACTGCAACCCACGTTACAGCAATATTTACCAACACAACAGTTACATGCAAAGGAAACACAATGGTAACATCATAATGACACATTACAACACATACTGCAACACACATCATAGCAACATGCAACCGCAACATATACCAACACATAACAGCTACACACAAAGGCAACACAACGGCAACATCATAACGACACATTACAACACATATCTGCAACACACATCATAGCAACACACAACAGCAACATATACCAACACATAACAGCTACACACAAAGGCAACACAACGGCAACATCATAACGACACATTACAACACATAACTGCAACACACATCATAGCAACACACAACAGCAACATATACCAACACATAACAGCTACACACAAAGGCAACACAATGGCAACATCATGACACATTACAACACATAACTGCAACATACATCACAGCAACATATAACAGCTACATGCTAAGGCAACGCGCAACAGCAACATCATAACGACACATTACAACACATAACTGCAACACACATCAGCAACACACAACCACAGCATATACCAACACATAACAGCTACACGCAAAGGCAACACACAACAGCAACATCGTAACGACATATTACAATGCATAACTGCAACACACATCACAGCAACACACAACCACAACAGCACCACATCTTAGCACCACATTACAACAATACACCATAGCACCATATTACAACACATAACAGTCACACACAACAACAACAGCAACACACAACACAAACATACAACACAACAACAAATTAACGTATGTGTGTATCACTGTATGTGTATGAATACACGCATATTCAAGTATGCGTGTATGCGGCCAGTACTGGTGGGCAGTAGGGGGTTGTTAGGTTTAACGTACAGTCAGGATTAGTAGTAGCCCCATTACCCGATAAACAGAACCTACCCGTTACTCGAAGTCATTTACCCCCAAAAGGAGTGCTGTCTGTTTGTACCCCAACTTGTCTGGAACCATGCAAAGGTAATATATGTATATCAGGGTCCGGACACGTGTAAAGGTATGGAATTCCAGGCTATTTCAAAGCTTTTCAAGGCTGTTTTTGATAGGAATTCAAGACTATTTTCATTTGGATTTCAGGAAAAAACAACAATAGAAAATGTCAATTTCAGACTAATTTATATCAGTGGTGACAGTTTAATGGAATGAAAGTCTTTTCAAAACTTATTACCAAACTTATTTCAAGACATTGAAAGAGGGTAAATGAAGTTCAAGACTTTTCAAGACTTTCCAGGCCCCGTACGCACCCTGGTATATATTGAAGCTGGGTACCACATATTTGGTGTCCATGTTACAATTAAATTAATTCTTTCTTTTTTTAATAGCAAGTCAAATAATTACTGTTTTCTATGTGTATTAAGTATGTTAGCAACACTATATGTATTTAATCTATCCCATAAAATATATCAAAAGAGTGTTTATATGATATTGTGCTAAAGTGAAAATGTGAAAATTTGCATATTTACACACTTACATCAAAATTGACCTTTTTTTTTTTTACTTTGTTTCAACTTTGTTTCAATTTTGTTTGCTTAACTAATAAATAAATTCTTGTTTGAATGTGTACTGTATGTTAAAATGATGTTCTGGATGTGTGTTTAACTTCTATATTACACAGGGCATTTTATCGTAGTCCTTAATTTACCTAAGATCAAAATATAAAAGTGAAATAGATTTTTTTCAACTCCGATATATCCATAAAATCTAAACCTTCCTATGAATATGTGTTCTGCTATTATTTGAAATTTTGTTCTGCTATTATTTCGAATGTTTTCACTTTTGGTTTCCATGTCACAAAAGTGGTACCCAGTTTCAGAGAACGACCCATATATACATATAAATAATTATTTATATATAGTATAGTTATACGAATCTTACCTGGGTACAGATGATGGATAACTCTTGTTTTCCCGAGGTACAAGCCTCGGGTAATCGTGGACTAGGGAGAAGGAAGCAACATCCGGGTTCAGCAATCTTCACCTAATTATTCAGGATAAAAACGAGCTTAATGATGGAAATCTGATGTTTTCGTTTGGCACAAGCGAACGTAATAATCGTGGTAGGGTGTGGCGGGTGTGGCGGGTGGGCCCTAGTCCACGATTACCCGAGGCTTGTACCGCGGGAAAACAAGAGTTATCCATCATCTGTACCCAGGTAAGATTCGTATAACTATACTATTTTACCTCGGCACAACGCCTCGGCTACTCGAGGCCGGGGGAGACCTTTACGTAGCCTCATTTTTATCCTCAATTATCTGATGAACATATTATTGTATCAGTAGTAATATTAAAAGTTTGTACATCTCACCCGATCTTCTTAGCTGGTGAGTAAGCGGGTTGCCACCCCGCTCGGTTTTTCTAGTCGTTTGTTGTAGTGTTTAGCAAACGACTTGGCCGTCTTCCAGCCGGTGTGTGTCAGGATTCTTCGAACTGAGATTCCTAACTTTCTCGCTTTGGAGACCATCGCTCCTCTTGTAGAGTGCGAAGCATAGCGTTCTGTGTCTATGCCGGCTAACTTGAGTATAATAATAGTCCATCTGGCGAGTGTGTCACGTGAGATGGCTTTATGTGGCTTAATAAAGCTCACTAGAAGCTGCTTGGATTTACGTATTCCCTTAGTCTTGGATATGTATGTCCTAATGGCGGCAACTACACAAAGTTTTCTATCTTGTGGAAAGCTATCTAGATGGATAGAGGAGAGTGGGTCTCCTGTCCTGTTTGACTTTAACAGTATGTCCAAATCAAACGTGGCCTCTTTCTTATCAATATCGAGGCCTTGTAAGGAGAGGGCTACAATTGTCTGTCCTCTGTGTCCTGTTACTAATAATAATAATACTGCTAATTTATAGCCTAACCGTTGGATAGTGAGAAATTTATTTTCAGGCCAGGATTGGAAAAGCTTGAATACTGTAGAAACATCCCAAAACCGACTATATCTCGGCTTTGGGGGGTTTCTTTCATAGATTCCTCTCATGATCCAATGAATGACTTCGTGTTTGCCAATGGTTTGTCCTTCTATTCTTGGCACAATAATGGAGAGTGCGCAGCGCGCCGCATTTATGGCCCCATAACCAAGTCCATCATCTTCCAAAATGGGCAGGAAGCGGCCTACTTGCGCGACAGTGGGGGCCATCGGTTTAACTTTATGTATTAAACAATATACTCCCCATTTCTTAAGGTAAGTAGTATACATTTTAACAGTTCCTGGCCTCCACGCATGGGAAATCAACCTTTCTTGGGTGATTTTATCAAGTCCGTATTTTTGTAAATACGCCCTTAGAAAAGGAATGCCAGTAATGGGGTTGTGGACACGTCCCCGTGGGTTGTCACTTTTCCTTGATGTTGTAGGTTTACTGGCCCTCTTAGGAATCTTTAAAAAATGTTGGCTTCCCATTCCACTACCGCTCGCCACGGCTGAGTGTTCCAGTCTGGCACTATCAGTACTGCATGGGTTTTGTCGAGCCTGATCTTTCTGGCTACCCTGCTGATTAGGCTGAATGGTGGAAAAATATAGTAAAATGCGTTATTCCAAACAAGAGAAAAGGCATCCACTCGCCAAGCGTGTGGTTCTGGGTGCCAGGATACATATTTATCAAGTTTTTTGTTCCTACGTGAGGCAAAAAGGTCTATGTCTGGCACACCCCATTCATGACAGATTGTTTTAAAAATGTCGGGACTGAGTGACCATTCTAAGTGATCATGGAAATGTCGGCTTTTGTTGTCGGCCAGTGTATTTAGTGTACCTGGGATGTGTGCTACTGTTATCCAAACTTGTTGTTTTTCTGCCCAATCCCAAACGAGTTTTGCGATGGCGTTGCAAGCTGAGGACTTTGTTCCTCCCATGTTACGGATATAGGCCATTGCCGTAGTATTGTCAGTTAACACTTGGATGCTAAGTTTATGTATTTTTACTAAACTTGTAAGACCTAGATAGATGGCTCTTAACTCTAGGACATTTATGTGGTCATCTATTTCGTTATCTAGCCAGCGGCCCCCTGTAGCTTCATTATCTCTGTGGGCACCCCAACCTTCTAGTGATGCATCAGTCGTGACTGTTGTGTTAGGTTCATCCATGTGGATAGGATTATGTGAATTAATTAAATGTTTCATCCACCATTGGATGTTTTCATGTCCTGCCTTAGAAATTGTCATTAGGCATTCGAAATTTCCCTTAGCTCTGGTTAGGGCGATATTTTTATCTATTTCGAGGGATTTAATGTGTGCCTTTCCGTATAAAACGGCTGGCGCATAAGCGATGAGCACTGCTACTTGCCTTATTTTTGGTCTTTTTATGTTTAAGAGATCCGAAGATGTAGTAGTAAATTTTTCAATTTTGTCTGACATTAATGTTGTGTATTTATAAAGAACCCTAAGAATTTTAATAGAGATGTAGGTTGTAGAACCGATTTAGTCTTGTGAATGAAAAACCCCAAGTGGGTCAAGGTGCTACATAAATCTTTTATGGCTGAATGGCACTCTTTCTCAGTACGTGCTACAATAAATGAATCATCAATATAAGGGAACATGACATGGCCATTTTTGGCCATTTCAGCAAATACGGGTTTTAATAACATTGTAAATAAACGTGGGGCACAGGCTAGAACATTTGGCAAACATGTAAATTGGCATAGTTGGCCTTGCCAAATAAACCTAAGAAATTTCCTATGCGACTCATAGATTGGTATAGTATAATAGACGTCTTTCAGGTCTACACTTGCAAGCCACGCTCCCGGCATTACTAGGTCACGGGCTGTCTCTAAAGAGAACATTTTGAAATGTTTATACTCGACTAATGTATTTAGAATAGTTAAGTCGAGGATCATCCTAATGTCCCCATTAGGTTTGGGTCTTGAGAATATATTTGAAATATATTCTCCTTCTGTGTGTTGCACAGTAGTAATAATACCCTTAGTTTTAAATTTGGTTACTTCTAGATCTAAGGCCAGTTTTTCGTCTAGTGTTAAGCGGATGGGGAAAGGAACTTTATTTTGTATTGGGGTTTCTATAAATGGAATGAAGACCCCTCTAACAATATCTAGGACTGTCTGATCTTGTGTGAGTTGTTCCCACTGTCTAATATGGTTAGATACATTCCCTGCACAAAAGAGGCTTACACTGGGTTGTCTTGTAGGCTCTATTTGTTCGCTGGCTTGGGAAACTGCTTCTGGGGGTTTTCCCTCCTGAAGAGGCGGTTGCCGTCGTTCCAGCCGTACTGGTTCCGCTGGCCTCTCCCTCTCGGCTGGTATTGGTTCCGGTTCCCGAATCGGTTCGCTGAGAAGCCAGTCCTGCGGCCCCGAAAATCCGATCTGGATTTCTTGAATTTTGAGGTGTTAGTGTCCTTCTTACTGTCGAGGTGCTTGGACTGCTTGGCGGCTGTTTCGACCTGTTTGAACAGGTATTGGAGTTGACCCCCAAACATCTTACTGTTGTCCAGTGGCTTTCCTTTTATCGGTTTTGGGGCCAGGAAGAGTGTATACTCCTTGCCATCATTGTCCACAACCTTTTTTGAACGTGCCACCTCTTTACCTGCATCGGTTGTGACCGATTTGAATACATTCTCGAACCTGCGGTACGAGAGAAAGTTGCTAGTAGCCGTCAGAGCCGCGATGGCTGCGTTCATATCAGGGGTAACTGTCGTAAACTTATTACCCACCATCATGAGTTTAGCAACTGGCATGATGGCTGAAAGGGCTACTAGCACTCATTTGTGCACTGTGTGCAAGCAAGATTCAAATTTTTTGCGGTCCTCACTCATTTTGACGTCGTCGTCCATTTCTTTGATGGTCGCCTGAGGAAGGCCCTTTATACTCGCACAATGCTTATACATACATTGCCAGTTATGCCAGTGTATTGTTCGGCCAGTTTCGTGAGGGTTTCTGCAGGTTTAAAGGCATCGAAATGGCCCTTCAGGTTTTTGCGCATTAACGAACAGGTGTTAATGCGCTTTTTCTTGTCACCCCGGATCTTTTTGGCCACTTTCTCGGTGATATTCGCGAATGTGCCTGGGTGCGGGTCGTCAGACTCCGAATCGGTTGTCGTTGAGTCGTTGGACGAGTCTGATGAGGAAGATTTAGCTTTCTTTTTCTTCTTGGACTTAGACTTCTTCTTAGTCCTTTTAACCTTCCTTGTTTTGTTGCGGGCTTGGTAGTAGTCGTCTCCTTCGGACGAAAACTTTTTATGTCGCCGCTTCTTTCCGATGACGATCTCTGAATCCGTTGTTTGGGGTTCAGATAAGTCCTCCCAATCCGATTGGTCGGAAGGTGAGCCCCGTTTAGTGGGCGTTTTAGGCGGCGGTGTTGGGAGCAGCTGCTGCAGCTGCTCGCGAATGAGGCGGACCATCTGCTCGTTGGAATCCGGTTGGGAAGGCCCTGCCTCCGGGGAGCGGTCACGTGACGTGCCCGATGGGCAACCAGGGGTCGCGTCCCCCTCGCTTAGCGTGTGTGGAGCACCTTTACTACCCCGCTTCGCGGCCATCTTGAGTCGTCTGAAAAAACCAAAGAAAAGGTTTTTAGCACGAACTCCAGGAATAACTGAACCAGTGGAACAGTGTTAGAGGGGAATTATCCCTTATAGGGTAATAAAACTGTATTTACACCAGTTTTAACCCAGGCGTGAGTAAGCTAAGGTATAACGAAAGTGTAACGGTCGGAGAACCGAACCGAAACCAATCGCGGGGTAGGGACCAGTGTACTGTCCCATCCACACTCTCTGTATCATATACTTCTCCCTCCTGTGGCTTCAACGCCAACAAGTTGGAGAAAATATTATGACACTCGGAAGTACGCCTCAGAAAAAACTAACAAGACGACGAAATGGCTCCAGCCAACATGTCTCTCCGTTGGGCAACGGGCGGCAAATTAAAAGCTATCTAAGCGACGAAATGACTCCTGTCAACATGTCTCTCCGTTCGGCAACGGGCGGCAAAAACAAAAAGGATGCCTCAAACTACGGCACCGGATAAACACAACGCTTGTAATTTCTACTTATTGAAAGCAAGCTTTATCTTAAAAAGCCGATAAGCGTGTGCTAAAACCATTCATAATCAAGTATGACAGTTTCTGCTCCGGTACTTACAGTAGAGACTGAGTAATCCGTGGTAAAAACTGCTGAGCTGCTCGTAACGTTCCTCCAGTTATGAGCGGAATATGCTAATTGCTGAACCCGGATGTTGCTTCCTTCTCCCTCGGCCTCGAGTAGCCGAGGCGTTGTACCGAGGTAAAATATATATATATATTCATAAATATTTATATAAATACACACAAATATGCTCGGGCACTCATGACAATGTGCACACCCGCAGTTACGGTTTGGACCGCTGGTGGCGCCACCGGTCCCAGGATGTAAGGAACGGAGCAAATACATGCGGACAGTAATTGGTAATAAACGGATAATAATAATAAATTCCCTTCCACGCCTTTATACTCGCACAATGCTTATACATACATTGCATAAATATATCAAACATAGAAACTGCTCCAAATTCATGGACCACCGAAGTGCTATATAACAGAATGATACATAACATTCTGGTAGTAACTAACCGTTTTTCCTCAGTCTCATGAAGACAGTGACGGCGACAATGAAGACAACAGGAACAACAAGAAGGGCACCGATAACAAGCGACGCCCCAAGGTCACCGGTGTCAAGGAGACTAGCCTCACCGTCACCGGCGCCCCCAGCGACTGATCCCGGCCGAGTGAGTAGGCCGCCCTTCTTATGTTTCTGGGCTGCAACGTGGAGAAGACAAGGTTAAAGTTGCATAGTCCTACAGTTCCATATATCTATTTTTAGCTTACTTTGAAGTAACATTTATTTTTATTTTCAAGGGTTAACTTTGAAGATATTTGGAGTGAAAAGAGGTTAGATTAACTTGGGCATGTACATCTCTTCAGTAGTGACCGCTTTTTTTATTAAATGGACTATATGTCAATACATGTTTAATGATATTTGTGTGAAAACAAGCTAGATAAATTTTGGGATGTACATCGCTACAACAGTGACAGGTTTGTATTAAATGGACTATATGTGGGAATACATATGTAATGAGTGCACCCATATCTAAGATGATATGTTGGATTAAATGAGTGCCTTGGTATCGGAAATTTGATGTTGCCTTGGACTGACATGCTTACATAGAAGAATTTGGAAACCAATGTGTGTGTGTGGGGGGGGGGGGTCTCTTTTGAACAATTAGCACATGTGTGCACAAAAGCATGTATGTGGGTCTTTTTTAAAATTCATGCCAATGGAATGTGAGCCGCAGTCACAGAGTGGGTTTGTGATATTACCTTCGAGTATCTCCTTGTGAATATACATGCGCCATACGCGGTGTGGGTCCAGCTCAGCGACATAGATGAAGTCGCCTTGTGGGCTCACCGTCAGGTCATGTGGGTTATGCAACCCCTGGAAGTTATGCAAAAGCGCCAGGATTAGAACACTCACACACAGACAAACACTTTTTTTTAAAGGGTAAATATTTTATTCTGCTAAATATGTTCTTTTGTCAGTGCTAAAGCACTGGTTTTCCAGCCATTTTTTTCAATTCAGGATTATTTACACAAAAATGTTATATAGAGTATTTATGTATTAAAGTGAGCTAACAATAGCTGTTAAATACACAATGTGTAGCATATACGACAATTGATTTCTGTAAGTACCATAGCAATATGGCAACACTAGTGGCATGTAACTACATCAATGGATTGATGTGAGTAGTTTCATGGCGTTTGTGCTGCATAATCCATTATGTGAATATAAATAACAAAGGCGATCGTCTTTGTTATTTCGCCGGAACGCCCGTCCCGGTGAACCTTACTCCTGGCGCCGCCTGGAGCCTCTTTCTTGTACTACCACTGGTTCCTGAGTGTCTCCAGAGAGCGTGTATATAAACAGATGAGAGGGACAACTCCCGCGAAAATCGGTAACATAGGCTACAGTGGCGATTCTGGCGGTTATTGTTGAACAAGCTTTGAGTTTGACAGTACGTGCAGTGCAAAACATTTGTTTTATTCAAAATTAATAGAAATCCAGAACCCTAACCTTATAAATTTAATATAATCTATTCGTTGAGTATGTTTTCTATATGTGTACAAAGCGATTTGTTTCTAGATGGTGTGGTTTTAGAGATATTTCACTTTTTCTGTATGAAGAATGCTCACCGTCATTGACAATGCATTGAGTTTGCCGTACGCGTCGTGAAAAATGTCAGTTTTATTCCAAATTAATAGAAATCCAGAACCCTAACCATATCAATTTAATATAATGTTTTTGGTAAACATGTTTTCTATGTGTATTCCAATCAGTTTGTTTCTAGGTGTTGTAGTTTTAGAGATATTTAACTTTTTGTCTCTGAAGATTGCTCACTGCCATTGACAATGCCTTGAGTTTGCCCATATGCGTAAACTGTTCAACAACCACCACTTGGAGTGCCACAGTCGGCAGGTGTTACATGGTCGAGTATGACAGTTGTCCCTCTCATCTGTTTATATACACGCTCTCTGGTGTCTCTCTCTGCCTCTCTCTGCCTCTGCATCCCCGCCTCCCCGCCTCTCCCTCTCCTTCTCCCTTAAGTGATTAAATTTACACTTCCTTGTTGATCAAAATGAACCAATAATTCTAATCAGCAAGAGCTTCCAAACAATGTCTGTGTTGCCCTCTGCGCCCTGGTTGGTTGGTTGTTTTACGTCCTGGCAACATCTAAGGTCATATCAGGACGGGTGCGCCCTGGTACTGACCTGCCTGGGCCCCCACGATTCCATCAGTCCGCCCGTGTCAGGGTGAATGGAGAACCCGCGCACGCGCACTCTCTTGTTATACAGGTCAGGTCCATTCACCGCATAGAGCGTATCTGTGGTGGCAACAAACCGAAGGAGTTAGAGGATCGTACAGTCTAGTCTATACTTTATCTCATCTGAATTAAATCACATCCAATGCTAAAGCACTCGTCTTCCAACTCTAGAAAGCATCCGGTGTGTGTATGTATGTATAATATATTATATACATATTTAGATATGTGTTTGTCTGAGTCTATATCTGATGGGGGAGGGGGGGGGGGGGGGGGGGTATGTGTATGTATATGTGTAGGTCGGTGTGTGGGGGTGGGGGTTATCCTAGAAAACTTATGTGTGCGTGGAGATAGGGTTCTTTGAGTTTTTTGTTATTAATTTGATTTAATGTGGTTAAAATTGCACAATCCGATGGCTTTGATTTTTTTTCCATTTTCTAAGATAAATATACAACATTACATGATGAGCCCACAACATTAGTTCCTGCCGCTGCCACCAGAGGGCGCCCCAATGGCTCACCTGTGATGTTGCTGTAGGTGACGGCGAAGAGACGCCCGGCGAACTCCTTCCGGTTGAACTGTTTGACGAACTTGCCGGCCGTCGTGAAGCACTGTATGCGTCCGTTTTCCCGGTCCGCCACACACACCCAGCCCCGCCGCTCCACGACGGTCACACTATGCGGAATGTCGAAGGTGCCGGCCGTCGGAAGGTTGTCAGCTGGAGGCAGCGAAAGCACTCATGGGTAAAGTCGCACAGTCCGATGAAAGAATAGGATTTTTTTCAAAACCAAAAGACATACCCAGATTTTATATGCCTTTTCACGGAATGATTGCTCGCGATCAGACCCTGAAAATCAGAATGATTCCACCGGAATGGCAGTGGTTCATAGGTATGCCAGCCAGTGGAGGGGGTGGAGAGAGTGTGGTCGGATGTGTAAGCTGTTTCGAGACAACTGAGGTTAATACAGTGTCTTTCGGGTCATATCCCAGATTTTTCCGCCTAGGTCTAGGAGTAGAAGTAAGTTACCACTGCACAGTCGGGTAACATGTAACCTGTACTGTGGAGTTGGGGGCGAGGCGGGGGGTGATCGCTAGCAAGGGCGGGAACAGTCCACCCTTAGGACCACCAGTAGCGTGCTGCCACCTGCCGGTTAATCTGACCGCAAGGGTCATGCGGTAGTGGAGCACATGAGTTACTACTAGTACTACACTATCATTTTCAGCTCAGTGGAACTGGTCTTCCAGTCGTTAACATTGACAGTTATTTACACAAATATTTGCTAATGGGTGAGGGATCAAAAACAAAAACTAAACAAAAACAGATATAGTAGAAAAACAAAAACTAAATTTTAAACCAGATATAGTTCAGACTGGTCCCCAGCCTTGCTGCTCACCTCCAACCTGCTTGGTCATGGTGCCCCACTGGGTGAGCAGGGTGCCGTTCCGATCATACTTGAGGACGCGGGTGTTACAGTAGCCGTCCGTCACGAAGAACTCGCCCGTTGTCAAGGTTACCACATCGGTCGGCTTGCAGTAGTGTCGGTGGTCAGACCCCGGCTCCAGCCGCGTTCCTAAGGTCAGCGACGGTGTCGTGCTGCCCTTTTTGAACTTAAACACCTGCGTAACATGCAAATATCGGCTTATTTCAGAACATGAGGAATAATTGAAGAGTTCAGATGCATAAATCGACAAATCCATATTAGTTGTTCTCCGTTTGCTAAGAAGTTCTAACAGGTAGCAGCATAATAGTGGGAACAGCCCCTAGGGTGGACTGCTCCATATCTTGCTAGCGGCCACCCCCCGAAGAAGGTTATATGCTACCCAGCTGGGCAGTGACAGATCACTCTATTCTAGCCTGTGGTAAATGGGAGCGCCCTGAGGTTCGAAGCTGACTCAATGTTTCTCCATTATTCCACACTCAAAGTAGGACAAAATCCATCCCACTGATTTGATTTGGAAGTCTTTGTTATAACGACTGAGCCACTGCTATTTGTTTCATTTGTACTTAAAAGAGTACAGTGATATCAGAGTGAGCACAATTAAAAATTAAATATGAATTCATTGTGGGTACAGAGAACATGGAAGCAGGAGTGGAAAAAGCATGACTTTATTTTCGTGGCAGCACGGGGTATGACATAATCTGTTTTCTGTGTTTATACCACACACCGGCAACCGGGAGAAGGTCATGCAACAATGATCAAGATAACAATGAGCAACAATCATTCAGGTATCAAATGGAACATATCAGGTAAAAAAAACCATAGCTAACACGTGCTCATGGAGCCATGTTAGTGTCATATGTTTTGTTGATTTTAGTTTTTAAGGTCAATGAATCGGCAATGTGAGTGGATTGGTAAAATTGTAGAGGTAAAGCTGAGTGTGTGATGAAGAGTGACCAGTAGTAGTGACTAGAGGATGTAGGTTATATAATTTGGGGAGTAAGTGGCGAGAAAACTCGGGGTCAGTGGCAGGTCCTGCTGCCCCCCCCCCACCCCTGCACCCCCTCCCCCTGTGGTTGGTTGGTTGTTGGAGTTTTACGTCCTCGCAATAACTAAGGTCATATCAGGACGGGTACCGACTTGTGATGGCGACTTTATAGTGCTGCTCCACTGAGAAATCAGGCTGCCAGCACCATGACCTGATATCCCACTCAGTCACATTATCCTGACACTGAGCTAACCAGTCCTGGCCCTATCCTATTAATGTTAAGTACCAAGCTATGAAAAGACAAGTATAAATTTTATAAGTCATTGGTTTGATTCGACCGGGAATCGAACTCCCGACCTTCCGCACGGGAAACCTGCGCTCTACCGATTTGGCTACCGCGTCCTGTGGTGCTCACCTGGTGGAGACCGACGTCCGTCACCCACACGTTGTCCTCGTGGTCCACGTGCAACCCGTGCGGCATGAAGAACCTGGGCAGCAGTGAAGGGTCAACAACAGCAGCAACAACAACAATGACGTCTAAACACAAATAGCAGTACCAAAAGACATGAATCTACACAAGGTTCTTACTCCTGGAGACTAATGCAAATTCTGGAAAATTCCAAGAATGTTCTAGGATAGTATGTCATTTTTTTAAGGATTTCATATGCACTCAATTGTTTTTGGATGTGAATTTGTAGCTCTACTTATAAGTTTACCATTTTGAGTGTTTATTTTTTAATCATAATCACTTTTTTAAATTCAAAGATATATTTATGATTGATTATTTATTAAGCATCTGTTGCTGAACACTAAGTCAATTTAATAGAAGCTTTTACTGCTGAAGCATATGGTGTCAGAATTTAATTTGGCGTGTTTTCACTGCAAATATCTCCAAAGTTACCCATCTTAAAATAAAAGTTACTTCAAGCTGAAGAAATGTAGATTATAATGATCAACCTAATGTACTTATCCTTAAAATAAATTGCATAAACTTAAAACCATCGGATTATGCAATTTTTAAAACTCCCCCCCCCCAATATATATGTACATATATATAGATGTAATTGCAACATACATACATAGATACATACATACATACATACAGACATACATACATACATACATTATTCAGACAGACAGACTACCAACATTGTCATATCGTCGTCTCAGGGAAGATATGATACAGACTTATAAGATTATTACTGGAGTCTATGACGGTGATGTCACAACAGGTTTTTTCAACCTCAGAACAAACAGTAACACCAGAGGCCAGCGGTATAAGATATTCAAGGAGAGGCCCAAACTTGAGGTCAGGAAGCACTCATTTTTCTTTCGAGTGACATATCCATGGAACAGTCTCCCAGACCAAGTGGTTGAAGCACCAACGGTAGAAGCATTTGAGAGAAGGCTGGACAGACATTGCAGAGGACACCCATAAATATGACTTCAGGGCACTGTCAACTCACACATGTGTGCAAAAAAAGTTCTTTTTTACCATAACGAGCTGTCATTAGGGCCTAGATCAGCCAGAAGAGGATCTATAAGTTAATCTGTAAGTTAATACATACATACATACATACATACATACATACATACATACATACATACATACATACATACATACAAACTTAAATTAGTAGCTTTTTGTGGTATTTGAAGTAGAGTAAATAAAATGACACTGACTTATTAGTGAATCTACTCACATGCCGGCACCCCACTGCTTGATGACCTTGCCCTGCGGGTTGAAAGTCAGCATGGTGTTCTCCGTTATTGGGCCGACAGCCGGGTCCATCTTGTTCATCATATTGAACGACCTGCAGCCGCCATCGATGCCAAACATAAGGGTTATGCATTATGTGGGTAATCCTAAAGGCCATCTTACACGTGTCTAATTGGTTGACTGAAAGTGGCATTCGGAGACAACCTTTGTGTATTGCATTGCATTTGATAACAACAAAATTAAAACCCAATAAAAAATACTAAATAATAAAAGACCTACACAAATGTTAATATTTATTTAACAGGGTATGATTGATTGATTGGTGGTTTCTGTACGCCGTGTCGGCAGCATAGGGCATATTCACAGTGAGAATTGTTTGGTTTTTATTCAACCATCGCTTTTACAGAATGCAAAAGGACAGAATCAAGTTTATGTCAGTAGACACTGTGGATTTAAAAAGCCCACATTTACATAATTTGTGGCTCAAGGAAATAGAGTTTAGATAAAGGTTAAAGGTTGTTAATTGATCTAATTGGTTTAATGGACTATATGTGATGGTATAGACCAGCTGCCCTTAAAAAGGCTCACATGTTTTCTTGTTTTAATTTTGTGAAAAGGTTGTGCATGCTGCTTGCAGTGTAAAACTGTTGGTGCAGGGCCAAGAAATCGAGAGATGGAGGTGGTAAAAATGCAGAAATCAGGCCAAGACCTTAGCATAATCTAGAGAGTTCTGGCAGAGCTAAGCTGTGGCGAATTTCTGTGAAAACACGGATTTTCCACCATAGGATTACCACTGTCAGGGAATCGCGGGGGAAATGCCGGAAGTCAGGTTTCAACTGTTTTTATTGTGACTGTAGTACCGCCCATACCACACTCTTTCTTGTTTCGGCTTTATATCTAGCAACATCTAAGAGCGGGATTCTGACTAACTAATTGCAATCATATATTGTTTTGTTTGTCTGGCTTTTACTTCGTAGCAACATCTGTGGTCATAATCAGGATGAGGCTGTCATATATATATATATTGCAATTTTGTGAATGTTAATCGGTGAATATTAAAAATCGCGAAAATCCGCGAAATGGCGGAGATCTTTCATCCCCGAATTGAAGCAGACCGGTAATAAGGTAACGGGGTACATACCCGGGGCCCCAGGTCCGGGAGGCCCGGTGAAAGACGTGCACGTTGCCATGGCTGTCGACTCCCAGCCCTGACACCTGGCCCAGCACCAGGTGGTCAAGAGGGGTCACAGCTGGCCACCCGGGCGTCTCCACCACAGCTACAAAGCAATCAGAACAGTGTTTAGTGTTCAAACCAGGGTCCGTATACATGTCAAGATATGGAATTCAAGGCTACTTCAAGGCTTTTCAATGCTGTTTTTGATAGGAATTCAGGACTATTTTCATTTGGATTTCAGGGGAAAAAATATGGGGAATGGCGATTTCGGAGTAATTTAGATCAATGGGGACAGTTTAATGGAATTCAAAGCTTTTCAAGACTAATTAACCAAAATAGGTTAAATTCAAGGCTTTCTAAGGCCTTGAAATGGGGCAAATGAAGTTCAAGACTTTTCAGGGCTCGTATGGACCCTGTTGAACACACAGCACGGAGAACAGGGAACACAATTTAACAATATCTGTAGCATGGCTGCCAACATTTGAAAACAGGAAAGCCTAATCTTTTTTCACGGGAACTGCAACATATTGTTTACATAGCACATTTCCACTTGGGATTTGTGCCCTACAGTTACCCTCTATTACAAGGGTAACAGCTACCATTCATTAACATGAAAACAGTTACCCTCCATTGCAAAGATAATAGTTACCATTCATTACAATGTTAATAGTTACCATTCATTACAACGGTAATAATTACCATCCATTACAATGGTTTAATCACGCACCTTTACAATGGTAACAAGTTACCATTCATTACAAAGGTAGCAGTTACCATTCAGGGGTTGCTAGTGTCCTCCATTACAAGGGTAACAGAAAGTTATATCAGCAAATGGTTGGTGAAATGCGCTTCTGGACCACGGGATCTAGCATGTGGTGCAGATGTGGCTGGTCACTTACATGGACCACCGATAAGCCAAAGCTGACGGAAACGTGGGGCACATATATATGAGAGTTTGATGGAGAAATTGACAAGTGTTCACAGCTATGACTATAAATACACATTTAGAGGCCCAGTGACCTAAAATCACACAGTGGCCTAGTGAACTAAAGTCACACGGTGGCCTAGTGACCTAAAGTCACACGGCGACCGTGTGACCGAAAATCAGTGGCCGAGTGAACTTGGCCTATTGACCTAGTCACACAGTTGCCTAGTGACCTAAACTCACGCAGTGACCTAGTGACCTTGGCCTAGTGACCTAAACTCACACAGTGGCCAAGTGACCTAAACTCACACAATGGCCTAGTGACAGAACAAAAAGATCTGTAAATCCACCAATGGTAGTATGCTGATTTTTATTTGTAAACATGTCCACTGAATTCATTTCACTGAGAGGAGATAAAAATTTGATCGCAATGTGTTGTTGTTTTCACATTCGTTGATTAAGCAGGGAAAATTTCAGCTGCAGGAAATTGTTCTTCCTCATTCCACTGCTCCTTGTTCTATCCTAGTAATACTGAGCGCCAGTGTAGGTAAGGACAAGTATACATTTTAAATCATTAGTTTGACTTAGCCGGGGTTCGTATCCATGACTTCACACACGGTAGTAGATAAAGGATTCACCCGGTACTCGCAGTACACAGGTGAACGACAACGTAGTCTAAATACGAGCGAAAATAGCTTTAGTATGGACCAGAGAGTCGAATGCCTGCCCCCAGTATCAAATGGATACTTCTATAGGCAGAGTTGGTGAAATGGGAGAGAATGCAAAAAGACAAGATGTCGGCCACAGAACGCCATCGATTTCACTTTTAAATCTTATTAAACTAGATATTATATTATATTTTTCAACTCAAAGGTAGCGGGCTATCAATAAGACATATGTAAAGAAAATTGTTGCTTCTTAGATTGTGAAATTAGGCTCTCAATTCTTTGACCCGCATTTTCTACAGCTTTTACATAGGGTTGGTTTGCACCCCTACTGCAGCAGTACGGGGTGAATCTTGTATCTAACACGGTAGATGAGTGCTCAACTCATTCGGTAATCCCGCCCGGTTTAGTTTAAACAAATTAATTACAAAAGTGTCAAATAATTTCATTTGGTATGTGAAATTTCCTATTGATAACAAAAAGATGCAGTGCAGTATGAACTCTTAATGGATGGATACAAATATTTCAAGCAAACATACACACAGAATATGCAGTGTGTGTGTGGGGAGGGGGGGTGTATGGGGGTACAGTGGACCACTACGACTAGGATTGGTGGTTTGGTTCGAGGAAAATACAGCTGAAGAGAATACGAACAGAAAGTGATACGACGGAGGAAAAATATAGAACAGGGGAAAGCAGTATCATCAGGTCACATTTAAACAGCTCAATACTCAAAAACAGCATGGTGAGCTCAAACAAAGATGATACTATAGGATGTACCCAAATCAGGAATGCAAGGCTCTGACTTGGAGGGCCTTGTAAGACACGAAGGGGTGCTTTAGGCTGTGCCTCCATAAACTGTTCCCTTGTGACATGCTCCCTTGTTCCGTGTTCGCTTGTGACCTTGTGATGCGCCCACAGACAATGAACATGTTCATGTTCCTTTGTTCCATGTTTGCTTGTGACTTTGTGACATGCCACACAGACAAGGAACATGTTCATTCTTTATATTCCCGGTCAGTATGTCCCATGTGCCGTGCACAAGGCCATACGGTCCCAGGGTCCAACCTATGGGAATGGCCACTAAGCAAAGCACAGGTTCATTATCTGTGTGGCATGTCACAAGGTCTCAAGTCCACAAATGAACACGGAACAAGTCACACAGGAACAGTCTATGGATACACGGCCTTACAGGGACAGAGTGCGGGGAGTCGGGGCTGCAGCATGCGGAGGGTGCTCCAACAACACGGTGGGCATCACGCTGATGGGCCATGAGGGGAGGGCGGCCGGCACGGTGCCGGGCGCCTGGTCTACTTACTGGCCGACGCCTCGAGCGCCGAGACTTCCTTGTTCGCCAAGCCGGGAGCCGCTGTCGTAATGGCGGCTGCGTGTGTCGTCGGAGAATGAGTTTGTCGGGGAGGGTTAGTCGGGGAAATGTTAGCTCGGGAAGCACCACCACCACCACCGGCACCACTAACGCCACCACCGCCACCACCACCGCCGCCGTGGCTGGCGCTGTGACCGACGCCGCCAATACGGCCGCGGCCGAATTGTTGGTTCCGCAGCCGTCCGCCGGGGGCGCCACCGCTCGGCGAGTCTGCGCCGTAGCGCCCGCCGCCCGGCCTGCCCAGCCTGCCCGGAGTGCCCTCTACCTGGGCCCCGAGCCTGGCCGCCTGTTCCCGCGCGCCGCTGTACACACTGTTCATGTTGTTATTATTAGTCCGCTGGTGCGGCTCGCCCCCAGGGCCCCACCGGCCCCGCCCCGCCGCAGCCGCAGCCGTCGGGTAGTCGGCGTCGTCAACACCGCCCGTGTCTTTCACATCGGGAAACCCGAAGAAGGCATGCGCGCCGTCCAGCCCATGGATGTTGTCGCCGCGGTACCGGTCCTCCTCATCCGGCGCTTCCTCCTCCTCACCACGGCCGCCGTAGGCCCCCAGCCCGTCCGGGTCCCCCCGGACACCTCCCGGGAGTTTATTTCGATTTCGGTTTCTACTCCTCTGGTGTTGGACCTCGTAATAAAAGTAGTCGGGGTCCGTAGCCTTGTCAACGGCAGCAACATCGTCAATATCGACTTGGTCGACATCAACATCGTCGCCGCCGCCGTCGTTTAGATAGTCGTTGTAATAGTCGAAGCGGCTCGGCCGGTCCTCCCGGCCGAACAGCCGCAGGTAGCCGGCCCGGGAACCGGCAGGCGGGCCGCCGGGCGACACCCGAGAACGAGGCTCCGTCAGACCGAGGCCGAGGCCGAGGCCGCCGCGCGTGGAAAGCTTACCCGAGTGTCTGGACGCTGACTTGTGCGGTAGAAACTGGTCTCTCCGGTCGGAGGACGACGGCGGCGTGGAAGGCTGTCGGTGCATGCCGGAGCTGTTGGTCCCCCGCTCGTCCAGCGCCGGGTTCGGCGGGAGCGGGGTGTCATTGCCGGGCGGCAAAGTGGCGACCGTCCCCCGGTAGGTGTTGCCATGGCACGTCTGGAAGCTCTGGCCGCGCGTCGCGTCCGTGTAGTACATCATGTAGAAGTTGCACATCTCGTCCGTGTGTCTGCCCCTGGTGAGCGCAAAACCACAGCTCAGACCATCACCCGCTTACTTTTTTTTCTTTTTTTTAATAGCAAATCTTTACAAGTTTCTTTAATATGATTTTACTTACTTTTTATTTTATCTTTTTAAATTTAAAAAAAAAATCTTTTAATAATTTATTTTAAATATCTTAAATAATTTTTTTTTTTCAAAGTGAAGTCAAACAATTATTAATTCTTTAAGTAGTTTTTGTAAATAATTCTTTTTAATAATTAAAATGTTGCTTAATTACAAATAAAAAATTACATACATATGAATATATTTGATAAATCTGTTTAAAGGTAGATCTTTTGTGACCAGCCAAAGTGCATACAACTCTCTCCAAACTACTTATGTCCCATCTCACTTATTATATAATATCCCTGCAGCATTTATTTACCATAAAGTGTAAATATATAGTTTGTTTCTCGTTAAGTAAACTGCAGCAAACTTACCCCATGTGCGTTTCCACATCTCGATCAGTAGAATCGTATGTACATCGAGCAACCTGAAAAAGAAGCCAGAACGTCATTGCGTATGTTCAGTTGCAACTAATAGCCATAACAGATTACACATGACTTCGTAGAATAGGATGTGGTTCGACTTGCCTTTACTTGGGCACATGAGAATGAAATAACTGGGTTGTGTTGTCTGAGAAAGTACAACAGAACAGTATTGAACTGTAGCAAATAACTTCATCACATTATACCCCCATCACACCAAAGTAGTTCTTACTACGTTCTTGAACATGTTGCCAAACGGCCTCAAACTGTGCGCGAATGGAGTGAACGTAGTAGGAACGTTCTCCAAACTTTTTATGAACTGCATGGATGGGCAAGAATGGAAGGGTGCTCCACAACTTTGAGCATGCTCAAAACTTTTGGCGGCAACGTTCTACCCCGTTTTAGAACAGGGTCGGACGTTTTGAGAACTAGTTTGGTGTGATGGGGGTGTTATGTGGAGTTGATAACCTGTTGTAGATTTCCTTAAAATATGTAATGCACCATTACTAAATTGTAGCAAATAACCTCATCACATAAGGTGGAGTTGATCAGCTATAATACAATAGTCGACAACCTGCTCTACATTTGCTTGACATATAAAAGGAAAGTTTGTTTTATTTAACGACGCCTCTAGAGGACATTGATTTTTATCATCGACTATTGGATGTCAAACATGTGGTCATTCTGACATATTTCTTTGGAGGAAACCCACTGCTGCCACATAGGCTACACTTTCCAATAAGCAACAAGGGGTCTTTTATATGCACTTTCCAACAGACAGGACATCACATACCACAGCCTTTGATGAACCAGCCGTGGACCACTGGTTGGAACGGAAAATAGCCCAAACTGCAAACGGGTCCAATGAGAAGGATCGATCGGATGACTCACACTCTCACAGGTGGATGCTTTACATACATAATGCAACATTACTAAATAGTAGTAAATAACCTCACCACATGGAGTTGATCAACTATAATACAATAGTCGACAACCTGTTGAAGATTTGCTTAACATACATAATGCATTAGTCGATAACTTATTGTCCATTTGCTTGACATATATATCACGACATAACTGGACTGTAGCAAGTAACCTAATCAAATACGTGGAGTTGAGAAATTATAAAACACTAGTCGATAACCGTTAATACATTTTCTTTGTAAACAAAATTGTATTTTTAATATCAGGAAACTACATGCTAAAATAGGAAGAAAGTCTGCTTACCAGCATATCACCCTTCTTTATTACATGATGACCGATAATTGGATAAAATGCCTGCAATAAATATAGAAAGGATATTAGAGTGAATATAATTACACCTATAGTTATTTTTTTAGATGCAGCTTAGTTCTAAAAAATAACTACTAAACCTTCTCAACCTACGTCTGCAATGCTGATTGGAGACTGAAAGAAGGACTGTGAAAGTTCAAATATATGTTTTCATTCAAAACATTAGCAAGCCAAGAATAAAAAATCGATTATGGTTTTCTATTTCTAGTTATTATAGTTATTTACTATTATAGTTATTATCAGACATTATGCTAAGTGACTGGAGACAGCACAACATATAGGCCTAGTTGGATGAGTTCAGACAATTCTGGCTGACAACCAAAATGCACGCCCCTTCAAGCTTATATCAGAGATAGGACTCAGGAAAGTTCCGACAGAATGTGGTGGAGGCTGAGCCGCCTGGAGTGATGTTGGCGTGCAGAAGGTCGGGAGGTCGGTTGGCGGTCGAGTCAAACCAATGACTTATACAATTTATACTTATCGCTACCTAGCCTGGCGCTTGGCATTAATAGGATAGGGCAAGGACTGGTTAACTCAGTGTCAGGATAAGGTGACTGAGTGGGATATCGAGTCATGATGCCAGCTACCTGATTTCCCAGTGGGGCAGCATTATAAAGTCGCCATGAGTGTGCACTGTCACAAGTCGGTACCCGTCCTGATATGACCTTAAATGTTGCCAGGACGTAAAATCAAACAACCAACCGAGAGTTTGCACAATGAGATGCAGCAGTCTACAAGACCCACCTGTGGCCACTGAGGGTTCCCCTTGCCGAGCAGCGACCACGTCCCATTATTTTGGTAGCCGCTGATCACCCGGCCTGGAAGACATCAAAGAGAAGCAGAGATTAAATAAAAATCCAACATCCTGATTGTGTTACAAAAGGTGTACGCTACAGAAGGCTTAAGCTATAGATGTTTTTGGTGGTTTTTTTTGGGGGGGGGGGGGGGGGGGGGGAGGGGAGGGGAACCATACTAGTACGATAGAATAGCTCGTACGGTACAGAAAACACACTGGTTTGACGAAGCGTCAAAGGTTTTTGAGTTTTGAGTTTCGGTTAATCACAAACATATACAGGCATGTGATTGGGTGCAGGAAAAAAAACCTGAACATTTCTTTAGGTTATCATGGGGACACACAGCATCCCACTGAGTCGCGAGAGGGATCCAAATAGTGTATTTCAGAGGTGTTTCGGAGCCATAAAAAAACAACGGAATTTAAAAAAAAACGGAATTTCCGGATTCGGCGGCCAGAAAAAAACCGGAATTCCTGTTAAAACCGGAGAAATCATATGCCTGCATGTAGTAAGGTAACTGTATGGCTTAGCCAACGGTAGATAAAAGATTCACCCGTACCCAGAATAGGGGTAAATGACAACTGTAGCTAAATCAGAGCAAAAGCTGCTTCAAATAGGAATTAACTGTGTAGGTAGTGGTTCCAGCGAGCAGTAGTTATCTATATTGGTATAAAGTTGATAAATTCGTAGAGGTCGGACGCCGAGGCCATCGCCGCATCCGGACAAACGACGACCTCCACCCCTACAACCCTGATCTTTTAACTTCAGGCTACTACTCTGCCGACAAAGTCGCCATACGAATATGGCAACCGCACAAAGCTCTCGATTCGAATTTTAACAGTTTAAAGCCTTTTAATCTACATTATTTAATCAATTCTTAATTCAAAAGTACTGGAGAAATATAAATAAGTATGTGAAGAATATATTTTGCTTCTTTCTTACATTCAGAATTGATCCGGTCATTTCCTCTAACCAGCCTCCTGACACCTTTTATTCCTATTTGAAACAGCTTTTGCTAGGATTTATCCATAGTTGTCGTTCACTCCTATTCTGGGTAGGGGGTGAATCTTGTATCTACCCTTGGGGAAGCCATACAGTTTTGTGCTCATTGGCGAAGTTGTTAGAGTGTCAGACTTTTTTTCTAGGTCGGACTCCTAATCAATCTGAAGGTCGGTGATTCGGTTCCCCATGCCATAACCTCTGCCAATTTGGATTTCAACTGCTGTGTGTAAATTACAGTGTCATGAAAGGCCAGTTGCTCTCATACCATGTCTATGTGCTGTGGAAGGTTAAAAATCCCCTGGGTCGGTGAAAAGTGCAAGCTCGGGCTTTCTATCGGCCAACTGTCTAATGCTGAAAACAAGACTATTCAGAATTATCCATGATAGGCAGCATAAATCGTCAAGAAAAATAACAACCACTACCTCCGCATGGTTGTTCAGCAGCTCTGTCTCAGGATCAGGCCTGGGGAGCAACTAACCACCCCAGGGGGTGATTGACTAGTGTAAATGAATAAGAAAGGCACTGTGCTTACCCAGAACGTGTGAGTGAACCCTGAAGCCGAATGGATAGAGTTCTGCTTCGCCGGTGTATTTACATGAAATGTCGCCGTGTGTAACTGTAAGCACACAATTATTTATATTATCCAGCACAACCATATTCATGTAAGGAGACGTGGGAGAATGCCTACAAACAGAGAAAGAATGCATGCAGTAGACAACTACACAACTGAAAGTAACAAAACAAGGAGAACCATAAGACTATTACTGTCTAGCGGCGAAAATAAGGTATCAGACTTAACCGTTATGGGCAGCATAAATACATCACCAAAGAAAAACACCCAAAAATAACAAACAATAAAACTCAGACCTGTTCACCCAATCTCGCAGCTTTCAGTATTGTCAAAGCTATTTTCAGTATATTTGAATGTCTTTCATTAATATTTCTACCTTGACAAAAATTAACAATTACATAATATTCACAAGCAAACTTTCCATGTATCCCACAAGAGAACGTAAGCAGAGGTCATACACTTGAAGAAAATAACAATTCTAGGGCTCCTCAAACACTTTCCAGGTCAAATTTACCAACATTCCAGGAAATTACTGAGCTAAAACTAAAAATGACAAACTTTCTTTTCCAATATGACAACTCTAGTGTTTGCATCTCATGGACGCGTGATTCTCTCATTGCAAGATTGTACAAAACTTTTAAAAACCCAACATTATAGGCGTTTATATTTTATTTGGCACAACCTTATAATTTTCTAGGGTTTTCCAGACCGCAAGATGATTTTCAAGGGTATTCAAGCACTTGAATACATTATAACAAAAACCTACATACTTAGTTTTTTAGCATTTCTTTAAATCCCCACAGATGAGTTATCTCTAAAAGGTGAAGGTATTCGTTCGCTCAGTGTAACAAGGACTGCTATGCTTGGTACCTGCGGTATTCGGTGGGATGAGGAGATTTTGCCGTAGAAGGAGGAAAATTCCCGCGATGTACTTTTGTCTGTAAGGAGGTAATGAAAGACATCCCTTTCATTAAAATCTTCATAATTCGATGAAAGCATCAAATTGTCAAAACTGAAATGCTCACCTAGATTTGATCAAACATATCAAATTCATATACTGGTGTTCTCAATAAATATTTATTGCAGTTTGGTACTCCTGTGCTATGCGCACAAATTGGTAAACAAAGCCCATGGCCATGTCCAGCATTTATGTGTGGACACCAACATATATTTAGCATATTTTCACTTCAAAATCTCATCAAGGTTAACCCCTTTAACATAAAGGTTGCTTCAAACTAAAGTACATATTTACCCAGTGTTCATGCAGCTATTCAGCAACCAAATTAAAAGCCTTTTTATGGCCTTTTCGGGTAAGAAATTAATTTGTTAAGGCTGAAAAAATATGAAATTATAATGATTATATACATGTAGACACTTTATGGTTTTACTTCACCAGGTTTCTGCTATTTTTATGAAGAAAAAGAAAGCAACTAGTGAATTAACATCTTTATTATACTCCACAATTCTCCTGAATTAGTTAATAAACCACTCTCCTAGCCATTCAAAACACTATTGTCAATCAAATCTCTCATCTCTCCTCCCCCAAAATTAAAAAATATAAAATAATTCAAGGGATTTGTTGGCACCTGGTCAATTGTCAAGGCCTTTTCATGGTATTTTAAAACTTAAGGCCTTTCAAGAGACACCTTCAAATTCACAGCCTTTTCAAGATTGTGTGAACCCTGTTACCCCTCTCCCCCTCCCCCCCCCAAAAAAAGGGGAAAAAAGATAGATTATATTTTTAACCAATCTTTGCGGACAAAAATAAATTGCTCACCTCTGTTTGCTGAGGGTGAGTCTGACCCCAGACCTGTCTGGATCCTCGCCCGGTGCTAATGGAGTCTTGTAGTGAATTTGAAGCACTATCCACCGGACACCCTGAGACCCAACCTCAAACCCGACATCTGCAAACAGTAAATAACCCATGCTCAAAGAAGCAGCGGCTTTAAAGCTGCATAGTCCGATGAAGCATAAAATAGTTTAAACCAATACAATTATCTAGAATTGATTCTACATATCTAACTTAGATACTGATATTAAGTATTTGTTGCTACATATAACTTATAAGGGAGGCAATTTAATAGAACCTGTTAATGCTAAAGCATATGGTGTCAGAGTTTTGGCATGCTTGCCAAAACTAATTTGACATGTTTGCACTTCAAATATCTCAAAACCTAGCCATTTAATAAAAACAGTACTTGGAGCTAAAGTAAAGTAGATTATAACAATTAGTTTAATATATTTATCTCAGAAAACTCAAAACCATCGGAATATGCAACTTTAGTGTCAGACAAAAATAAATTATGACAGATTTTCATTGAGATAAATATCCTTCATGGTGTCGCACTCCGGAGGCGGCTTAGTCTATGCAGCCGTTTGCAGTAACGTGGCTTTCGGTGGGAATTAACTCAAGTGAATTAAGGTCCAGCACTCTCGTGTCTGATTGGCTGATTTTATGTGGCTAACATTTATATTGTCAACAACATAGTCCAGAAATAGAAATCCACTTGCCCAGTGTATCTTTGTGTCCTTCTCCTCACTCATCTCCACCCCCACACTCACAAATACTCCTCCTCCCCACCCACCCACATTCACCTTCCCTTCCCCACCCACATACACTCACCCTTCCTCTCCACCCAGTCAACTCCCCTTCGACCTTCCACACACACAAGCATTCACCTCCTCCTCCACACCCACCCACACCTTCTCCTCCTCATCTCCATCCACCAACACTCACCTCCCCCTCCACCCTCCCCACACACATACACTCACCTCCCCATCCCCACCAACATATACTCACCTCCTCCTCCCCAGCCAGACACCTACCCCTCCATCCTCCCCACACACATACATTCACCTCCTTCCCCTCCCCCCTCATTTCACCCTCCCCTGCCAAACACACTTACCCCCCTCTGCCTCCCTAGCCCCACACGCTCATCCCCCCCCCCCCACACGTACGCACCCACACACTCACCTTCCTCCAAACACACTCACCTCTCACTTACCATTCATCCACACACTTACTTCTTCCTCCCACCCACACACCTCCTCCTCACTCATCTTCTCCTCAGCCCAACATATCTTCCCCATCCCACCTACCCACCCATCTTCCCCATCCCACACACCCTGCCACACATCTTCCCCATCCCACCTACCCACCCATCTTCCCCATCCCACACACCCTCCCACACATCTTCCCCATCCCACCTACCCACACACCTTCCCCTCCCTACCTACACACCCACACCTTCCCCTCCCTCCCTACCCACCCACACATCTTCCCCATCCCACCTACCCACCCACTCACATTCCCCTCCCTACCTACCCATTCACAAATCTTCCCCATCCCAGCTACCCACCCACACATCTTCCCCATCCCGCCTACCCACACATCTTCCCCATCCCACCTACCCACACATCTTCCCCATCCCACCTACCCACCCATCTTCCCCATCCCACCTACACACCCACACATCTTCCCCACCCCACCTACCCACCCACACACCTTACCCTCCCTACCTACCCACCCACACACCTTCCCCATCCCACCTACCCACCTTCCCATCCCTACCTACACACCCACACACCTTCCCCTCCCTACCTACCCATGCACACAACTACCCCATCCCACCTACTCACCCACACACCTTCCCCTCCCCAGCTACCCACCCACACATCTTCCCCATCCCAGCTACCCACCCACACACCTTCCCCATCCCACCTACCCACCCACACACCTTCCCATCCCTACCTACACACCCACACACCTTCCCCTCCCGACCTACCCACCCACACATCTTCCCCATCCCATCTACCCACCCACACACCTTCCCCTCCCTACCTACCCATTCACAAATCTTCCCCATCGCACCTACCCACCTACACACCTTCCCCTCCCTACCTACCCATTCACAAATCTTCCCCATCCCAGCTACCCACCCACACACCTTCCCCTCCCCACCTACCCACTCACACACCTTCCACTCACACACCTTCCGCTCCCCACCTACCCACCCACACACCTTCCCCATCCCACCTACACACACATTCATCGTCCCCTCCCCACCTACCCACACATCCACCTTCCACTCCCTACCTACCCACCCACACACCTTCCCCTCCCCACCTACCCCACATTCACGTCCCCTCCACACCTACCCACTCACACACCTTCCACCCACACATCTTCCACTCCCTACCTACCCACCCACACACCTTCCCCTCCCCACCTACCCACCCACACACCTTCCCCTCCCCACCTACCCACACATTCACCTTCCACTCCCTACCTACCCACCAACACACCTTCCCCTCCCCACCTACCCCACATTCACGTCCCCTCCACACCTACCAACCCACACACCTTCCCCCTCCCCACACATTCACCTCCTCCCCCAATTTACCTAGATAGACACCTCACCCTCCTCACCCTTCCTTTCCTCTTCTACATCGATGTTTCAGTCTTACCTGGAGGCATCCGTGTTGGTGGCGCATTTCTTGCCCACGCGTATAAAATCTTTGGTGTTGAGTTGCCCTGACACATCTCTCTACAGCCCCTACAAAGACCAATGAATCCTATCAAAGAGCTAATATCATAACATCAGCAAACATTCTGTGTTTTACAATGAAAACGCCGACGTCCATTTTCTCACAGACCTAACTAACTCATTCTATCTGCGACTGTCATAGACCATACTATGTAAATACCACGGATGAAAGTGAATTCAGATAAAATAAGACAGTGAAGTAGACAATAATAGGGTCACAACAATGTCAGCAGAACACTCTCCAAGCAGAGTCTGTAATGGGGCTGTCACGCTATGGCATATGGCATAAGTGTATGCCGGCGTAACGGTTTGCGTCACATATGCCGTCATACGCTGCGCATACACTACATATACACTACGCATATGCCGTATAGGCCCGGCTTACCCCGTCATATGCCGTCTTACGCGTGTCCGTCCGAAAAATGTTGTGCATCCTCAAAATTTTCAGCGTATGGCGGCGTAAGGCTCATACGCTATGCATACGCCGGCATAGGTTACGCATAGGTTAGGGGTACACTGAAACCACGCCTTCGGCGTATCTATAGCATATGTAGCATACGCCTAGCCTATGTGTAACATATTTGAGCATACTCCTAGCATACTCCTAGCATATTCACAGCGCATACAAAGCGTATGTGTAGCGTATGCCCGGCCTATGGTCTCGGTATATAAAGGCGCCGCAAGGCTTCTTCTGTCAGTCCGGCTCTGCTGCTCAGACAGGATGGATGTCCAGGCAATCCAAATACAGTTCCAGTATCGGTACAGAATTGCCCTTTATCAGCATGAGCTAGGTCGCTACCTCATGGTTCTTCTGGCGGCCCGTCTCGAGAGGAGAAGGAGGAGGCAGCGGCGGCGTACAGTGTGGGTCAGACCCTGGATTGGGAGGCGGCCACAGTTTGGCTTGTATGACAAGCTAATGGTCGAGCTCCGCAGTGAGGACAACGCGTCGTTCGTGAACTTCATGCGGATGCCTCCCCAGTTGTTTGACGAGATTGTGGCGCAAGTGGGACCACATTCCGAGGGCCGCTCGAGCCTGCTCTGAAGATCACACTTACTCTGCAGCACCTGGCATCTGGCACCAAATACTCGTCGATGAAGTTCGGGTGGAGCGTCCCCCCACAACACGCAGTGGCCCATAGTGCCTGAAGTCTGTCAGGCCATCGTCGACCAGTACATGGACGAGGTCATGACGTGTCCGATGACTCCAGACGGATGGCGTGCCATTGTGGACCTATTCTTAGAGAAGTGGAACTTCCCCTGTACCTGTGGCGCTCTGGATGGGAAGCATATCGCCTGCCGGTGCCCTCCAAAGAGTGGGTCGCTCTACTACAACTACAAGGGGTTTTACTGCATGGTCCTGTTGGCACTATTAGACGCGGACTACAAGTTTATCTGGGCAGATCTTGGGGGTTTGGGCTCCACGTCTGATGCCCAGATCTACAACGACTCCGAGCTGAAGGCGGGCACTGAAGGTGGCACCATCGGCTTTCCGCACCCTGAACCCACCGTGGACAGCCAGAAGGATGTACCATATTTTCTCATTGGTGATGATACCTTCGCCCTGCGGCCGACCATGATGAAGCCGTATGGGAAGAGGGGGTTGAAGAATGAGGAGCGACTGTTCAACTACCAGCTGTCCCGAGCTAGGAGAGTGGTGAAGAATGCCTTTGGCATTCTAGCCAACCGCTTCCAAGTGCTGCTGACCACTATGCAGCACCACCCCGCCACCGTGAAGGTCATCGTCAAGACGTGCATGGTTCTGCACAACCTCATGAGGATGCGCGACCCAGCCCTTCAGAACCTGCAGCTGGATCATCCCGAGACTGGCACCAACAACTTTGTCCCAGGAGCGTGGCGAGAGAGCCCAAACGTGCCAGACATTGACGTTCCAACTAACCCCAACACTGCGTCCAAGCTAGGAACGAAGCAGCGCAATCTACTTAAAGACTGGGTCGTCTCGCCCGCCGGAGCAGTGTCATGGCAAGACAGAATGATCTGACCAACATTGTATCTGTCTGTATGCACTGTGTATGTGTACTGTTATGATCTATTTTTGAAAACTTATGTGCTTTTCTTTACACTGTCCAGTTATCGCTTTTTTACATGTCCGTTACAATTTACATGTCTGTTATATTCTTTCGATCCCTAATTATCTAGTTAATGTATTTGTAATGAATTTGCTCTCTTTTTAAATGAATTACACTTTTGAAAGCATAACCACTGTTTTTACGTACATACTAAGAACACAGGGAAAAAGAGGGTGAGGGACATGGACAGAAAGGGGGAGAGAAAGTGAGGGAGGGAGAGAGAGAGAGCGGGAGGAAGGGAGGGAGGGAGGGTGGGAGGCAAGGAGGGAGATGGAGGGAGGGAGATGGAGGGAGGAAGGGAGGGAGGGAGAGGGTGGGAGGGAGGGAGGGAGAGGGTGGGAGAGAAAGGGAGGGAGGGAGAGAGAGAGAGAGGGGGAGGGAGAGGGAGGGAGGGAGAGAGAGAGAGAGAGAGGGGGAGGGAGAGGGAGGGAGGGAGAGGGTGGGAGGGAGAGCGAGAGGGGAAGAAAGAGGGGAAGAGAGAAGAGAAGAGATGGGAAGAGGTGAGAGAGTGGGGAGAAAGGGTAAGAGAGAGTAGAGAATTGTGTCCTTAATATTCATAATAATTATTCTTTATTTTCAATTTTACTTTAATTGTACTTTAATTTATAACAATTACATTATGGCATGCCATTATTGAACACGGACACAATAATTATAGTTTACAATATATTTATTTATACAAAACATTTGTAAACATATATACATATATACATATGTGCATACAAACATACAAAGATAAACAATACAACAAAACATTTTACAAAAAATACAAACAATAACTACATATCTACACATATCTACAAATTATCATTTGTCGTGAGTCCTGCCCAAGCCCCCCTCAGCTGGTGATGTCGTGGCTGACGGGGGGGAAGAGGTCCAAGTTGGAGACCCCCAACACTCCCGAGATCCCCGACAAGTTCAATAGTCCATCGGACGTCGGGCTGGCCGACTCCGACAAAGTTCCCGTTGCGGGGGCGGCTCGTGTTGGTGTCGAACTCGCCACGCCACCGCCACCGGAAGGTGACGGCCAGGCCACACAGACAGTGGCCGCACCACCTGGGCGGGCAACAAGTCCTGGAGAGGCCCTGGTGTGGCCCGCCATGCCGAGTGTCCGGAGTTGGGCAGGCGGCTGCGCCATCACCACAGACGGCCATTGCACCAACTTAGGCTGATGTGGGACCAGTTCCTAACGCAAGTGGAGCGGCAGAGGCAGAGGTTGAGGCAGAGGTTGAGGCAGAGGTTGAGGCTGAGGCTGAGGCAGAGGCTGAAGCTGAAGATGCGGCTGCGGGTGAGGGTGAAGATGCGGCTACGTCATATATCGCTGCACGTACTCCTGTGTCTGAGACGCCCATGGTGATGTCGGTGGTGGCTGGTGAGTCCACTGGTGGGGTTGAGGCTGGTATGCCTCACTTGTCGACACAGGAGCAGGTGCAGCCACATGAGCCACCGCAGCCACAGGAGCCATGACTTGTTGGCCTTGCCCCAGACTCGTCGAAGCTCTTCTGGATGGCAGCGAGGAGGTTTGCGTCGTCTGGGGCTGACCGCTTCACCTTCTCCTTTCCCCGCTTTCGGACTGTAGCGGGAGGAGTGGCGGGAAGGTCCTCCTCCTTCCCCACGTTCACATCTGTGGCCACATTCTCCTCGAGGCTGAGATCCCGATGCGCAGCCTTGATGGCAGCGGCCACCTGCAAGACAAAATAATGAAATAATATAAGTAACATGAACGCAAATCAATCTTTCCACAAAAGACAACACAAGTCAACAATAAAGAAAAAAAAGTTAACGATAAATGACAAAATTGATTTATCAAGATTCATAATGCAAATAACATATATCGATTGTCGACTTCTCGATTTAACAATAACAACACAACAAGTCAACATTAAAGAAAAACAACAAACATATAACATTAAACAAATAACTTGATTTACCAACATTATTTACGTAAATAACATATATCGGTTTGTCGACTTCTCCAGAATAATCGGGTTTTACGAGAATCCTAACGCCCACACTAGTCAGAAGGATAAAAGATTATGTACTTACACTTTTGCAGGGCTCCGACCGCAGGAAACCGAACTTCCACATGATCCACTCCTCCCTCTCAGTCAGGACAGGCGCTCCGTCCCCGCTCGTTTTTGTGTGCAGCCACGTGTTGGTGTCCCGGAGTGACTTGAACCACTTCTGGAGATGGACTGCTGTCGTCCCCAGAAGCATCGCCTGGTCCTCCCACATCTTCCCCTTCCTGTCAGTGCAGCGGTAGTCGGTGAGCTTGACATTCCAGATGACTGGTTTTTCCTGGAGGAACTCAAGCATCTGCCCCTCCTTGAAGACCGACAGAGAACAGCCGCTCTTCTTTGCCCTCCTTCTCTTTGCAGAGGACAGGCCAGAGGTGCTGGTGGAGGCTGAGGCTGAGGCGTTGGAGGTGGAGGCGGCGGACGACGCCCGTGAGCTGCCCCGAGAAGCAGGAGATGGAGAGCTGGAGCGGAGACGCCACTGGCGCATCCTCTGCATCTCCACTTCCATCTCCAGCTCTTCCAATGGACAGTGGTGTTGTGGAGAGTGATGCTGTGGAGAGTGGTGTTGTGGAGAGTGGTGTTCTGGAGAGTGGTGTTCTGGAGAGTGGTGTTCTGGAGAGTGGTGTTCTGAAGAGTGGTGAGGTGAGGAGGCAGGTGAGGAGGCTGGTGATGGTGAGCATGGCAAAGTATGCTTCTTCCTGCCTCTCCCACGGCCTAGTCAGCCTGGAGGCTGGTGTAGCAGCAGCAGTAGTGGTGTTCCTCTTAGCAGGCATGGTGGCAGAGTGAGGGGAGAGCTGCTGCTCCAGGGTATTTATACCCAGGCGGCCACCCACCCCCGACCTCGGAGAGAAACCATACGCTTTTCATACGCCACACATACGCCGTCATATGTTACTCATATGCTACTCAAACGCTCATACGCTAGGCATAGGTCGCTCATACGTTACGCATATGCTCAACCTGCCACTCATAACTGTCAAACCACATCAAAGTACGCTGCGCATACATCGGGTTACGCTTCTCATAGGCCGTCATACGCTTGGGGTACGTTATGCATAGGTTAAGCATACGCTCCAAAAGACACGTCAGTGCACAAAGGTCACCATACGTCGTCCCACAACGTTTTTCAAATTTTTGCGGTAGGTTTTACATACGCCGCTGCCATACGCCATAATGTGACAGGGCCATAATCACTGGTCATAGGAATGAGGATAAGAATATACTTAGAGAGTAGTAATATATGAAAGCTGACATCCTGCAGTTCCCTGACATTGCTAAGCCTATGGGTTGTCTGGATTTTCGTGATAAATTACACACACGTGTGTGTGTGTGTGTGTGTGTGTGTGTGTGTGTGTGTGTGTGTGTGTGTGTGTGTGTGTGTGTGTGTGTGTGTGTGTGCGCGTGTGTCTGTAGGGCCTACTGATGATGATTAAAACCAACACAGGTTAATTTCATACTGTTTCCAAAGTAATTTGTTATTCATACTTTAACTGAGGTAGTACTTTTGGGGGGGGGGGGGGAGGAGGGGGGTACTTTTACTTTTACTTAAGTAAATCTTAGGAGGTCACTTTTACTTTTACTGAGTTACTTTTCTAGTGAACTTGTTACGGCACTACCAACAGCAACGGTAACGTAAACTTGTACAATGCGGCGAACTCGTCCTACCCACTTCTCAAGCCTATTCTAGTTCCGTGAGCCGCCACTAGGTGGCTATGACATAGGCGATGTTAGTTGCGTCTCTACTCACGAGGGGATGGTGCTGGCGGGCGTCTCGCACCCGTACAGGAGCAGGTGGTGTGTTCGGGAAGCAAACGCTAATGCCTCGTAGTTCACTAGAAAGATACAGCAAGGACTTGGTTGGTTGTTCGAGATTTACATCTTGACGACATCTCAGGCAATATCAGGACAGGTACTGACTTGTGACAGTGTGCACTCGTGCCGACTTTATAGTGCTGCCCCACTGGGAAACCAGGCTGTCAGCACTATGATCTGATATCCCACACAGTCACATTATCCTGACATTGAGCCAACCAGTCCTTGCCCTATCCTAATAATGCTGAGCGCCTGGCTAGGAAGAGACAAGTATAAATTTTAAAGTAATTGATTTGACTCAACCAGCGTTTGAACCAGGGGGTTCGAATCCCATGATCCACCAAAACGGGAGACGGACGCTCAACTCATTCGGCCATCCTGTCTGTACAACAGGGACTAACAGAACCTTTAATTACAGCATCAAACAACGTGATCTAAGTGAGTTTTTAGTGAGTTTTAAAAGTATTTTTTTAAAGGATATACATATTCCATGAAAGAAATTAGTCTATCAATAATATATTGTGGTGTTCTCCGTGGCGGAGTGGTTAGAGTGTCTGACTTTTTTCTAGGTCGGACTCCTAATCTGAGGGTCGGTGGTTCGATTCCCCATGCCCCCACCTCTACCAATTTGGATTTCCACCGCTGTGTATAACTTACAGTGACATCAAAGGCCAGTTGCTCTCATACCATGTCTATGTGGTGTGGGAGGTTAAAAATCCCTTGGGTCGGTAAAAGTGTAGACTCAGGCTTTCTATCGACAAACTGTCTAATGGTGAAAACCAGTCTATTCAGACTTATCCATGATAGGCAGTATAAATCTTCAAGAAAAAAAAAAAGATTGCATTGGTAGAAATGGTTATAAATGATACTACTCTCAACATTTGGCAATATGCAATGAGTACTTACCTATATATTCTACACCTCCGGCCATTGGAAAAGAGCTGCATATGTACTGGTCCTCCTGGAAGTATAAAAGAGAAATCCACATGAGACAAGCCTTTAACTATCATGCATTTCGTCATCACCAACATTTGCATATATCATAGAATTTGTCAGTTCCGATTTGGATTCTGACGTAACCTTTGGATATTAACTGACATAGGCTCGTTGATAATACATTGCCTATGGTGATAGCTATGGTAACGTACCCAATCACAGAAATGATATTGGACTGTCTAATATCACTTTTTGTTTTTTATTTTTAAAACAAAACAAAAATCGGTTATCATCAGTTTGTATCTGTTTTCTTTTTAAATCCAAACAATTACAACATTAGCTTCTACCACTCACAATGGGATTGGTTTGAAGTCTGGATTCATTTATATCTCTCAGACTTCTCGCCTGAAGAGGCCTTCAGGCACCAAACCCCATATAGGTTAATAACTATTCAGAGTAACCAGACAGACACACTAATAGTTCAACATTTATACATGTATATAAGATAACATATACAACACGCTGATTAATTGATTAATAGATTGGTTGTTGACAGTCATTTTACGCCATGTGGGAAGAAAATACCATTTTTATAGTGAACGGTGAGTCGATTCTATTCTGTCAATTTAATTTTCGTTCAAAATTGCATCCTGCTAGTCAGATACTGATATAAAACCCACAAATAATTCTAAAATGGTTCAATGCATCTAAAGATGAACGATGACAAATATCCAATTATATATTGTGTGTGTCTATTTAATGTGTTATTCATGCAATTAATTGTCTGTATAATACTATTTGCTCGGCGATTTCTACGAACATCTCTTTTCCCTAAGTGGCAATATTCGTTCTGCGCGTCTGTCTCCTATTTTGGAAGATCGGGGGATCCGAACCCATGGGTTTGTAGGTTCAAACCCTGGTCGAGTCAAACTAATGACTTTAAAATGTATACTTGTCACTTCCTAGCCAGGCGCTCAACATTACTAGGATAGGACAAGGACTGGTTGGCTCAGTGTCAGGATAATGTGTCTGAGTGGGATATTAGATCATGGTGCTGCCAGCCTGGTTTCCCAGTGGGTGGCACTATAAAGTTGCCATCAGTGCTCACTGTCACAAATCGGTACCAGTCCTGATATGACCTTAGATATTGCTAGGACGTAAAACAACAAACAAACAAACATTGTTCTGTGCATCACAATGCCTAACAGCAGAGCGCCCCTAATGGGGAACTCTGTGTCACTTTGTCTAACAGCAGAGCGCCCCTGTGGGGTCTGTGTGTGTCATTTTGTCTAACCGCAGAGCACCCCTAGTGGGAATGTCTGTGTCACTTTGTCTAACAGCAGAGAGCCCCTAGTGGAAATCTCTGTGTCACTTTGTGTAATAGCAGAGCAGCCCTAGTGGGGGTATGTGTGTCACTTTGTCTAACAGCAGAGCGCCCTTAGTGGGGGTCTCTGGGTCACTTTGTCTAACAGCACAGCGCCTCTGGCTGGCATCTCTGTCACTTTGTCTAACAGCAGAGCACCCATAGTTGGTATCTCTGTGTCACTTTGTGTAATAGCAGAGCGCCCGGGGGGTATGTGTGTCACTTTGTCTAAGAGAAGATCGCCCCTAGTGGGAGTCTCTGGGTCACTTTGTCTAAGAGCAGAGCGCCCCTAGCTGGGATCTCTGTGTCACTTTGTCTAACAGCAGAGCGCCCCTAGTGGGGGTATGTGTGTCACTTTTTCTAACAGCAGAGTTCCCCTAGTGGGGATCTCTGCGTGTCACTTTGTCTAACCGCAGAATGCCCCTAGTGGGAGTCTCTGTGTGACACTTTGTCTAACAGCAGAGCGCCCCTAGTGGGGGTCTGTGTGTGTCATTTTGTCTAACAACAGAGCGCTCCTGGCGGTGATTCTGTCTCACTTTGTCAAACAACAAATTCCTTTCCGGAGCCAGATGGCGTCTCACTAATCACGGTAAATCCACAGCGAGGCTCTTTTATAAACCAGTCACTGATTTGTTTTCCCTTTCTGTGTTTAGTGACATCACCAAGAGATGAGTAAATTATGCAACTGTAATTATGGGTGGATATTACGGAGTGGATTATGGGGGGAATCAACTGAAATTGTTATTAGCAGAATACAATTGTTACAGGTTTCGAATGAAACAATTACGAAGAATAAAAATGATTCCTAAAAGATATGTAAAAATTGTAAATCAACACAGGATGAAATAGGCTTTAATATTATTTTCCTTTAATGTTCCCTCACACACACACACGCACACACACACGTACACACACACAGACACACACTCACTCCTCACTAACCCCCACCAACTCTTCTATCTTTCTCCCGACTCGGAGTAGACGTGGCTAGATTATCAATCACAGCAGATTCATACAAATTTCAAAGCCTGGGTGCTCAGGGGCCCCCCGCCCCCCCCCCCCCCCCGACGGGGCCATTAGTCCTCCCCGAAGCGGCACGAAAAGCTACCAGTCCCCAGAACATGAATGAAAACCTGCTACGGCTCTCCCCAGCTAACCGCTAATTTAGGATCGCAGCTGACATCTCACTAAATGTCACGTGCCCGTGTTGTCTATTGCTAAAGGATAACGTGGTTGCCAGTCACCGATAAGACTCCACACCCGCCTACAGCAACTCTTGTTTTATAGGTTGGTTGGTTGTTGGAGTCTTACGTCCTGGCAACATCTGCGGCCATATCAGGATGCGTACCAACTCGTGACAGTGTGCACTAATGGCGACTTAATAGTGCTGCCCAACTGGGAAGTCAGGCCAATGAGACCATGGTGCAATATCCCACTCACTCACATTATCTTGACACTGAGCTAACCAGTCCTTGCCCTATCATATTAATGCCGACTGCCAGGCTAGAAAGCGACAAGTATCAATTCTAAAGTCATTGGTTTGACTCGACCGGGAACCAAACTCCCGACCTTCTGCAAGCGAGGCCCGCACTCTACCGATTATGCCTCCGCGCCTGGTCCTTGTTTAATTAAGAAGCTTGGCTGGTCAGTCAGCGAGTCATCCCATGCTGAATGGTAATTGCTAAGATTCTCACCCAATTACCATTCACTCATAATACTAATAGGAGTACTCATGACCTATCAATAGGCATTGGAGCTATATTGATTAAATAAATAAACCAGTAAATAAACAAAGCAAGTATGTTTTCTTTCTTTCTTTCAAGTTTCTCAGATAATTCAGCAATAATAAGAAAATCAATAGACTACTGAAGGTAAACAGACAAACAAATAAACAAGTAATTAAATTAAGAAACAAACATCAACAAAAAGACAAACAAATAAACAAAAGTAAGTGTATTTAGTTGTTGGAGTTTTTCGTTCAGGCAACATCTAAGGTCATATTAGGACTGAAACAAAGTTAAGTTGTCGTTGCGTCAATTTCTGGGGAAATTACAGCACAGACCACCATTCACCAATAAATAATAGAAATATCGATGGACATGGAGGACGTATTGAATGAATGAGTGAATAAATATGGAAACAAATGAATACGCAAACAAATAAATAAGCAAACAAATAAATAAGAAAACAAATAAATAAGAAAACAAACAAAGCAACTTTTCTCTGCCACAGTTTCTTATATGTTGATTGCACTATCTACCGTTCACAAATATTAGAAATAATAATTACTTACCAAATAAATAAATATATAAATAAATAATAAAATTGCCCTTCCATGAGAACAGACTGATGTCGGGCCATCATTGGCAAAACGTTAAAAGGGTTGTAAATATCTTTCAATTTGGGTCAATGTTGGTCTAATGTGTGTTTGCAAATCACAATTTAGTTTGAGCTTACAACATTGGCGCAACAATTGTTTCTGATATTTGATTCATGTTTGTATTCCAACTTATTGCCAGATCCTGGACTTCGCGTGGGAGTGGGACATAGCTCAGGCAGTAGAGTGTCCACCTGTGAAGGTTTGGGTCATTCGATCGATCCTGCTCATTGGACACATTTGCAGTTTGGGCTATTGTTTGTTCCAACCAGTGGTCCACAACTGGTTCATCGAAGGCTGTGGTATTTGCTGTCCTGTCTGTGGGAAAGTGCATATAAGAGACCCTTGCTGCTTATCGGAAAGAGTAGCCTATGTCGGGGCAGGAGGTTTTGTCCAAAGAAATGTCAGAATGACCATATGTTTGACGCCACATCGGCTACTCTTTCCAATAAGCAGCAAGGGGTCTTTTATTTGCACTTTCCCACAGACAGGACAGCACATACCACAGCCTTTGATGAACCAGTTGTGGACCACCAGTTGGATTTATAATTAACAACTACATCACTTCCCAGCCATCTACCTATATTGGGCACAAGCATTTTCTCTTGAAACTCTGACCGGTTGAAAACACAACCTAGTGTTTATGAAGTAAGTGTGTTCACATCACTGTGGTATATATAATATATCTAACTAATGCAATATGCATTTAAATGTTGGTAAGATGTTGGTAATATTAACCTCACCCATCCTCGTGGTCCCAGTGCATCCAATTAGCTGTTGGCTGTAAGGATCGGAATGGGCGGGGGGTGGGTATTAGGGAGGGGGTAGGGGTTGTTACTGGCTGGGGACTCATCCACAATCTCACCCTATTCAACCGTTATAGTCAGAAGCGACCCGCCGGTAAGTCATCATACAAAGCAAGTGAATGTAGGGACTCGTAAATACCATGTTCAGACTGACATTCAACGCATAGTTAAGAAGCAGATGCCTTGCCCTTAGGGAGTGGTGGCATGTACATAAAGCACGGCACGGTAATAGGGGTGGGTAGGTACAGGGATTAAGTGAAAGCGGACAAAAAGAAGTTGAAATCGATGGCTAGGTCACTAGTAGGTGGGCAATAATACAGTCTCAATGACAGTGGAATGCTCTCCAATTATATTATGCACTGATTCATCAGAGGAATGGAGCTAGGATAGTTCTAGGAGAGTACTGGATCAAACCTGACTTCCCTCATTTGACCGTAATTCTTTGAAATTCTTATTTAAGCATAAGCTTATGAAATTGATAACTCTTAGTGTATGCATATAGATACCCCAAAAAAAGGTAAAGATTGTTTTATTTAACGACGCCTCTAGAGCACATTGAATTTTATCATCAGCCATTGGAGATCAAACATGTCATTCTGACATATTTCTTTGGAGGAAACTTGCTGCCACCACATAGGCTGCTACTCTTTCCGATAAGAAGCAAGGTGCCTTTTATATGCACTTTCGCAGACAGAACAGCACATACCTTTGATGAACCAGTTGTGGACCACTGGTTGGAACGGAAAATAGCCCAAACTGCAAATGGGTCCACTGAGCAGGTTCGATAGGATGACAAGCCACCTTCACAGGTGGAGACTCTCCCGCCTGAGCTCCCGCTCCCCCATATAGATACAAGCTCCCACTCCCCCGTATAGATACAAGCACACGGTTCAATACCATGACAAAGCAGCCATGGACAGTTACCAATTGCTAGCCGAGGCTGGCTCTTGCAATGTTTGGAGTCTGGTCAAAACCAATACACAGAGACCCTGGCTGAGGTCAATTAGATAACAAGATAGTTACCGACTGACTGCCTTTACTCCCACAACCAGTGCCAACAGTCTGACGGTCAGTCAGCACACCTTACCCACCGTTCTACTGCTGTGGTGGGCAACCACCAGATGAGGGGATGGCGGGGGTAGGGGGTCTGTGGGAGTTGGAGGGAGAGAGGGTGGGGTGGGGCTGGGATGGGCAACAACCTTGGCAGACTTGTGGTGATCGAGATAGATTAGTAGAGAGATTGGGATGAGAGTGGAAGGGTGGGGTGGGCTGGGGGATGCGATGGGCTGGGGGATGCGATGCTGGCAGGCAGAGGATCTAAAAGGATCTATGGATGGATGGACGGATGGACAGATGGACAGATGGACAGATGGATGGATGGATGGACGGATGGATGGAATGGCCTTTACAGTACAAAAGGCTAACCAGTTGCTAAGCGGACAGTTGGGATTCTGGCAGAGAACCGGAAAGGTCCACGCACAGGGAACATTAAAGGTCCAATCACACAGAACTTTAAAGCTCCACCCACAGGGAACATTAAAGGTCCACATACAGGGAACATTAAAGGTCCACACACAGCGAACCTTAATGGTCCACACACAGAACTTTAAAGGTCAACACACATTGTCAAAACTACTGGAATATATATAGTCGAAGAAATAATATGTTTGAAAAACCACCGTTCATGGATTGGATGTTTTCTCAAGCTATCTTTATCGAAGCCTAAGCAAGCCTAATCTAGACATTTTGATTGAACTCAATCAGGATATGTCGTACTGTTAAAACAGATACCTGCTGAAGCTGAAATAACCCATATGCCGTTTCGCGTATTTTTATGTGATTTTATTATAAATCATTCGCTACTATTGAAGTGTCCCTCATTTTCAACATTAACTCAGTTATCTTAGGCAACTTTTTTTTTTTTAAATTAAAAAGACCAAGGAAAAATTCTCATTTTTTTACATAATGTGTTATTCTATAGAACGATCATGAAAACCCCTCGGATCAATTTAAACTTTTTTTCATAGATAATGTGTTATCCTATAAAACAGTTATAGTGGTTTGCATTGCAGACATGCCGCCACATAGACATGTGAGCGTGGATAGGGTGATTGCATTAGGGAGCCCAGGTAGCGTCATGGTTAGCACACTGGCCAGGAATGACAAGAAATGTGGGTTTGACTCCTGCTCTCGGCACAATACTTCCCATTTTCATCACCCCCATGGCATTCGTTCCCATGACCTGAATCCCATACAAGCTACACACTGTATGGTTATTGAACCTATCTTGCATGTACATGTAATTGCAAGCATGAAACGACTTATGGGTGTAAACCATTAAAAAGACTTACAATTCCAGGGGGACGAATGTAATAGTCTACACTGACCTCTGAGGCAAGGGGCCATATAAACAGGTGGTCGTGGATAGGGTGATTCAACAGGGTGCCTACGTAGTGTAATGGTGACACACTCGGTCCGGAATGGCAGAAATGTGGGTTCAAGTCCTGTTCTAGGCACAATATTTCCCGATTTCAGCATCCCCCACGACACAATCAAAATCCTTCAGGAACAATTTTCATTTTCTTTACATAGATAATGTGTTATCCAATACAACAATAAAAACCCTCAGGAACAATCCTGTATTTTTTTAGACATAGATAATATGTTGTCCTATATAACAAAAAGAAATCACATAAAAAACGAGGAACAATTCTTATTTTTCTTCATAGAAAATGCATTGTCAACACTATTTAGTTAGTAAACATTTAGTAAAGCAAGTCATTGTAAGATGCATATCTGCCTTTGTTAGTGCCGTTACATCCAGACAAGCTGCGTAGTTAAAGACAGTGGAGGCTAGTTCCATCTCGTGCTCTTCCTGCCCTTTCAGGACGAGGTGGACAGACGTTGAGGCCAGCACTCTGCTCTGCACACACGGCAGTCTCGTGGTATCGGGTTCAGCCTCAGAGGAAGGGCCTCACCACGACCTGAGAGCACCTCAAGGTTAGGGGCGGTGATGCGGATTCCGAGGGACACCAGTTTGCCAGGGACACTTCCATTCAAATGCGTTGTTAACGGCCGTGAGCAAATCTTCATACAGAAGAAGTCAAATATCTCCCAAATTACACCATCTAGAAACAAATCACTTGGTACACATATAGAAAACATCTTTACCATAAAGACTATATTAAATTTATAAGGTTAGGGTTCTTGAATTCTATTAATTTTGAATAAAACTAACGTTTCGCACTGCGCGTACCATCAAACTCAAGGCATTGTCAATGGTCGTGATAATGTTCATACAGAAAATACAGAAGAAGTCAAATATCTCTCAAATTACACCACCTAGAAACAAATCGTTTGGTACACATATAGAAAACATCTTTACCAAAAACATTATATTAAATTTATAAGGTTAGTGATGATGCTGTTCGATTTTGACGCATGTGCAGAAGCGATGTGTCCCTCGCAAACTGGTGTCCCTGGGAAACCGCAACAGCGGATCAAGGCGTGAGGCTCTGTTTCACCGCTAGATGCCGCCACCAACCACCACCACATCACGTGTATCATGAATGGTGCACACAATGGGCAAAGACGGTGGTTGAGTGACACAAAGTGGTAAATGGGTTGGTTGTTGGAGTTTAAACGTCCTGGCAACATCTAAGGTCATATCACGATGGGTACCAACTTATGACAGTGCACACTAATGGTGACTTTATAATGATGCCCCACTGGGAAATCAGGCCTTGGCACCATGACCCAATATCCCACTCAGTCACATTATCCTGACACTGAGCTAACCAGTCCTTGCCCTATCCTATTAATGCCGAGTGCCAGGGTAGGAAGTGACAAGTATCAATTTTATATGTCACTGGTTTGACTCGCCCGGGAACCGAACTCCCGACATTCCGCACCCGAGGCCCGTGCTCTACCGATTCGGCCACAGCGCCTGGTAAAGTGGTGAATATAGCTTTATATGTAAATTTTGAATAAATTAATTAAAATCAGAGATGGCAACATTCAGGGTCCATACACATGTGAAGATATGGAATTCAAGGCTATTTCAAGGCTTTTCAGGGCTGTTTTTGATAGGAATTCAGGCAAGTACTGTCATTTTATTGTGTGTAGGTATCTTGGATTATCTTACGCCGAATGGCAAATTCAGACTAATTTAGATCAGTGAGACTTTGATGGAATTCAAGGCTTTTCAAGACTAATTACACAAAATAGGTTAAATTCAATGCTTTTCAAGGCCTTGAAATGGGGCAAATGAAGTTCAAGACTTTCCAGGCCCCATACGGACCATGAACATTAAACTTCTAAAATCTGCTAACTGCAATAAAAGCAGTCAAGTGTGTCTAAATTGTGGAGTGGAGCCATAAATATTAAGAAATATCGGAGACTAAGGTAGTGTCATAGGTCCACCAGCAAGCATACATAAGTGTGTGTGTTGTTGTTTTACGTCCTAACAACATCTAAGGTCATATCAGGACGGGCATGCCTAAGTGCCCATTAGGCACTTTAACATTCGACTCTTCCTTACATAAAACTTCACCAGATACCAGAGTAGGTAGGGCTCCCACTTCCCGTGTAGAAGATCGTGGGATCAATCCCCGACCGAGTCAAACCAGACACATCTTATACATGTCAGTACCTTGCCTTGCAGCAGGTATTATTGGGATATGACAAGGACTGATTGGCTCTGTGTCAGGATAATGTGATTAATCATGTCGTGATATCAATGGCACTGTACCCAAGTAAGGCAGCACTATAAATCCGTCCGAACTCCTTATCCATTCTGATTTGACTTGAGATGTTGCTCAGACATGAAATTCTAATCACTAAGCCACTCACATACCCGAATATTATATATCAAATTACAAGCTGTAGGCCTTATAGTCCGATAAAAAACATCACATTTGTAAAACCAAAACATTTATCTAAATTTGATTCCACATATCCAACTTAGATACTGATGCACTTATTAAGCATATAATGGAATACTAAGCGAATTTAATAGAACCTGCTGAAGCATTACTGCTGAAGCCTATGGGGTCAGTTTTAACAAGCACACCAACATTAATTTAGTATGTTTACATTTAAAATATTTCCTAAGTTGTAAATCAAAATCACTTCAAACTAAGGTAAGGTAGATTACAACAACCACCCTAATATATTTATCTTTTTTTTAAAGACAGAAACTCAAAACTATCGGACTATGCAACCTCAACGTTCCTCACAGCACCATTTAAACTAATTCTGAATCTGACACGTGACAATACTTGTCTGCTGAAGGGACGCACATCACCACTCGCTCTTCCATTTATTATGGATGTTTTCATAAAGAAACTTTGGGCACCTATGACCCACTGACAATTCATTGATTACCGGGTGTTTAAAGCCTTTGGGGAGGGGAGGGGGTATACTCAATGCAGGCAGCATCAAATTGAGGGAATTTGCAAAGAACAAAATCAAAGAATATACTAGAATAAATGTGCATCAAAACCGCCTTACAGGAGGCGATAAATTGAATTGAACTTCGTTGATTGTGGATCGGGAATTTTATCCCAAGCCCCATAGACATGTTCATGGTGTACATGGGCTTTTCCTACCCTTTTATCTTCTTTTCTTTGTTGTTCACAGAACCCTAGCACAGGATGACCAAACCGTGCTTAATGAGTTAACCAGTATCTACGCTACAGGATTGTTGTTTCTGTTTGCTTTGTTTTTTTTGGTGCTCTTTTGTGAAATAACACAGATACATTGCTTATACCATAGAAATAATAAATAGAAAAATTAAATTAAAAGCATATCAACATCACCCTCAATACTGTAAATTACATCTCAATATTTATGTACTAGTCTACTATGTATTTTCCCGGTAAAGCTTAAATATTTTCTTTTTATACATTCGTTGAAACATATAGATGTTTTTTTAACATTTGATATTATCGTCAAGTGAATTCTATATTTTTATTCTAGGTATTGTACACATTATTCTATATACCTTTTGTGTAAATAACCCTGAATTGAAAAATGGCTGGAAGACCAGTGCTTCGGCACTGACAAAAGACTTATTCAGCAGAATAAACATATTTACCAAAAAACAAAACAAATAATACCATATATAGATATACATTGAGACTTTAAAGTTGTTCTTGCAAATACTTGGCTTAGGTTGTTACTCTGCCTTGTATCATGGCTACTATCTGAACTTATTATGAATAAAGACTGTAGATTTTTTGGCAGTAGCCTTTTGTTTGCATTGTAAATTATCATACTAGATTTGATCTTAACCATGTCTATTAATTTTAATACATGAAGATCAAAGAACAGCTTAATAGTGTGCTTTCGATATCCAACATTGCAAACAATTCTCACTGCTTTCTTCTGTAGCAAATAAATACACTCCATATTTGTTGTATATGCATTTCCCGATACTTCACAACAATACGACGCATAAGGCAGAAATAATGAATAATACAATATTAAGTATGCATTTTTGTTTAGTATATATTTTGCCTTGTGCATAATTGCAATAGTTTTGGACAATTTAGATTTAATCATACTAATATGCTTTTTCTAATTAAGTTCATGATCTATTAGCACCCCTAGAAATTTACTGACATAAACCATTTCGATATCAGTATCATTTATATGTTTTTATGAATACTAAACAGCATGAAATTCGTTTTTGCTACTTGTTTGTTGCAAACCATATGTTCAATTTAATAAGTTCTTTGGTTATATCATTGCCAAGTTGAACTGGGTCATTTCCTGACTTAAAGATAGCAGTGTCATCAGCAAATAGAATGAATTTAAGAAGCAATGACACATTACAAATATCATTTATATATCAAATGAACAACTTAGGTCCCAGAATTGAGCCCTGAGGGACTCCACATTCCACATTTGCTAAGTATGAGTCCTCATCATCTAAGTTTACATATCGTTGTCTATTTTGTAGATAACTAGTAAGCCAGTTATTGGCAATGCCTCTGATACCGTAGCGATTAAATTCTTTTATTAACAAATTATGGTCAATTGTGGCGAATGCTTTTTTAAGGTCAATAAATACACCAAAAGTACATTTTTTTGTAGTCCAGAGCTGAGGTAATTTCTTCTGTCAGTTCTAATAATGCCAATGATGTAGACATTTTAGATCTGAAACCATATTGACTGCTACACAAAGTATCAATGCATCCAGTCTACTATTGAACAGTTTTTCTAATATTTCAAAAACTGTGGCAAAAGTGATATATGTCTATAATTAGTGAAAACACTGTTATCTTCTTTTTTAAATATAGGAATTACTTTAGCGACTTTCATTTTATTTTGAAAATCTCCATTCTTAAAGAGACAGAGAGTGATGGTGATGGTCGCCTGCTCTCAGGCTGTGACCGGGCCCAGTGAGCAAAAAGGTGGTGCATAACCCTTTGCAGCCCCCTCCAATAAGCATTGGAGGGGGCTGCAATATTGCATACATCCGGTACTCCATGCGTTTAATCCTAGTAAATCAAATTTTGACATGCATCGACCTGATACAGGCTTTTAAGCCTAACAAAATCAGAAGCGGATGAGTATGAGTATGAGTAGAGGCTGGAACACACGGCGGTGCTTCAGAGACACTACCAAGTACCAGAGGTAGGCTTTAATTTAACCCGGCCGGCAGCGGTAGGGCAGGACTACCAGAGAGGGTGAGTTTGGGAGGGGGGGGGGGGGGTTCTTAGTGGCATACATAAGGGTAGTGGGGAGAGGGATAGCAGATTCAGACAGGCTGGCAAAAGTAGTAAGAGTATATATGTGAAATTAAGGAAATTGGAAGCAAAGACTGTCAAAGGAAGCCACTTTCAGAGGAAGCCATGGGAACTATTAACATGGTGAGGCAGGCACTAAGGAAGGGAGATTAAAAGCAGCTCTGCAAGAGGCCGTGAAACGGACAGTTGTCATGGCAGATAAGGCCAATGCTCTCATGAAGCCAAATAAGAAAGCCAAGAGAAGCCACTTGCAGCAGAAGCCACATGGAAGCACAGGTCACTTATGGCTATGGATTACACGTGTAAACAGTCATAGGAAAAGTCATAATACTAAGTGATTTCCTGTGTGAGAGGTTGTGAGTTCGAACCCCAACAGAATCAAACCAATGAATTGTAAAAGTTATACTTGTCACCACCTAGCATTGGCTCTTGGCTCATCATAGGGCTGGTTTGCTCAGTACCAGGATAATGTGACCGAGTCAGATATTTCGTCATGGTGCCAGTGGCCTCTTAGTGAGTGAGTGAGTGAGTGAGTGAAGGAGTGAGTGAAGGAGCGTGTGAAGTGTGAAAGAGTGAAGGAGTGTTTAAAGGAGTGTTTGAAGGAGTAAGTGAATGGGTGAGTGAAGGAATGAGTGAAGGAGTGGAGGAATGCGTGAAGGAATGAGTGAGTGATATTATGCAATGTCAGTAACAATATTCACACTGGCGATAAAATTAGCAGTCTTAGACCCAGTAGCAGTGCATAGAATCTAGGGGCCCAGAACTGTGTAAATGGTCTCGGTACACTATATGGATAGGTATTGCATCAACCATTTCGCAAACAGGAAGTTGTGCCTTTCGATTTGTCAGTGTTTACGCTGAATCTGGTAGGCCTGTCCATGGGAGTGGCAGCCTGTAGGGGTGGGTGGGTGGGGGTTAGCCCGAGTCCCTCAATCATTGGTGACCCACAAGGTCTGGCCGGAAATGAATACACAGTCGGGGAACCACACCAATATCTCAATTACCCTCAACCCCTCTCACTTATTCATGCTAAGCACTGCCCTAATCCTGCCCTGCTACACTGCGTTACAATAAACACACAGACATATTCTGCTTACCTCACTGAATGCGTTGTCGGCTCTTTAATTAGGGCATAAGCAACTACGCTAATACAAATATATATATATATATCTATATACATAAATACACACATATGTATAGACACACATACATAAGGTAAAGCTGTATGATATATCCATTACACTACATACAATTGGTTGGTACTGGGCGGTGTGGCCGAATCTCTTAAGGCTGGCTTCCAGTGCGGGAGGTTGTGGGTTCGAACCCAGACTGAATCTAGCCAATGACTTAAAAAATTGATACATGTCACTACTGGGCCTGGTGCTCGGCATTACTAGGAAAGGGCAAGGACTGGTATCAGGATAATGTGACTGAGTGGGATATCGGATCATGATACTCGAAACCCACTCCCTACTCCCAGTGATGAAGGACTATAAAGTCGCCATGAGTGCACACCATCACAAATCGGTACCCGTCCTGATATGCGTTGCTGGGACATAAACTTCAAACAAAACATCCTTAGTAAAGCAGGTCGGCAGAAATGCACCTCGAAAGTAGAGCCCTTAAAAGCGAACCAACCAATAGGATGTCGGGATAGTCATTATCCGCAGAACAGGGCTACACCGTCACACACACGGGCAGTAATCGATTGACTTGACCCGGGCGACTCGGGACACCCAAGTCGTCAGAATTTCGAACACCGCAAGTGGAGTCGACAAATACACGTGCCGTGTGTAAAACTACCCGACCCCAGTAACCCATCTCTTGGCTGGGGTTTCCTAGGAACGATGACGTCACATTTGTGCTGGTACCGTCCTGCAGGATAATAGCTACCAGTACCAGTCCTACATGTTTTTTTTTTGGCAATAACACAGATTAATTAAATGGAAATAAAACTAAACTATGCAATCATAAAATACTTTAAATCCTATTTAGCTGTAGTTATATCGGTTATTAAAAAAAATAAGTTTCGGATTAAGCCATTTTTTCCACCCAGAGCGTGGAGAAGCGTATTCGATTATTCGACCCGAGTCTGTAGGATGTGCGCATGCGGCAAAAGTGGCTCGGGTGACCCGAGTTGATTAATCGATTACGCCCACGGATACAGGCCGGGGCGGGGGCGCACTGGGGGAGGGGTTTATAAAGGATAGAGTTTGAGTGGGTCGCAGAACACTGGTTCACCAGTTAGTGTCAGCCCCCCCCCACCCACCCACACACACCACACCACACACCCACCCACACACACACACACCTCTCACCGATGTAGCTGTAGTGACGAGATTGATGAAATGTCACAAGGTGCTTTCGGCAACTCGCCCTTGTTGTTAAGCACTGAGACTATGTGTATGTAAACGGCCCCTCGCCACACAGCAGGCGTGCCTGGGTTACAGTAATAGCAGCATTGCCCGAACCCTGAGCGACCAAGGTGCTCACCTGTGGCGGTACCCACACACTGCGCAGTACTGAGGCCTCTTTAAGAATGTGGCGTTGTTCGAAGACCGCCCCTCTGCTTGCAATGCGGCTTAGATTGCGAACACTGCACAGTAGGCGATTTGCGCCATCAACCCCCCCCCCCCTCCCCCTCAGTTGAAGTGGTATAATGTGGGTAGCAGCTCAGTGTGCAGTATGTGCACTGTGGAAAAGGTCTAACAGAGGATTTCCACCACACACATACCCATTGGCGATATTGGAAGAATAGATGTGGGTAGCAGCCCAGTGTGCAGCGTGTGCTCTGTGGAAAAGGTATAATAGAGGATTTCCACCACCATCAACCCACCCACCCACTCTCTAATGTCAGTGGAAGAACTAATAGTGTGAGTTACAGGTCAGTGTGCATGCTCCTTTGGAAAGGTCTATCTATAACTGTTCCATCATATTTAGCTTTTTCAGCATGAACACACATCCGAAGCCGAAGGCCCTCTCTCTACATCAAACAGAATGCGCAAAGCAATCTACAGCCACTGCCCAAACACATCCGCGAGCATTGATATAGAAATTCCATTTATAAATAGCTCCAATCAATCACTTAGCCCCCCATTCCTTCTTTGGTCGCCTCCCATGTGTGCTGAGCACTAGCCTCGTACCCAGCCACCTCCCTTGCTCACAGGTGGCAGTCCCCATATGGATTCAATGTGGCTTCCCACATGGATTCAGCCTTAATCCCAATGTGGCTTCTTATGTAACACCTTATTTCGTATCTGGTTACTTACAGCACCCAGTGTTGCTCCACACATAGTTTGTCTTTTCCCGTCTTCTTTTCTATAACTTCAAAATTGTTTACTTCATGTCATGATATTTTTCCGTTACTTCTAATTTGTTTCCTTTCCGATTGGTTTCGAAATAATGTGCGGTTGTTTCTTCTGCATATTTCGCCCTAATGTGTTCTATAAGTGGATTCCGTGGCTTTCCTGCTTCAATTATTTTCATCAGGTATTAAAGTGGTTAAAAACCACAACAGAGTACCAGCATTACTAGCATAGGGCACAGAGCACAGAGCAGTTAAATGGAGAATGCCCTGTGATTCCCTGTGGCTTCCGGTGCAAGTGGCTTCTCTTGGCCCTCTCCTGTGGCTTCACCTTCTCCCTCTTTATCAGTCTTATCCATCATGACAACTATTCATTTCACCTCTTGAATGGCTGCTTTCAGCTTCTTTTCCTTAGTACCTGTCTGACCATGTCAATATTTCCCATGGCTTCCTCTGAAAGTGGCTTCCTTTGATCTCACCAACGGTCTTCGCTTCCAATTTCCTTAATTTCACAACATTGTGCTTAGCCTGCAGCATCCTCCCTTTGTCCCACTGTCAGTTTCCAATGGTAACGGTTTTGCTTTAAGCTGCCATTTTGCCTGCTTCCCAAGGCTCCCAGCATGGATTCCCCAGGTGCTCACTCTCGCTTGGGGCCCCAGGCATCTGGGGCCTACCTCAGAGGTCCTGTGGGAGACTGACGCTCACAAATGCCACCTTGGCAGGATGGATGGCTTTCCCGCCACACATAATACCCCAGTGCAGTACTGAGCCATACTACTGCACATCACCAGCAATGTTATCTCTTGTTTCAGGGGCAAGCGGATTTTTTAGGAGTATCTTTCTTTCCCTAGAGTGCACATGCACCGAGCACAGACGGTGACAGATATGGATACATATTTTATTTCGCAATTTCCATTCCGAATGGTTATATCGTAGACTTCTCTTGTTATTCTATTCCTTACATTAAATAATTTGCTTAAAGAGCCAGTGACTAGTGTTCAGGGAAAATGATTAGAAACTGGTTTGAAAGCACAACTGTGAAAATGGATCTTAAGATTATCACTATATAGTTTCGGGTTCTGAAATATTTCCAGTTTATTTTATAAATTTGATTTATTCATTTGTGTGGGAGTGAAATTATTTAGCCACATATATATAATAATATATACATATATAATTTATACACATATACATTATATAATACATATACACTCATATATATAAATGGGTTATTCTCCAAAATTCGGCACCACATATTTGGTTTCCACGTTACGATGCTGATAATTAAGTCTTTGTTTTATTGATAGCAAGTCAAATAATTAATTTAGCCTCTGTCTGTTAGGTATCTTAGCAGTTCTACATGTATTGAATTTATCCCACACATGATATCAATATTATAATTGTATGATTTTGCGCTAGAGTGAAAATGTGAAAATTTACACATTGACACTATACATGTAGCCAAATTTTTTTCAACTTATTTTAAAACTTTTTTCTTGTAAGTCATAGCCTTGTCTGCTTAACAATAAACAATAAAATCTTGTTTGACTATGTTGTATATATATATATGTTAAAATGAGATTCTGTATGTGTCTTTGATTTTCATATTACACGAGTGATATTAATGTATTGCTCAATTTGTATAAGATCTAATTCAAAAAGTGAAACTCATTTTTTTCAACTCTGACATATGCAAAACATGCAAACCTTCATAGGACATTGGATTAGGCTATTATTTAGAAGGACTGTTGCTATTATTTGGAAGGTTTGCACTTTGGGTTTCCATGTCACACTTTGGTGCCCAGTTTTAGAGAATGACCCATATATATGTGTATATAAAACATTATTTTATTATTATTGCACAACCAATCAGAAGATATATATATATAAAACATTGGTAGCGGTTGGAGTGAAGTGGGAAATGCCTCCCACCCCTGTATAGAAACATTGAATATTAATCACTGGCCTACAAATCCCTTCTAATTCTATCTATCTAGAACCTCCTTCGAAGAACATTACCTGTCAGTTATTGTGTATGTATATATATATATATATATATATATTTAAATTAGTGATGGGAGTTGGTTGCATCTTCATAATCAATCATCGGTTTGAGCAAACCGATCGATGATTGATTAATAATCGGTTTGAACAAATACGCGCTTTTGTACATATCTGTAGACAACATACACATATTAAACATATACAATGTAATCTTATGGATGAACTAAAATCGATATTTCCTTTTTGTAAAGTGCTCGAATGACTGACTTTCGACTCGAGATGTTACTCTTCCCACCACTAATATAAAAATAAATATAAATATATACATGTATATATACACATACACATATATATGGGTTGTTCTCAGAAAAGGTGGTCCATGATGGATTACTCAGTTTGTAGGCTCATAATATTCTTGTCTTTCATTAAATCGACCAATTTGCATTTGTGTCTTCATGTTGGTATGATAAAGAGATAGCGTAAACAAAATCATTGACTTCTGTGGTTTTGTTTATTTGTATACTCACAAATTAGGCAAAAATAGAGGGCCAAAATCATGTTCGATTTGTGACATGCTGAACAGTCTGTTGAGCAGAATGCAATTACATCCAGCCATTGCTGTAATTTGTGATAAATACACTACTGATCTCTTTGTAAGACTTGTTTCTACTACTTAGAGTACACAATATGCTTTAGCCCTTCATCTCTATTAAATTATTGACACATTAAACTTGCAATAACGGTCGTTATACTTCATGTCCACTTTGAAGAGAAACTTTCAAAATCGCTTTGCACTGGTATACAATTTGCTGGGAATTATTTGAACACACTATTGTCAGCAGGGACTCCCAAGAAGTGCACAGATACATTTTTTGTTATTAACATTGCTAAGGTATTCATATTTTAAAAGATTGATGTTTAATTTAAGTGTGGTGTCCATTGAAACGACCGTACATAAGTAATCAATAATATCCTGCTAGTTCTTACTTCCAAGACCCCCTGGAAAACAGTGAGTGAGTCAACTATCTTTTTTCCTTCAAAATATGTTGTGAAGGGACCATGTATTTAACCGGTTTCATTTAGGGGTCATTTGTAGAAAGGTTTTTTTTTCAACCATCATGTCACACTTATGAACCACCTTTTCTGAGAACAACCCATATACACACACAAATATGTGTGCTGTATAAGAACTTATGGGAATATAAATAACAAGTTTCTATTCATTCATTACCGTTTGTAAAGACTAGGTCTCCATAAAGTAAAGTTGAATCCTCTCCTCCAACTAATAGATGTACCACTCGGTGTGGTCAACAGTATGTAAAGTCTACAGCTCGAATATGTGGTTGTGTAGGCAGGCTATAGTGAAATCAATACAGACAAAGAGAAAGGAAGAGTATAAAGTGTGAAAGAAGAGAGAGAGTTAAGCCCTCTGATTTATTATTTATATGGTACATGGGTTCATTGTAAAGTATCACCCCACCCTTTTCCCCCAATAGAAAACAAGCATTCTTAGCTCTACCAATAGGATCCAGCATTCCTGGTCCCCATGGTTACCAGTGATCTGCCCACCACCACAAAGCTGTGTGGCTCCCCTGGCCACCACCTGCCTTAAGTCTGAGTGTGCTGATCCTACCTAGCAGAGGGGGGAGGGAGTAGGCTCTGAGTGCCCCTTACACACAGCCCTGCCAGCACCACTATGTCTATTTACATCTCAATCAGGCACCACCAGCACCTACATATACACATACATGCACCTGGTCACGTATACCCGATCAGTAATAGAACATTTGCATTCCCCCACCAATGCAGTAAATCAGAATATTTTAGACGTTGATTCTTGACGTTAACAAACTCAACCCTCCCACCTTGCACGACCAGTCTCAGCCACAGCAAACAATTTGTAATGTTTTGATAAGGGAGTCAACTTTATAGTGCTGCCCCACTGGGACAACAAGCCACCAGCACCATGACCCAATATCGCACTCAGTCACATTACCCTGATATTGAGCCACCCAATCCTTGTCCTATCCTATTAATGCCGAGCCCCATGCTAGGTAGCGACAAGTATCAATTTTGTAAGTCATTGATTTGACGCGGTTGGGGTTCATGGAAAGCCCATGGAAAGCCAGCATTCTTACGATTCAGTCACCACTGCCTCCGGTATCATTAGCAAAGGTGATCACAGTACAGACATACCAGACATCGGGCTATCAGTACCCTATCCTTGCCCGACCCTAATCTTATCTTCCCACGCCCCCCCCCCCTTTGCAGTTCAGCGGGTAATAACCACACAAAGTGCCCCTCAACCTCCAGCCACAGACCCGGCCAGGCAGGGTTAACGCTCAAGTCTTGTCTACCTTGGACATCTCCTGTTTCCATTATTTGATCGTCTCCCGCCGAAAAAGAAAATCGATGTCCTGGAGATTCGCCCCAATCCTCAGTTCACTAACAAAATGCTTCACTTTCTTTTGAAACCAAAATTATACAGATACCTTTTACAATATTTTGTATATATTAAGACTGCTGCATGTGATGCAGCCAGTTGTGGAGAATCCCCATCGAATATGTCTTTCCAGTGACTATCTTCTGGTCACTTTGAGAAGGGACTGAATCTGGGACCTGGTGTGTTAATACAACCGGAAGTGGGGTTCAGTCACCTCACAATTCACTTTCAACCCGTAAACCAGATGGGATGGCCAAATGAGTTAGAGCGTCCGTCCCCCGTGTGGTAGATCGTGGGTTCGAATCCTGGTCGAGTCAAACCAATGACTTAAAAATTGATACTTGTCGCTTCCTAGCCAGGCGCTCGGCATTATTAGGATAGGGCAAGGAGCAGTGGAATGAGGAACACCAATCGCCTGCGACTGAAATTTCCCCTGCTTAAACAACTAATGAACAAAAAAAAACAAAAAAAAACACATGGTTCCTGATGACCCAAGGTAGTAGGCTTATTTTCCATATATTTGTTTCTGAATTGGGTTGTTGCAAAATTGTTCTAACAAATAGTCTACGTTAAATAAGTGCTGCCCAGCGGTGAAAACAAGTGTAAGCACACTTATCCGTTATGGGCAGGGTAAATAAATTCATTACACACCAAAAAACAACCACCCCAAAAAACACTTCCTGTACCTGTATCAGCGTATGTATGTTCACCAATATGTGGTGTGACAGTATAATTTACCCCATACCATACGTAGCATGACCGGTTGGGCAAGGGAGGGGTGGGGGGCATTTGTGGGTCACTACTGCGGCATCTCGGAAGTGACATATTGGGAGAGGAATCTGAGGAAATTACCTACAATGTGAGACCAGAAGAAATCTACAACACAGGAATGCTGGCCAAAGGAGATGCACTGGCACTGATTCTGACGGCCGCCGATAGAGGACGCCTCCGCCGCTCGAAATAGACAACCCCGCTCCCCATGCCACACCTGCCGGCGAAGTTCCGGCGGAAGGCCCTTAGAACGACGCATTGACGTCATGAGGACGCATAGAGAGGCCGTTGCTGTCAGTGCTGCCCTCTGACGGCTGCATATGGGTGGCGTTATTGCTGGCGGTGTTGCCCGCAGGGGGGCACTGCATCATATAAACCCCGCAATACCGGATAGTGCACTATACAATGTTCCCGCCTAGTTTGGGGTCTCAGATTCTTTTTTCAGTTAGAATCAGCTATATATGTGGACAGTTTTTCAATGTACAAACTGTTTTTGTTTCCTCTGATTGTCCCTCCATTGACGACCAGATAGCATGGCCGAATGAGTTGAGCGTCCGTCTCCCGTTTTGGTAGTTTATGGGAATTGACCCCTGGTCGAGTCAAACCAATGACTTAAATATGTATACTTGTCGCTTCCTAGCCAGGCACTCTGCATTATTAGGATAGTTCAAGGACTGGTTGGCTCATTGTCAGGATAATGTGACTGAGTGGGATATCAGGTCATGGTGCTGGTGGCCTGTTCTCCCCATGGGGCAGCACTAAAAAGTTGCCATGAGTGTGCACTGCTACAAGTCGGTACCCGTCCTGATATGATCTTAGATTTTGCCAGGATGTAAAACTCCAACAACCAACCCCAGGACAACTGGTATGTAAGGACATATTAGTCTGACTGGCAAATTGTCCATTGAAGATTTGCACTACTGTTCCTATTGCCACTTTTTAATGCAGTTGGTTGGTGCTTAAATATACATTATTTAGCACAGCACCATCTGATGACAGAATGACGTCACTAGGACGCAATTGGCAGGCAATTAGCAACAAGTATAAATTTAGTAAGTCATTGGTTTGATGCGGCCGGGGTTCGACCACACGCCCTCCCACACAGAAAAGCCAGCCAACGCTTTAACTGATTCAGCCATCCCATCCAGTCCGGTGCGTGATTACCGTGTGTTGCGAGATTGCGAGGCAGACTGACTAGACGAGGTGGGGCATGGTGGAGTGATGGAGGGTGTGGGGTACTGACCACACTGCCCATGTTGGTGTGGAATGAGGTCACGTTGCATATAATCACCTGTCTACATCAGACGACACTGATGCCTACGCTCCACCACCTGGTGGAAGGGTTCAGAGACTGACGTGACGATGTCAGCTCCACACAGAAGTGGGACCATCCTCCAACCCACAGCCTCTAGTCCATAATCCCATTTGTAACAGTCATTGAATGGGATGTGATATCCGACACCATGACTTGATATCCCACTTATATGATATAAGTGGGATATCAAGTCATGGTGCAGGTTGCCTGGTCTCCCAGTGGGGCAACACTATAAAGTCAGCATGAGTGCGCACTGTCACAAGTCAATAGCTGCCTTGATATGACCTTAGATGTTGCTAGGATGTAAAACAACAAACAAACGCTGTCCTGGAGGACATTCATCAGGTGGGGTATTTCTAGCCGCAGTTTCGTAAACCAAACAGTTCCAACTGTTTCCATCAGCTTAAAGACCAGACTCAGACAATATAGAGGAGCCCAGGGTGACTATCTGACAGTCACCCACTCTCTTTAAACCAAACGTGTCCCCTAAGGTATATGGAAAACTGTCTTAGAATTAGCTGGCTATTCATCCTTATATTGTTAGATCCATGTCTTTATGAATATTCAGTACATACAAATAGCTATGTGCTTCTATAGTGAATTAGACAAAGCGAATTATATGAAGCGAATTAGTGGCACGTTTACACGCACCGAGTTTGAACCACCTTTATATAAACCACCTCGCGAGGTGGTTTATATAAAGTGAATCATATGAAGCGAATCAGCCCTAATCCACCTCAGAGTCGCGTTTACACGGCGAATGTGAGGCGAACTAGGCAAGGCACATTATATGAACTGACTTAACTCGCCCGTGTAAACACGGCTTAAACCTGTGTGTTTCTACAAAATTTCAATTCAACTAACCCAAACCAGTAGAGCTAATGATTGACAGACCAGTCACCATAGCAACTATCCACTCAGTGTTTATAAACAGCCACCATATGGTCAAAAACCACATGGTGCCACTCACTACGTGTCCTGATTGGTGGGCACAGGGGAGGACTGTAAACATCAATGCTGCAGGCAGCAACATGGGACCTGAAGTAGGACACCTGCCGCAAATACGGGTCGACGAGAGCCAGGACGTTAATTGGCAACTGAACGGTTCGTCCTGCAGCTGAGTCCACCTTTAAGCACTTTACAAGTGGAAATGACGTATTCAAAAAGAACAAAGGCCACCTGGATGCATGCAAATCACTTTGAGTGAAAGGAATGCTAGTTGGCGGGAATTAGTGTTCTTTCTTTCTTTCTTTCTGTCTGTCTGTCTTTCTCTCTGACAAAGGCCAACTGGATGCATGCTAATCACTTTGAGTGAAAGGAATGCTAGTTGGTGGGAATTAGTGTTCTTTCTTTCTTTCTTTCTGTCTGACTGTCTGTCTGACAAAGGCCAACTGGATGCATGCTAATCACTTTGAGTGAAAGGAATGCTAGTTGGCGGGAATTAGTGTTCTTTCTTTCTTTCTTTCTGTCTGTCTGTCTGTCTCTCTGACAAAGGCCAACTGGATGCATGCTAATCACTTTGAGTGAAAGGAATGCTAGTTGGCGGGAATTAGTGTTCTTTCTTTCTTTCTTTCTTTCTGTCTGTCTGTCTGTCTCTCTGACAAAGGCCAACTGGATGCATGCTAATCACTTTGAGTGAAAGGAATGCTAGTTGGCGGGAATTAGTGTTCTTTCTTTCTTTCTTTCTTTCTTTCTTTCTTTCTTTCTGTCTGTCTGTCTGTCTGTCTCTCTCTGACAAAGGCCAACTGGATGCATGCTAATCACTTTGAGTGAAAGGAATGCTAGGGGCGGGAATTAGTGTTCCCTCTCTCCCTCTCTCCCTCTCTCTCTCTCTCCTACTTCGCAGAGGGAGCGGGGGGAAGGAGAGAGCTAGAGAGTCAGAGACAGACAGAGCCAGAGAGAGAACAAGAAAGAGACAGAAAGAAAGAACGAAAGAAAGAGAGAAATAAAGAAAGAAAGAAACAAAGAATGAAAGAAAGAATGAAAGAAAGAAAGAAAGAAAGAAAGAAAGAAAGAAAGAAAGAAAGAAAGAAAGAAAGAAAGAAAGAAAGAAAGAAAAAAAAAAAAAAAAAAAGAAAAAACAATTTTAAGTAAAACCTGTTCTGCATTGACCGGATTAGTGATAAACATACTACAGGCAAAGAGCTCCAAATTCACTATTAATATTATTCAAAAGAGACTTTCCGTGAAGGCCTCAGAATAATCTTCCATTTCAGTGAATGGCTTATTTATAACTCTTCTCTATAATTGAGCAACACGAGACCAGATCAGTTTATAGTGGCAGTTTTCTTTTCTTTTGTGTTGCTACAGTATTGAGTTGTAGTGTTTGATTTAAGAGTTCGAGGTTCCAGGCACTTAGCCCTAACATGAGTCTAGATCTTAATAGTTGGGTTGGGTGGGAGGTGAATTTTGAGCCAAAGAAATACAAATCCGATCAAACGAGATGCTCTGGCCGAAGTGAGCTTTGAGAGGTTCTGGTCAGAATTATTCTAAATTTTACACCAGGTGGCACATCGCTAGGTGGCCATTATTAGTTTGAATTTATGTTGGTAGGGGGCAGTAGTGATAGCGTCCATAGAAACAAATGCTGGCCCGTTCACTCAATTACCCATGTTGCGAATCAACATGGACAATTGAGCGACATGAGACCAGATCAGTATATAGTTGCAAATCAACATGGACAATTTGCTGTGACCTATAAATCTAAAAAGGTTTCATCTCTATTTAAACAGAGCGATCTACACCACCACTGGCTGAGGTGGGTCGGGTCATTCAGCATATTTTTGTTGTTGGTAAAACAGTTTATTTATCAGAATATACATTTTTTTCAGCACCGAGACACTGGTCTTCCAGCTATTTACATTACATTGTAAATAGGTAGATCAGCGGGTATGTAGATAGGGTATATTAGTAGATTATGAATGGGGTTAGTATGTTAAGGCCCAGTAACACCTTACCGGCCTGGGGAACCGGACGAGAACCGGACACTGTCTGGTACTGTACGGTGATGTCCGGTACATGTCCGCTACCCATCCGGTGGTGTCCGGTAGAAGTTTTGAACATGCACAAAACTTCTACCGGACACCGCCGGACTGACGTGTCCGGTTGGTGTCTGGTTTGTCCGGTACCCATCCGTACATGTCCGGTACCCATCCGTTGGTGTCCGGTTTGTCCGTTCTGTCCGTTACATGTCCGGTACCCATCCGCTACGTGTCCGGTTCTCATCCGGTACATGTACGGTACTTGTCCGGTCACCCGGCGGCAATTGACCCAATTACGCTCCATTTCGATACATTTTATGTACCGGAGAGCACCGGACTAGAACATTCTTTGTCCGGTGGTCTCCGGTACTCAGTCCAGTAAGGTGTGACAGGCGCTCTAGCCATAATGGGTTCAGTGTTATGGGCTAAGATGGTGAGTCATTGGAAAAACTGTGCTGCTATTACGGCATAGCTAAGGTAAGTAATTGAGTGTGTGTGTGTGGGGGGGGGGAGGAGCTTAATAACCCTAATAGTCGCAGCTTGACCACAAAGACCTTCAGTCTTGATTCGGTCTTAAATAACCCTGACAGAACAGTTTAAGTTAGTTTTAAAACATATAAACTATGAATAGTCATAATCAATTATGAAACTCGCTAATGCGTACAGTTGCAGCAGTCATGGTACTGCCTCTTTAAGACTTGTGAGAGATGGCTCCATCCCTTCACCCCCTCACATCTCACATACAATGCACCCATAAAAACAGCACAGTTTATGTAACGCACAACCGTAGCTCATAATAATACTGAACTTACTATGGCTAACCCACTAACATGCTAACCTCCTTCTTAATCTAGTAATATGCCCTTCTAAGGTACTCGCTAAGCTATCTATCTAGAATGTAATGTAAATGGCCGGAAAACCAGTGCCTCGGCACTGAACAAATGTATGTTCTGATGAATCAACTGTTTTACGAGAAGAAAGAACAGTTGTAGAAAACTCACCATCATGCCCTTCGCCAATGCATTTTAAGAAAACAGCTGTCAACCCACAGTATACATAACTCCTACCTCATGCATGAATTACGTGGCTCGGAGACAGGCAATATTATTGACAGGACACGAAGAATCCTTTTTACTGTTTACATTTTTTCAAGGTCTAAATTTGAATGATCGGTTGGTGTGAGTAATGTCGGCAATAGTAAACATGGGTATGAGTTGCAGCTGGAGAGAGACAAAAACAGATAAACAGAAATCATTACAAACAGCTAGAGATAAAGATAGACAAAAGGGGATATGGAAGTTAGAGAGAAATAGACAGCGAGACACAGACAGAAAAAAGACAGCCAGAGATGAAACAAGAGAGAGACAGACGCAGGTAGAGATATAAAGACAAAGGACAGCCACAGGTAGGGAGAGAAACAGAGATGGAGACACAGACTTAGACAGATAAAGACAGAGGTGGAGCAAGAGATAAATATACACAGGTAGAGATATAGAGACAAAAAGATAGCCACAGAGAGGGAAAGACAGAGAGGGAAACAGAGACAGACAGAGACACAGACAGAGATGGAGCAAGAGAGAAATAAACACAGGCAGAGATATAGAGACAAAAAGATGGCAACAGAGGGAGAGAGACAGGGATAGAGAGACAGAGGGTGACTAACTGCAATACTCTAATGCATTGATCTTAATACAAAGAATCCTACCCACCCCCTCCCACACCCTTTGCCACTCTACCACTCTACATCTGTGGAACCCCTATTAGTATTACATCCTAAATACATAAAGTGTTAACAGTTGGCGCCAGGCGGCTTTCCAATATCAAGTATCATGGGCCTGTTGACGACACTATCGCCTTTATTAATATGCATTGTGTGAATGGCGCTGTTGGCTCTTCAGTCTACACAAACATATATCAGACGGTGGCAGATAAAAAAGTGCAGTGTGAAACACCCCGTCTATGCTGGTTGGTCATTAGCTATAGCCAATATTTGTCATGTTCAATAAATGCACTGCACGCCCATTACACTGGTGGCATTCCCACAAAACAATCCCCCCCCTCCCACCCCCACCCCCACACAGCTCTCCACTATGCACATAACACCACACTCCGCCCAGCATGAATAACGAGATTAATGTGTTTTGCCACACACCTAGTTTTTTTCTAGTGTTTTTTATGGGGAGTGGGGGTGGGGGTGTGGGTGTGGGTGGGTTGCTGCTGTTGCTGTTCTCTTTTTACTATTATGGATGAATACGCACTTAATGATAATAAATAAAAAATAATCATAACCATAATAATCACTGGACGAGGTGGCCGAATGAGTATAAGCACAGGCTTCCAATGCGTAAGTTTCGCAGTTTGAATCCTGGCCGACTCAAACCAAAGGCTTACAAAATTTATACTTGTCACTAACTGGCTTGGCGCTCGGCATTACTAGGATATGGCAAGAACTGGTTAGCTCAGTGTCAGGATAATAGGATAATGACTTAATGTGACTGAGTGAGAAATCGGGTCATGGTGTCAGCATCCTGGTCTCCAAGTGAGGCAGCACTATAAAACCACCATGAGTATGCGCTGTCACAAGTCTGTACCCATCCTGATATGACCTTGGATGTTTCCATGGCGTAAAAACCCCAAACAATCGATTTTAATAATCATAATAATCACAATAATCATAATAACCACAATGCTGCTCCCCCACCGTTCCCATTCTCTTTATTGTCTGATCTATTCCCTGTGGTGTTTTAGCTAGTCTACATGGTAACAATTGCTAACATTAATTAAATAATATTAATAAATATTTTTAATAGATTGATACGTGTCCTCTGTTGATGCATAAATGTAGATCTGTGCATCCTGCTGTGGTAATGCACAAATGCAGACGGCGTCGTGCTGTGGGGATGTATAAATGCAAGCAGTGTCCTGCTGTGGAGGTGTATACATGCAGGCGGTTTCCTACTGCGGGGATGTATAAATGCAGGTTGTGTCCTGCTGTGTGGTGTATAAATTCAGGCGGTATCCTACTGTGGGATGTATAAATGCAGGTTGTGTCCTGCTGTGTGCATGTGTATAAATACAGCCGATATCATACTGCCATGGATAAATGCATGTTGTGTCCTGATGTAGGATGTATAAATGCAGGTTGTGTCCTGCTCTGGGGATGTATGAATGCAGGTTGTGTTCTGATGTAGGATGTATAAATGCAGGTTGTGTTCTGATGTGGGATCTATGAATGCAGGTTGTGTTTTGATGTAGGATGTATAAATGCAGGTTGTGTTCTGCGGTGGGATCTATGAATGCAGGTTGTGTTTTGATGTAGGATGTATAAATGCAGGTTGTGTTCTGCGGTGGGATGTATGAATGCAGGTTTCGTTCTGTTATAGGGTGTAGGAATGCAGGTTGTGTTCTACTGTGGGGATGTATAAAAGCAGGCAGTATCCTACTGTGGGATGTATAAATGCAGGTTGTATTCTGCTGTGGGATGTATGAATGCAGGTTGTGTTCTACTGTGGGGATGTATAAAAGCAGGTGATGTCAGCAATGAGTTAAAACTTCACGTGTTGAACATGTCATGTCCTAAAGACATGCATATTTTGTTAGCAGGACTTTCATTTTTGTGTTCATGAGGTAATGAAGTTATAAACCTTTAATAATACGAATAGCGTGTACTTGATGAATACAGAAGAACGTCATTTTAATTGTGCCTTCCGGTTTCAGCCCCAGCTTTTTTATCTACGATGTTCCAGACTCTCTTCTGGCTCGATGGATGGCTCCATGTGAGTGTTTTGGTGTGTTTTCTTTTATACCACGCCACTACCAAGAAATATTTCATGGTTTTAATTTCAGTCATTATTATTAATAACATCATGATTGCTATTCCATCACTATTTAAGTTTTATTTATATTTATTATATTGTTTTACATTACTGATTTAGTTGCGTATTTGTCGGCTGATTTCGTCCCGCTTATTTCTGATTTCAGCTAGTTGCATTCCAGCTACTTTGTGATTTAAATAACGCCAACTAAAGCCAGGTTAATCACTTCCGGCAGCAGTATGTCGCGGTGACACTTGGGCGTATTCGATTAACATGACCCGGGCGACATGGGTCAACCGAGTTGCTAGAATTTCAAATTGAACACCACGAGTGGAGTCAACAAATACATGTGCCGTGTGCAAAATGTCCCGACCCCAGTAACCCACCTCTTGGCTGGGGTTGGATAGGAGCGATGACTTCACATTTGTGCTGGTACCTGTAGGATAACAGCTAACAGTACCAGTCCTACGTGTTGTTTTAATGCTTTTTTTTTTTTAATAACCCAGATTAATGAAATGGAAATATAACTAAACTATGCAATCATAAAAAGAGTTTAAAATCCTATTTTGCTGTAGTTATATCGGTTATTTAAAAAAAAAAAAGCCACCATTTTTGTCCACCCCGAGTCTGTAGGATGCGTTCAGGGTCCATCACGGAGGCGCCGTGGAGACGTCTCGCCGATGCTTTTTGGCCTATTTGCGTTCAGAGTGCGTCTCGGCGACGTCTCGGAGACGCCTCCCTTTTCACACTGGAGATGAAAAGCGCCTCGAAAATGGCCGACATATTCAGTGGTTTCAGCCAATCACAGCGCAGCTTTTCCATTGCAAATGGCCGCTGCCTATGGGGGCGGCCATTTTCGAGACAACAAACTACTTTTGCCGTTCAAACTAGCGTGACATCATGGCCATCTCCGAGGCGCCTCCGAGACGGACCCTGAACGCGGCCCTGGTATAAGACTCCTGGTACCATACCCATTGTAGTGCCACTGCCACTGCCTTAAAACTGTTACTATTGAAGCCTACGGGATCAGAGTTTGGACAAGCACGCCAACATTAATTTAACTTGTTTACACTTCATAATTCCCTGAAGTTAGTCATTTTAACTCATACTTAGTTACTTCAAAGTAAAGTATGGCACATTGTGCATGTTACCTCGTAACATGGGTAATTCATAACATAGAGACTGAGCCTCTGATACTTGAATCTGCATTGAGTTGCTAAGTAAGGTAAACTATTTCAAATGCATACCCCTAAACACTCATATCAAGCCAATGATCCTAGGATTTGCATTGGATTGCTAAGTAAGGTAGCCATTACATATGCATGTCCCTAAGCAATCATATCAACAATTCAAAAATCATATCCAAGGCAACCTATAGAACATCCTTAATCATCAGCATAGTGAACTCACTTTGCTTCTGACAGTCATACAGTGTACACCTCCTAGCAGATTTCCCCACCCTCCCAACCCTCTTTTTGATAGATCGGCTGATTGTTAGAGGTATGCGGTTGGTTTGAACCCAGAACCTTGAATGTTAATAAATAACATGTGTGTGTGTGTAGTTCTTTGAGAAAAATAATAATAATAATACTGACATACTGTATAGTACTTATGGATAACATCAAGTGAATTGTACCACAAAACTAATATGAGACAATAATCTAGTGATGTAAATAAATTATAAATTTATTTCCCAGACTGGTCTCTTGTTATGAATTATAACAATCGACATACTATATTTATCTCAAATCAACGACGTACAAAATTGATACTGGTTGTCACCTAGCCACCCCCTCTTCGTCCCCACTCCCTCCATCACCCCTTCCACCTCCCACTTCGAAAGGCAGCCTGCAATCTTTTACTACCAAATACAGAATTCTTCATCTACTAGGACCAGACGCTGTGGCCAAATCGGTAGAGTGAAGGGCTTCCTGTATAGAAAGTCGGGAGTTCGATTCCCGGTTGAGTCAAACCAATGACTTATCAAATTGATACGTGTCGCTGTCTAGTATGGTGCTCAGTATTAATAGGATAGGACAAGGACTGGTTAGGACAGTATCGAGATAATGTGACTGTGTCATTATCAGGTCATGGCGCCAGCAGTCTGGTCTCCCAGTGGAGCAGCACTAAAAAGGCATCATAATGTCAAGCTTGATTTATTTGCAAACAACTAGACTGTATCGCCTCTTGTGATTTTAGATAATGTCTTATGAGTTGTAATTTGCTGTCGTTTGACATAAATTTAACCACTTTGAAACTACATCTGAGATTAACTTTGCCATCATTTGACCATTTCAAAATTGGGTTAATATTATAATGTGATGGAAACATTTGTTTTCGGGAAACCAAAGGGACACACCAAATCCTACTAGCTTTTCAATAATAATAATAATAATAATAATAATAATAATAATAATAATAATAATAATAATAGGAACTGCTCGCTGAATTGCTAATAAACCGGCCGAATGGCAATGCCAGCCTGGTGGCGTTCCAGGTAACCACGGCTGCGTGCGCAACCATATATAACAGGTACAGGGCAGGGCAACAAGTAATTGGCGGGAGTCAAGTTGTAGGTATTGGCCGTCTACTGGTACTACTGACCACTGGGCGCAGTCAATACCTGGCAGTGCCCGCTTCATGCCGCCGCACCAGCCCGCTCTCACCTCACTCTCACTGCTTCTCACCACACCGGACGCGATGGCCGAATCGGCACAGCGCGAGCCTCGCGTCTGGAAGGTCGGTAGTTCGGTTCCTGATCGAGTCAAACCAATGACTTATGAAATTCAATACTTGTCGCTTCCTAGCCAGGCGCTAGGCATTAAGAGGATAGGGAAAGGACTGGTTAGCTTAGTGTCGGGATAATGTGACTGAGTGGGATATCAGGTCACTGTGTTAGTGGCCTGATTTCCCAGTAGGGCAGCACTATAAAGTCGCCATGAGTGTGACAAGTCAGTACCCACCCTCATATGACCTTAGATGTTGCCAGGATGTTAAAACTCCAACAACCAATCAACCAGCTTCCCACCACGATTCATTTTCAAATGAGGTTATAAGGCTGATTAGCATAGTCCGGCTTCTTCCACTTCCCAGCCTAAGGCAAGTCGTGAGAAATATATCAGCCTTATATATATACAGACGTGTTCTATAGCCCGTTATGGGAATATAAAGTATGGATGTAGTTCCTCGCCTAGCCGCGGCAGCGCCACCGGCGATTGATCAGACCCGCATCTCCAGTCACTTACGGCTGGACATTATTATTATTAATAATATAGATATAGTATAACATGCCTAGCGTTTGTTAAGGCTAAAGTATTTATCACGGCTTGCATAAGGTGGGAAGCAGAACTCTGACCATACTAATCGGAATTAATAACCTCATTTAACAATTAACGATGGGCAAATTTGATGTAGAATACGCACTGTATACATACATACACTACATATATGCACATACCCTCTTATATACCCCGCATGTACGTACATACACACATACATAAATATGTATATATGACATACATACATCCCCGTCCTGATATGACCTTAGATGTTGCTAGGACGTAAAACAACAACACACAAACATACATACATTACATACATTGTACACATATATTACTATTAAAAAGTATTATATGACATACATACCTTAAACACACATACATGAATACATACATATATTCCACACATATACACATAAGACTGCATTGGTCAGGGGGGCCTACTACCGCCGATATCAACATCTAACGTGTGCGCATGTGCGGAGAGCAGCCACAAACAACGGCGTGGATGGCGCGTGGGCTGTGCCGATTTAATGGGAAAGTCTGGTGTGTGTGTAGATAGGAAACTGTAGAAAGAAGTCGGTAACGTCAACCATACATCCGGTCTGGGTCGTTGGGAGGCGGGCTGGACTATTGGAAGGTGGTTAGAATCAGGAACGGACAGATAGGACTGTGTGGTGTACAGCAAAAGTAAGCAAGATATTACGTCGTCAAGCTGTTTATCTCGACCATGTATATGTGGGGTAGGGGAGGACGGACTGCCATTCCTGCCTGCAATAACCACAGACAAAAAAGGAAAGTCTGTTTTATTTAACGATGCCTCTGGAGTGCATTGATTTTTATCATAGGCTATTGGACATCAAACATTTGGTCATTCTGAGACATTTCTTTAGAGGAAACCTGCTGCTGCCACACAGGCTACTCTTTCCGATAAGCAGCAAGGGGTCTTTTATATGCACATTCCAACAGACGGGAGAGCACATACCACAGCCTTTGATGAACCAGTTGGAAACATCTAAGGTCATATCAGGACGGGTACTGAATTCTGACAGTGCGCACTCATGGCGACTTTATAGTGCTGTCCCACTAGGAAACTAGGCCACTGGCACCATGACCTGCTATCCCACTGTCACATTATCCTGACACTGAGCACACCAGTCCTTGCCCTGTCCTAATAATGCCGAGCGCCTGGCTAGAAGCCTGGCTAGAAGTGACAAGTATCAAGTTTTTGACTCGACCAGGGTTCGAACCCACGACCCCAGGATCTACAGCACGGGAGACGGACGCTCTAACTCATTCGGCCATCCCGTCTGGTCACACTGAGCACACAGTTGGACACTCTAGCGTCTGAGCTACGTCCCGCTCCCTATAGCCACAAAGGAACTGTGCAAACAATAGGCTTTGCAACATTGACGTGAAGTTGTCCTACATATGTTAGCGCTATTATTTGCATAGTGGACAATGCAGAGCTTTTCTTTTGAACCAGACTTCAAATCAAAATGGCTGATCTAAATGTTTTAAAAGAATTGTTTACAACACTACATAGATATGTAGTACAAAGCAATCGGCTATACACAAATTAAATTACGATGAATTAATCAGTTACATTTTCTCAACCGAAACACTTCCCTAGATTTGATCCTTCATATCCAACTTATCAACACAATATGACTTAATTCACAGTTATAATAGTTGCATAGAGATGCCGAGCCAGCTATGGTGGGTTATGGGGTGCTGGGAGCATCCAAGGGTGTAAGTGACACGTGTGTGATAATACCGTAGACTTAAGCTGGCCCAGTGGACTTGACTTCTCGGGTGTTTGTAACCTTACGATGGTTACCGGCTGCAGAACTGCAGCAATATAGAGGGGCACCGATAAATCGGTCCAATCTTTGGGTGAAGATTAATCTTCTGGGGGAATGGTTGTAGAAGCTGGGGGATGTCTTTACAATGATTAAACGACGAGTCGTTGGGATGGCCCTGAATCACTCCGGTCCGGCGGTAGCACAGCACTTGTATCCAGCAGACAGCAGCAAGGGTTTATGAGGAAGGGACAGGTAAAGGTAGGTCCAGTGGTTCCAGCAACAAGAACAAAGCAAGAGAAACAATAAAGTAAAGGGCCCCACCCAAGCAAACATCTCCCTTGATTAGGGGGAGAAGTAAGCCTGGGAGGAAAAAAAAGGGTAGAGTATAGGAAAGAGAAATGAGGAGAGTTGAGTCAAAGGACTGTGTCTATTTGCTCTATGGTGACCAGCCGGCGAGCGAAAGACATGGACAGAGTAAGAGTAGAAAGTGAAATGCTGGTGGGCTCCCCCTCCTGGAACTCTTTTCAGACAATATCAAGGAGCATGGCCAGCAGAGAGGAGATAGAGAGAGGTGTGGACGAAGTGCAGTCTGGATAGCAAGTGTACTCTGGCAACCCGTATTCTGACCCCATCCCCCCTCCCCACACACACGCTCCTCCTCCTCCTCCTCCTCCCTCCAGCTCTAAGACCTCGGCATCACCCTTCACTTCACTGTGAGCAGCTCCTGTGAGCTATTTATACACTACAACCAGCTCATGATCAAAAGGACACACGCTTCCCTGAAGGACGGCACTAGAGGGGAGAAGGGAGAGGGGAGGTGGAAGGGGAGGGGAGGTGGATGTCGGAATGGTGCAGGGTAAGGGGAGAGGGGGGATGGGGAGGAGAGCAGTGGGGGAAGAGCGGCGAAGGTGGATGGCGGAGAGGAGCTTTCATATTAGAAAAGTGTTAGAGAAGGGGAGAGGGGAGGCGAGGAGAGGAGAGGGGAGGGAAGTTGAGGGGAAGGGATGGGGGAAGGGGAGGGGAGGGAAGTTGAGGGGAAGGGATGGGGGAAGGGGAGGGGAGGGCGAGGCGAGTGGATGGGAGGGGAGGGAAGTTGAGGGGAAGGGAGGGGGGAGAGGAATGTAGAGGGGGGAGGGGAGGAGTGTGAGAAAAGCGGCGCGTGTGGATGGCAGGAGCTTTCATATTGGAAAAGTGAGAAGGGGAGAGGGGACGGGGAGGGAGGGGAGGGGAGAGGAGGGAGGAGGGAGAGGGAGGGAGGGAGGGAGGAGGGAGGGATGGAGGGAGAGAGGGAGAGAGAGGGGGAGAGGGGGAGGGAGGGAGGGAGGGAGGGAGGGAGGGAGGGAGGGAGGGAGGGAGGGAGGGAGGGGAGGGGGGAGGGAGGGAGGGGGGGGAGGGAAGGGGAGGGAGGGAGGGAGGGAGGGAGGGAGGGAGGGGAGGGAGGGTAGGGAGGGAGGGAGGGAGGGAGGGAGGGAGGGAGGGAGGGATGGAGGGAGGGAGGGAGGGCTTCAGTGTTGGTAGCAGACAGAAGCTGTATAATCCTCAGGTGGTTGACGCTGGCATTTGTGAGATGAGGTGATGGGTGGGTACTTGTAAATGTTTGCTGCTAGAGGGGCGTGTGAGTGTGGACGTGATGCGCTGGTGGGGCGCGGTTCTGGTAGTGGGTCTGGGTGTGGCAAGTGTCGAACTAAAGTACACACCTCCGGGTGCGTGTGTGTTCATGAATGTGTGTATATGCGTGTGTGTGTGAATGCGTGGGTGAATGTAAATAAGACTAAGGAGGAGACGCCCCACGCAGGAGGCGGAAGAGGATGCTGGTACACCCCACCCCCACCCAGGGAGGGGTGTGGGGTGATGCCACCCACTCCAGGTATTATTACATGCGATAACGGGCTTATCACTATCCATATAAAATCAAATCTTATATAATTTATGGAGTATTTTTGTATATATATATGGGTTGTTTCTTGTCTGTCTGTTTGGGTTTTATTTCTCTGAGGAGGTTATCTGATTATTTTGAAATGAAATTGGATTCAAACACCAGCCGAGTCAAACCGATGCCCGGGAAATGTGTACCGGTCACTACCTAGCTGGGCCTTTTCATTGGGAAAGGAACAGTGGAATGGGGAACACCAAATGTCTGTGATTGAAATTTCCTATGTTTGATTAAAAAATGCAACAAGAACAAGAACAAGAAATGCCTTTACCTGAAACTGGTTCCACTCGGTGGAGCGGAGAAAGCACCCCGACCAGTAAGTACCAAAGTACCACGTGTGCGATACTATAGTAGCGGGCCGGTGGGGGAGGGGGGGGGGGGGGTGGTGTAGGTACTTAGCACTCAGAAGTAGTGAGCTAACTGATGGTAAGGCTGCAGCGCCAAACGCCTTCCTTGCCTCTCTGCCCCGCCCCTACAGCACCTTCCTGCCCCGCCCCCTTCTACCAACGGTAGAAGGGGGCGGGGCAGGAAGGTGCTGTAGGGACGCATGCCCCCCCCCCCCCCCCCCACACGCGCATTCCCCCCACTAACACCTTACACAGCTTCACCCCCTATAGTCCCAGTCCCCCCTCCACCCCCACAAGGCTTCCCGACCCAGGTCCACAGCGCTCAAGGTAGGGGAGCGGGCTAGATTGGAAGACCACATTTTAACCCCCCCCTTTTTTTCTTCTGGTCTTCTACCCCCCCCCCCCCTCTTTTTTCTGTTAACTTTGGAAGTTACAGTATCCGAACGTAATACGTTTCATATATCAATCCATATACCAATTTGTAAAGATTCTGGATCCCGCCCTGTACCTCTCACCCCTTCCGTTTCTGTAAATCAATTTGTACAAATTCTGGATCCGGCCCTGTACCTCTTATCCCTTCCCATTTCTACACACATCCAGGATCCGGCCTTGTACCTCTCCTCCCTGCCGTTTTTGTACATCAACTTTTACAAATCCTGGATCCGGCCTTTCCCACACTTTTGACAAATCCTAGATCCGGCCCTGTACCTTTCCCTTCCCATCCTGCCCTGTTGGATGTCCTCTATATGGATTCCAGGCTCTACTGCGTTTGTGTGTGGAGTACCATGCAGCTACCAGCCCCCCCCCCCCCCCCCCACACCTCACTCCCTCCCTCACCCCCTGTCACACCACCATCCGGTAAAACACCACTGAGTGTGTTTGCATGTGGCATATAGGTGGTCGACCCATCTCCTCACACACCCAGGAGGAGGCAGGTGTGTACATATCATCACCACAGGAGGAGCGTGTGTTTATACACCCATCACACGTGGTGCATTTACAGCATAGGGTATAGCTTAATCAGGATCGATATGGCGTTAGCGAAATAGGCAAATAACAAAGTGTGTATGTATACGGATGCGTCATATATAGGCCAAGGCAACCGCCATCTAGCGGCTCGAACTCGCGACCCATGATAGTTAGTCCCACAACGACAGGGGGAGCCACCGCGCTCGCCCTCCACATGTATATATATTCAGACTACACAAACTTCATCTCAGACTACACAAACCTCATCTCAGACTACACAACCATCATATTTGATCATTGTAAGCTGCTCGGTGCGGACAGCCCGGTGAGCTCCATGCGAGCAGCTCACAGTGACCATCTGAGTGCAAGCAGCTCAGTGAGCTCAGGCAGGAGTGGGACGTAGCTCAGGCAGTTGAGTGTCCACCTGTGAAGGTGTGGTTCATCCGATCGATCCTGCTCAGTGGACCCATTTCCAGTTTGGGCCATTTTTTCCGTCCCAACCAGTGGTCCACTGGTTCATCAAAAGCTGTGGGAAAGACTCCTTGCTGCTTATCGGAAAGAGTAACCTATGTGGCGGCAGTGGGTTTCCTCCAAAGAAATATGTCAAAATGACTATGTTTAACATCCAATAGCTGATGATACTAAAATCAATGTGCTCTAGAGGCGTCGTTAAATAAAACACGCTTTATTTAATTAGTGAGCTCAGTGTGAGCAGCTCCGGGTGAGCACCTAAGCGTGAGCAGCTCCGGGTGAGCAGCTCAGTGTGACCATCTGAGTGCAAGCAGCTCAATAAGCTCACTGTTTGGAGCTCAGTGTGAAAAGCTCTGGACTGACTGTGTTTCCGGCATGTGTGTGCGTTCTGAATTGTTAGCGTGCTGACCTGTCTCCCAGTCCCACATCCAACAATTCCCCACCACTTCCGGTCCAGTTAGCATCCTTCTCTCACTCACTCGCTCACTCTCTCTCTGCTCCATTTCCTTCTAACCTTTCTCGCTGGGCGCGACCATAAAAGTGACCTCTTCGACGAGCTGTGTCGGTGAATTCTTTTCAATTTTCGTTGCATGCCTTTGTGGTTCAAAAATAAAAATGTCTCCTCAAAATGTCAAAAGTAGCCAGGTTAGTGAACATGTAATGAAAATGGTGGTGACTCTAAAAGTAGCAGTGTGGCTTTATTCAGTTTGTTGCGGTGTTTCGTCCTATGTTATATCAGGACAGGTATGGTCTTGTGACAGGGCGCATTCATGACAGTTTCATAGTGCTGTATGCCTGAGATGCCATGAAATCAACACCATGACCCAATATCCTACTCAGGAATCTTCTCCCTGACACTGGAGGCAATGGGGTAGTAATGCCGAATGCAAGGCAAGGTAGCAGCAACAAACATACACTTTGTATGCCTTTGGTTTCACTCAGCCGGTGATTAAACCCGGTGAAGCAGACCCCCTGACCACACAGCCATACCCAGCAGTGTGGACCTGTTAGCAGAGCACGGGTCGAGTACTGCCTACGGGAGTCGAGTACTGCCTGCGGGAGTTTGTCTGGAGAAGTCGGTGGGTAGGTAGGCGGCGATGGATACTGATAGTTTAATGCCGCTGGGGGGTTAAGATTGCAATGTGATGGGAGCCAAGTGATGAGTAAGGGGGATGCCGCAGGGCGTCTGTGTTTAACGGGCACCATGCACGTACCCTGGCCTGCCTGTCAGCCCTACGTGTGTGTCTGGAGGTTCCCCGCGCCACCAGAGCTCAGTCCACAGACTCACTGTCAATGCCTATTGACCAAACAAAGACACCTAACCGCCCAACCTACCAGCCCAACTCCAATCTCACCAACCCTTCTCACCAGCCCCATCTCACCAACCCCACCTCACCAGCCCCACCTCATCAGCCCCATCTCACCAGCCCTATCACACCAGCCCCATCACACCAGTCCCACCTCACCAGTCCCATCACATCAGCCCCACCTCACCAGCCCCACCTCAACATCCCCATCACACCAGCCCCATCTCACCAGCTCCATCACACCAGCCCCACCTCACCAGCCCCACCTCATCAGCCCCATCTCCATCTCACCAGCCCCATCTCACCAGCCCCATCTCACCAGCCCCATCTCACCAGCCCCATCTCACTAGCCCAGACCTGTGCACCCGATCTCACAGCTTTCAGTATTGTCAAAAGCTATTTTCCGTATTCCTAAAGCTCTTTCAGTAACGCTTTTACCATGAAAATTAAACAACTACATGATATTCACAAGGAATTCCGTAACGAAACAAACAATTCCGTATTTCTTCCGTACTCAGTGTTTGACTCCGTAACAAATACGGAAGAATACGGAGGGTGCACAGGTCTGCCGGCCTCATCTGACCAGCCCATCTGACCATTCCATTTTATCTGCCGCATGTCACCAGTCCCATCGCACCAGTCCCTTTCACAAAGCACCAAATCCACCAGCCCAGACCAAAACGGCTATTGTCCGAGCCCACAAGCCCCACTCCCAATAGGCCTTGCCTACCACTCTAGTACCAGCCCAACACCAACAGCTATAGGCGCAGCCTAACCAGCCACCTTCCACCCTCTTCTTGACCCGGCTCACCAACCCTGACTCCAATGTCTATAGGCCTAGCGCTCACCAACCCTGACCCCAATGCCTATAGGCCTAGCTCACCAACCCTGACCCCAACGCATATAGGCCTAGCTCACCAACCCCGGCTCCAATGTATATAGGCCCAGCTCACCAACCCTGACCCCAATGCCTATAGGTCCAGCTCACCAACCCCGGCTCCAATGTATATAGGCCCAGCTCACCAACCCTGACCCCAATGCCTAAAGGCCTAGCTCACCAACCCCGACTACATTGTCTATAGGCCCAGCTCACCAACCCTGACCCCAACGCCTATAGGCCTAGCTCACCAGCCCCGACTCCAATGTATATAGGCCCAGCTCACCAACCCCAACTCTAATGTCTATAGGCCCAGCTCACCAACCCTGAACCCAATGCCTATAGGCCCAGCTCACCAACCCCGACTCCAATGTATATAGGCCCAGCTCACCAACCCTGACCCCCAACGCCTATAGGCCTAGCTCACTAACCCTGACTCCAACGCCTACAGGCCCAGCTCACCAACCCCAACCCCAACGGCTACAGGCCTAGCTCACCAACGCCGATCCCAATTGACTCAGACCATCGGAGCAGCATTACCCTTACATGTTCAGCGAGCTATTTACTCGCCCACAAACAGCACATATTAGACCAGCCTACTTGTACTATAACCAACACAATTGAAACCAGCAGTGTAGAAGTGATATGTTTAGCCCAATGTGCTGACACAGCACTACAACCCATTGGACCGGCCTGCCTGTGCTGCACTTAAGTGATATTGGTCCAGCCCAAAGGTAGTGCATCAACGGCTATTGGCACAGTTCACCAGTCATACCATCCCCTATTGGTCCAGTCCACCAGTACTTCAACTAACTCCAGTCCACCAGTACTTCAACTAACTCCTGTTGGTAGTGCCTACTGTTGTTACACCATCTCCTATTGGTCCAGCCTACAGTTGTTACACCAATTCCTATTGGTGCAGTCAACCAATGCCCATTAATCTAGCCCACCATCGCTGTACCAATATCACAGCCCACAATCCTCAGCATCACTGTGTAATATTACTGGATGTCCCGGCTGTCAGAGCCCCAGAGATACCACAAACTCTTCCCATGTGCATTCTGACAACTGCCTGTCAGTTCACACATGATGCCCCTCTCAAACCAACTCATAAGTAAGAACGGGAAGACAAGTCACGCAAGATTGACAGTGAAGAAGTTGTGCTTTATTGGCATCAACTCCTGTTCATCTACTAGTAACCTATCACCCTGACCCCTTACCTTCTGTCCACACAGAGTCTCATTACCTCTTTAGTATGTCTATGAATCAATGCCTACAGCCCATTGAACCGGAGTCCCATGGTTGTTGCACACAGCTCAGTTTGTATATATATGAAAGGTGGAGCATCAGACAGAGTGTCTGGGTTCCTGCCCAAGAGAGAGTGTGTCTCACTCAAGAATCAGGAGTAGAGTAGAATGTCTAGTAGTGCCTGTAGCAGCATATCTCTCAGAGTGTCTAGAATAATCAATATCAAAATGAGGCTTGTGTGGTCAGGTGGGGCAAAGGGGTGGAGGTGACTGGGCATCCCACAGCCAGCCAATCAGGCACCCTCCACAGCCTGGGTGGTGACGCCCCCAATATCGGTAGCTGTCACTCAACCCAGCTGTAGGGTGTCCATACTGTATGTAGATGAGGCTGGTGTGCTTGCCCATCAGCCCTGTGATAACAGGTAGTTGCAGACAGTTACAATAAATATATATATTAAAAATGTCCTTCTCCTCCACTTGTACCCTTACTGGTGCATAGAGGGAACATTTCACCAAACATTAACTGTCTCTTATATAGGAACATCTGGTCATAATCTCGAGCACTATGTATTAACATATATTTCACATTGCTTTTCTATTACATAACCTTGGTCCCCATTCCGTCACCCGAGGATAATAATGCTCTCTGCCAATATATAATTCCGAAACGAAAATCCGTATATTTTTACAACTGTACGCAGTCTCAGGAGCATTTCCGCCTGCTCGCCTCACAGCCACCCGCCTGTCATTATGCTCTGATAGCTGACAGCTAAAATAGGCACATGCTTTTAATATTGTGGGGGGGGGGGACGCTTTAAACAAAAAATGGAATTACCTAAGTGGAAGCTGAGACGTATTTTAATAGTGATCGGAGATGAAAAGGAAGGAATCAAAAGGTCAGAACAGATCATTAGTGATCACCACATTATCTGAAAAGATGCTACGCTCTATATTTGTGCATGGAAAGTATAGTAGAAATTAGCTTGGATAAATTATTGTTGGTGTTTTTTGTTCTTGGTAGATTTCATTGTTGTTAATAGTTATCTGTAGTTATTATTATGCCAGATGTGTTTTTTTAATGGGTTTAAACGATATTCAACGCTAGGGTTACGATTGCATTGTGATTGGAGCAAAGTGTCGAGAAAGGGGTTACCACAGGGTGGATCGTGTTTTGCGGATGTGCACATATCCGCAAGCTCTTTGCCATGTGTGCTGAGGGGTTTCCCATGCACACAGAGCCCAGTCCACCGACTCAACATCAACGCTTAACTTTGAGTCTATGTCACAAAATGAAATAAAACATCTCTAACTTACAAAGAGGATTCGAGATTCAAGTATGGACCTGGAGGTCTTGCAATAAACATGTTGTCATCAAATGGGGAGTGGATATGTTGTGAGAGACGGGGAGCTTTTCTGTTGCATTTCTGTCCCTCTGTAAGTCTAATGACCCTCTCATCTTATGGTCCTGTCACATTACGACGCATCTCGCCAGCATGCCGCCAACGCGTAAAATCACTTTTTTTTACGTCGAGAAGCATTCAACTTTTCGGAATGGGGGGCAAAGTTGGATGTATACATACCGTATACATAGCGTATGGCCAACTTATGAGCAACGTATAGCTAACGTACCTCCCGGCGAAAAATGCTTGAATTACGCTCACTGTACTTCACAGAACACCGGTGAACATTATATATGTTATTCGATCGCCAGAATAGCGTCAGTTCATACGCAGACACGCTGTAGAATGCTAAATACGTTGATGTACATTCCACGTGTCGATGCGGATGTACTCCAGCTTAAGTAGGTCAAGTAGTGCACGTAGTGACACGTTTGAGTACGAACATCTAACATACATGATGTAGCTACGCTCATAATTTTGTCAAGTTTGGCTGCAAAACTTGCGACCCTGACGTGACGCATGTCAGGGGTTCTTATACATGACTTCAACAAGCACTAACATGCTTAAGCATACGAGTATCGATGTAGCGGCAAAAATCATCATCGATGTACGTTTGCGGATAAGTCGTATGTGACAATAAGCCTGGAAGTGTTATATGCCATTTCTTTTAACATCCGCTGCGAAGAGTATGGGATAGAGATCAGATGCGCCAGTGGATCTGTTCATAGGCGAGATAATATAGCAAAATTCCAAAACCCTTACCAAGCTAAAAGTGACAAACTTTTATTCCCAATATGGTGACTCTATTGTTGGATCTCATAGCCACGTGATTCTCACATTGCGAGATATAATTTATTTTTAATGTGTTTTTATTTTAGTTGACCTAAAATGATCAGTTCCAAAGGTTTTCCAGACGATGATATGATTTTCAAGGATATTCAAGCACTTGAATACATTACTTTATTTTCCACGGTTTTCTAGGCGCATACGAACCCAAAAATAGAGAAGCTAGGACTAAATCATGACTATGTTTGTTTGTTTGTTGTTGTTTTACGTCCTAGCAACATCTAAGGTCATATCAGGGCCGATACCGATTTGTGAGAGTGCGCACTCATGGCAACTTTATAGTGCTGTCCCACTGGGAAACCAGGCCGCCAGCACCATGACCTGGTATCCCACTCAGTCACATTATCCTGACACTGAGCCAACCAGTCCTTGCACAATCCTAATAATGCCAAGCACCTGGCCAGGAAGCGACAAGTATCAATTTTTAAGTCATTGGTTTGACTCGACCAAGGTTCGAACCCACGACCTACCAGTACTGGAGACGGACGCTCTAACTCATTCGGCCATCACGTCTGGTCTAATCACGACTATGTGTTGGCCATATGGTTTCTGTGTGGCTGTTCGGTTGGGGAGGGGGCGGGGGGCAGGGGGGGAGGGGACCCCCAGCTGGGCCAAATCCACTGGATGTGTGAAATCAAACCAGACTGGTTGGGGAGACAAGAAGGATATGTGGGGGAGGGGGAGAGGCGGCAGGGCGTGGGGGGTGGGGGGAGCAGAAAGCAATGTGTATGGGTTTTTTTTGCTGTTTTTTGTGATGGGTGTATTTATGCTGCCCATAACGGTCAAGTCGAATGACTTGTTTTCGCCGCTAGACAGTAATAGTTTTGTGACTCCCCTTCTTTTTATCACTTTCAGTTGTTGTGTAGCTAACTACTGCATGCATTCTTTCTATGTTTGTAAGCATTCTCCCACATCCCCCAAACCTCTGTGAGTTTGTTTGTTCGACATCGGATAATTGTTTGGTTACCAATAGTTAATTTCTCTGAATGTCTTCACATGGTTAACGGTGTTACATCAATTCCCAACAGAGACCCGCCATTCAATGTTTTGACCAAGAAGACAACAGCCGAACAGACGATTTTCACCCACACCATGACGGCAATTTCAGAACTAGCGTATTTGGACAGCAGCTCACTGAGCAGCATGTTCCGGAGAAATTCTAAGGAATTGCATGGTTGGTTTTGTGTGGGTTTTTTGTTTATTTTGTGTTGGGTTTTTGCTGTGGTTGTCTTGAATGAACGGGAGATCAGCATCGACGGTTTATCGGACTCTCCGTCCTGATATGACCTTAGATGTTGTTAGGACGTAAAACAACAACAAACAAACAATTTATCGGACTTGTGCTGTTCGGTGAAGGGCATGCATGAATAAAGTTGAGAACAACCAGACGCAGTCCTTACACACAGCTGGGCAACCAATCAGGACTGTCCTCGTGCACAGTAGTCTCGGAACATACAGGTGGAGGGGAATCGTAGTTTGTTTGTTGGTTTGTTGGGGTTTTACATCCCAGCAAGATCTAAGGTAATATCAGGATAGGTGCTGACTTGTAACAGTGCACACTCTTGGCAACGTTATACTATAGACCAAGCGGCCCGCAATATGACCCAATCTCCCACTTAGTCACATTATCCTGATACTGAGCTGACTGAGTCCTTGCCGTATCCTAGTAATGCTGAGTGCCAGGCTAGGTATCAATTTGATATGTCTCAATTTCATATGTCATTGGTTTGAATTGGCCTAGGTTTCGCACTCCCGACCTTCCGCAGGGGAAGCCTACACTCTACCAATTCTGCAAACCACATCCGGTTATGGAATGGTGGTAATGTCAGTTGCGGTGGATTGGGAAGGCAGCCATATCTGGGCATGTTATTTTAGTTTTTACTCTATATTCCTTCTGTGACTATTCAACGTATTGTCGTGGGGGTGATGAAAATGGGAAATACTGTGCCTAGAGCGGGACTCGAACCCACATCTCTCTGCATTCCGGGCCAGTGTGCTAACCATTACACCACCTAGGCTCCCTGATATCAACACACTCCCCACGCCTACCTGTCTATGTGGTTACTTGCCTGAGAGGTCAGTGCAGACCACTACACTCGTCCCCCTGGAATTGTAAGTCTTGTAATGCTTACAATTACATACATACAGGCAATACACTAACACATACATACACAGGGTAGGTTCAACAACCATACAGCGCAAAGCTTGTACAGGATCCTGATCACGGCAACCAGTGTCGTGGGGTGATGAAAATGGGAAATACTGCGCCTAGAGCGGGACTCGAACCCACGTCTCTTTGCATTCCGGGCCAGTGTGCTAACCATTACACCACCTAGGCTCCCTGATATCAACACACTCCCCACGCCTACCTGACTATGTGGTTACTTGCCTGAGAGGTCAGTGCAGACCACTACACTCGTCCCCCTGGAATTGTAAGTCTTGTAATGCTTACAATTACATACATACAGGCAATGCACCCACACATACACAGGGTAGGTTCTACAACTATACAGCGCGTAGCTTGTATAGGATCCTGGTCACGGCACCAGTGTCGTGGGGGTGATGAAAATGGGAAATACTGTGCCTAGAGCGGGACTCGAACCCACATCTCTCTGCATTCCGGGCCAGTGTGCTAACCATTACACCACCTAGGCTCCCTGATATCAACACACTCCCCACGCCTACCTGTCTATGTGGTTACTTGCCTGAGAGGTCAGTGCAGACCACTACAGTATTTTAATGAAAGAACACTTAGAATAGGCCATTTGAGCTCAAACCAAGTAGGTCGAGATTGGTTTGCCCAGCACAATTAGACTATGAGTACCCCATGGCTATTATTAGGGAAGACAACGGTGGACTTACATACATTACGAAGGATATTCAAAAGGCTTCAAATTTATTTTAATTGATCGTAGAGTTGACACCACTTTGCAAGTCTGTTTGTTATATGCCCTAGCCTATTTCTTGTCCGGTGATGGTGGTGGTGGTGTGGTGGTGGTGGTGCGGCAGTGGTGTGGTGGTGGTCTGGCGGTGGTGTGGTGATGGTGGTGGTGGTGATAGTGGTGGTGGTGATGGTGGCGGAAGGGAGGTGTTCATGGTGAGATGGTGGTGCAGGTGGTGGTGGTCATGGTGATAGAGAGGAAGTAGTCATGGTGAGGTAGTAGTGAGGTGGTAGTGAGGTTGTGGTAGCGCTGGTGGTGATGGTGGCGGTGGTGGTGATGGTGGTGGTGGTGGTCGTCGTCGTGGTGTTGGTGGAGATGATGGTGTTGATGTTGGTGGTGTTGGTGGGGTGGTGATGGTGTTGGTGGTGGTGGAGATGATGATGTTGGTGGTGTTGCTGGTGGTGGTGGTGGATATGGTGGTGTTGGTGGAGATAGTGGTGTTGGTGGAGATGGTGGTGGTGGTGGAGATGATGGTGTTGGTGGTGTTGGTGGTGTTGGAGGTAGTGGAGATGGTGGAGATGGTGGTGGTGGTGGTGGAGATAGTGGTGTTGGTGATGGTGGTTGGCATTTCCAGCACGTGCCCACGGCTGTGCATGCGTGGGCGGGGTGAAAACACACGTGATTGGTACTCACCTCCATCACCATTGCAACGTGGCCACTTGTAGCGCAAATTGGCCGCAGGGCGCCATTCCACTAACACAGTCGGTCACGTGGTGAGCATATAATATAGTTTTGGAGTTTTGCGGCGGGTTGAAAAACTTCCGAGCGAGTGGATTGTCAAGCCCCACGCAGGAGGTGGAGTGGTGCATGCCGGTACTCCCCACCCCACCCCCACCCAAATATGGGGGGGGGGGGGGGGTTACCGTTCAATAGTTCTGAAGTTATGATTTTCTTAAATATTTAGTTTTTTTGCCATGATTCGTTCTTAATTTCAAATTAGGGAAATCCTGCATTTTTAACGATCACACATGGAAGCCATTTTTGCATATGACCTACCCAATATTAAAGCACCCCACTGTCTCCAGTAGAAATAACAGGCTCATTTTTTTTGCAGACCTTCATCTTCGTTATTCTTTCAGAAATTCAATGCTGAACTTGCTAAATTCATCAATTTGCACTGAATCTCAACAACAAAATCTGTAAAAAATAATAATTATAAAAACCAAAACTTGTGTTCTAATTGTTCTAACACTCTATATTTCGTACCAAAATAATCAGGATTAAATGCTGTACATATTGGCATATGTTTCTAAATGATCACAGATAACTCCTGAAATGTAGAACAAACTGGATGCAAAGAATTAAGAAAGTTGGTTGTGTGCCCAGTAACATATATACAGACCCATCAACAGCCATTGTTGGTACTACTTATAAGTTATAGCATAGGATCGTCGAATACGGCCGTTTTTCAGCAGTTTAATCAACTTTGTGTTCGGCATATGGCTTGCTATTAATTTACATTTATGATAGGATTGTAGAGGAAATATTCTTCTTTCTAATGATATTTATGTTGTGAGTGTTAGTAGTCTGAAAGTGGCAAAATCACTTGAAAAACAACTTTAATCAACTTTTTCCATGGCTCCTGGAAGTCCTTGATGTACTAATTTAACAATTCCATGGTTTCATAATTATCCCATCACAGACAGCAATAATCAGTTACACTGGACGGATGAACAACACGCGTCAGTGGGTGGGTGGGTGAGAGAGTGAGTGAGCGGACACAGGGGGTGAGTGGGGGTGAGTGGGTGGGTGGGTCAGTGAGTGAGTGAGTGAGTGAGTGAGTGAGTGAGTGAGTGAGTGAGTGAGTGAGCGAGCGGACACAGGGGGTCAGTGTTTGTGAGTGGGGGTGAGTGGGTGGGTGGGTCAGTGAGTAAGTGTGTGAGTGAAGGAGTGAGTGAGGGAGTGAGTGGACAGAGGGAGGGAGTCAGTATGTGTGAATGGGTGAATGAGTAAGTAGGTGAGTAAGTGAATGAGTGAGTGAGTGAGTGGATTGAGGGAGGGAGACAGTAGATGTGAGTGGGTGAATGAGTGAATGAGTAAGTGAATGTGTGAGTGAAGGAGTGGACTGAGGGTCGAGTAAGTGGGCGAGTGATGGAGAGGACTGGTGGGGGGGGGGGGGGAAATCAGTATGTGTGAGTGGATGAGTGAGTGAGTGAGTGGTTTAATGCTGTGAAATCTAGAGAGCGACACAACCATGACAAAGCAATTAAGGCTAAGAAGATTCAAAGTTCATTATAGACATCTGCAGCTATCACAATAATCAACGAATAACACAACCATCTGACTTCCCACTAAAATCGCCCTCTGAATGCATTCAGGGTGTTAACCAGGCATAAAGCAGCTGGGGCCATATGTCTGAGCAACTTGTTATCGGCTCCGGTGTTAACGGCGGGTCCCGGGTTATCTAACGCCGGTGTTCCAGATGTGTCAAGGGGTATGTGTCCAAAGTGCGGCGGAGTTAGTTAAATATGATCGCATTGAATAGATTTGGGCCTAATATATTGCCGCTCATGCGGCGGCATTCTGGCAGTATGGATATCGACATCGCTGCGGCAGTGGCGGCGGTTTGTTTAGTTTACATTCATCGATTCGACAATATGAATTACACCGCCAATGCAGCGGCAGCGTTAATAACGGTTCGATTTTAGGGTTAATTGCAATCACTTATTGCGTATGTAATTCTGTTATATATGATCGCATTGAATAGATTTGGGCATAATCGGTCCCTAACATCGACGTTAACCATCCTATGGCTTGGGGTTAGTGCAGGCGACTTCAAACTCGCAGTGTTTGTCTAACACCGACACATACATACGGAGTTATCGCCGCTAACCCCGGTAAACCCGCCGAAAACCAGCTTCGCAGCGCTAACCCCGACACATACATATGGCCCCTGGAAGACTGCAGACCGACTACAACTTACAAGCAGGGATGGGAAGGTCTTGTAAAACAACGGCTACAACAACAGTGCTTTCAAAATGAGTCGACGCACGCCGCCCGCTTCGTCTACATGCTCACCTGCGCCCTGCCCTGTACTTTTCCAACAACGTAGACTATACTCAACAGTGCTGCATGTGCCACAGTGCCAAAGAAACCACATCTGCAACTTCGACATCTACTTTTACAATTCCAACTTCTATCTCACAACTCTTTGAAATCACTGGGGACATAAAACCTGTGACTACGGTGAGATCTAGACCATGAAACATTGACTGTGTTATTACCGGCTGGGCGCACTGTGCATCCACTAACACAGCAATTGCATGTGCGGTGTATTTGAAAGACCCAATGTTATAATGAATGGCATATCGGCAACAAAGGCTGTCTTTACGCTGAGAAATGGGTACAAATTTATGTCCCGCAATGCTTATGAATAAATCACAATTTTACTACAGGCGATTTATTTCACCAAACCGGCCTCTGATGGCAGTGGAAAAACTAATGTGAATAACTCAGTGTGCCACACGCTCTGTGGAAAAAGTTGTATAGAGGATTTCCACCACCACCCTGCCCTCTGATGGCAGTGGCAGAACTAATGTGGGCAGCAGCTCAATGTGCAGCATGTTCTGTGGAAAAGATGTTATCAGGGATTTCCACCACCAACCTGCCCTCTGATGGCAGTAGTAAGAACTAATGTGGGTAGCAGCTCATTGTTCTTGTTCTGTGAAAAAGGTCTATTCCATTCAACTCTTATCACCAGCCTCTGCTACAGTCAGGTGAACGCTGAGCTACCACACTTATACAGAAAAATAGGATTTCAAATAAACATCACAAATTATATTACTTTTGATCTAATGGTTTAAATAATCATTATAAAATAAACATTGCAACATTAAAGGGCTCACTAGTGCAGTGATTAGTCAATATTATATTTATCATATAAAATGTATCATACAAAATTAACCGATAAAATGCGGGGAGGTGCTCACTGCAGTTGCAGGTCTACTGATATCATAGTTAAGGCCAAGTTTAATGTCATTTGCAGACCTCAGACTTTTATCACTGTTACTTATAAATTCCACACACACACGGCCTTCTGGTAGGTCTTACTTACTCTTAGAGAACTAACTAACCGAGCATAATTGGAAATGGATTCCTGTTCCGGTCCAAAGTACATGAGCTGGGCACGTACAGTGTCAATTCCAATGAAAAGATTGGTTGGTTGGTTTTTGGAGTGTTACGTCCTGCAACATCTAAGGTCATATGAGGATGGGAACCGACTTGTAACAGTGCGCACTCGTGGCGACTTTATAGTGTTGCCCCACTGGGAAATCGAGCCGCCGGCACCATGACCCGATTTCCAACTTAGTCACATTATCCTGATACTGAGCTAACTAGTCCTAGCCTTATCCTAATAATGGCAAGCGCTAGACTAGGTAGCGACAAGTATCAATTTTGTACGTCATTGGTTTGACTCGACCGGGAATCGAACTCCCGACCTTCCGCACGGGAAGCCTATGCTCTACCGATTCAGCGACAACGTCCGGTCCATACACCAAGTACACATCATGAACTGAAACATAGCACTTGCTGGTAAAAGATGCGCTGGGAGAGTGTACATAGAATCACTCTCTGACCCCCATTCAACAACCCTGACCCCTGGTGACGGCTTTCCAATTTGACAATAGAAGCTTCTGTTTGTTGGAGTTTAAAATCCTATCAACATCTAAGCTTAACGTTCTGATATGACCAGTGATATTGCTAGAACGCAAAACACAAACAAACAAAAACAAATCTAAAGCCCCTGTTTACACGGGCGATTTAAAACGCTTCATATAAAACGACTTGCCTAGATCGACTCACATTTGCCGTGTAAACGCGACTCTGAGGCGTTTTAGGGCTGTATCGATTCATATAAATCGGTACATGTAAACCACCTCGCGAGGTAGTATAGATGAAGCGATTCAGCTGGTTCCCGGGCGGCGATAGTGTAAAATAGTGGTGCTCGCCGGTTACAGGCTCAGCTGTAACTAATCGCTGGTGCCCGGCAGTGTTAGGGCCCAATTAGGCCGAAATCTAGTGAATGCGATCATATTTAACAGAATTAGATACTCAAATAATGAAATTTAATTAAATTAACCTTAAATTCCAAGCGATATTAACGTAGCAGCTACATCGGCGTCGAATCGACGAGTGTAAACTAAACAAATAGCAGTGCTCGCCAGCTAAAGGCGCACCACTAAGGCTGCTGGTTCCCAGTCGCCGACACACTTTAAAACTCGCTCGTGTAAATGCGCCACTACATCGCTTCATATAAATCGGTTTGTCTAGATCGTTTTACAATTCCACGTGTAAACACGGCTTAAGGTCATAGGTGATTTTAATGTATAGTGACCCGATTTCCCACTGTCCCATTATCCCGATACTTATCAAACTAGTCCTTGTCATATCCTAGTATAGTAGTAATGCCTAGCGCCGGACTAGTTAGTGACAGGCATTAATTTTATACACCATTGGTTTGACTCGGCTGATGGGTTTAAACCCACGACCTCACGTACGGGAAGCTAGCCAGCGTCGCGTTCGGTTTTGAGTGATAGAAAGTTAACTACACTGAGGTCAAAGTGCATGGACCCTCACCGTATCGCCTCCCCACACGTGGTCTATTGTAATGGTGCTACAAAACACTAACCATTCCAATTTCCCATAGCCCAGCACACAAAGAAGATATCACACCGGACAAGATGGCCAAAAGTGCACGGCGCTTAAGGGAAATCATGGGTTCTATTCCCGTCTGAGTCAAAACAATAACTTAAAATTGTATCCTTATCGCTACATTGATATATAAAACCTCCCTAACCTCCCCCCTCCACAGATCGACCACTCCACTACATCGATCGCTTCATTTGGGTCCCAACAATACCATTGTAACCATATTCTAACTCCCTAAATGGACCAATTTAAAGTCGGTCCCAAGGTCGATCGATTTAGAGAGGTTTTACTTTTCAAATATACATTCCATGCTATTGCTTTGTTAAATAAAATGCAAAAATACAAAAGCTTTAAGGTATTTCTAACCATTCAGAATGCATCGTCTGCATTAGGCTCAGTTTGCTGCCAGTGCCGGGTACAGTAGGGAGGCAATACACAATAAGCCCTGGCAGTTCTCTGTCGAGTTGGGCCTGTGGCACGCCCACGCAGCCGGGGAGTGGCTGTCTGTCGGATTGAGTCGTGGTTCACGTTGTCCCCATTAATCAGGCGTGGGTGACCGGGGCTTGCGCACCAACCCACCATGGGTATTGATTGTGGGCGTTAAGCTGAAATCCCTGTGGCCACCAGCACCAGCTTCACAGCTGCTGATGCTTCTGCTGCTGCTGCTGCTGCTGCTGCTGCTGCTGCTGCTGCTGCTGCTGCTGCTGCTGCTGCGACCAGTACAATCGTATACAGCCACCAACACCCAACAAACAGGATCACCTCTGCAATCTGTTGGTTGGTTGGTTGTTGGAGTTTTATGTCCTGGCAACATCTAAGGTCATATCAGGATGGGTACCGACTTGTGACAGAGCATGCTCATGGCGACTTTATAGTACTGCCGCACTGGGAAATCAGGATGCCAGCATCATGACCCGATATCCCACTCAGTCACATTATCCTGACACTGAGCTAATCAGTCCTTGCCCTATCCTATTAATGCCGAGAAGGAGACTAGGAAGTGACAGGTATCAATGTTATTGGTTTGACTCAACCGAGAACCGAACTCCCGACCTTCCGCACGCGAGGCCCACGCTCTACCGATTCGGCCACCGCGCCCGGTCTCTGCAATTTGTATTTACTGGGATGAGAGTCGCCGCCAACGTTTAAAAAAAGCGGAAATCTGACTTCGGGTGAAATTGACAGCGCTTGTGAGGGGAAATTACTGTTTTTGACAAAGAGACAATTTTAAAGCTGCCGTCAATCTACCAAAAGGCGGTGCTACAAACACACCCACCACTAGAAGCACAATCACATTTGTAAACATAACGCAACCAAGCACACCATACAATATGATATGGACCAGAAATACCGGACGTGGTGGCCGAATCGGTAGAGCGCAGGCATCCCGTGCGGACGGTCGGTAGTTCAATTCTCGGTCGAGTCAAACCATTGACTTACAAAATTGATACTTGTCGCTTCCAAGCAAGGCGCTCTTCATTATTAGGATAGGGCACTGACTGATTGGCTCGGTGTCAGGATAATGTGACTAAGTGGGATATCAGGGAATGGTGCTGGTGGCCTGGTCTCCCAGTGAGGCAGCACTATAAAGTTGCCATGAGTGTGCACTGTCACAATTCGGTACCTGTCCTGATATGACCTTAGATGTTGTCAGGATATAAAACTCCAACAAACAACCAACTAGAAACACCACCTATGCTACCATATTTTCCATACCATGTGCAGCCACCATCCGCCACCCGCTCACCCTCAACACACCACCGCCACCCACTCCCAATCTACCACCAAAACACTACCCACCCTCAACCTGCCACATTCTATTCTCAACACACCACCCACCCTCAACATATCGCCAATGACACTAATTTTATTTACTCTCTCGACCCCTCACAGGGTATGAGAGCAACAATACAACAATATATAATGTAAATCAAATAGCAACTCAAAATGGCATCTTCATGCAAGCAACTTTTCTGTTCTTTGTTGCTGGTGTATTTATACTGCCCATAACGATTAAGTCTAATAACTTGTTTTCGCCACTAGACAGTAATAGTCTTGTGGTTCCCCTTGTTTTATTACTTTCAGTTTGTAAAAATATACGGATTTTCGGTTTAGAATTGTATATTGGTAGACAGCATTATTATTCTTGGGCGATGGAGTGTGGACGATGTTATGTAAACTAAAAGTAATAATATCCCACTCCCATTATGACATGATATAAAGGGGCTGTCACATTACGGCGTATGGCGGGAGCGTATTGAAAACCTACGTACGCCGTGCTGGTGCCACTTTCGGGTGTGTTTGAGCGTATGGGGGACCTATGAGGAGCGTACGAGGAGCGTATGAGGAGCGTATGGGAGCGTATGGGAGCGTGCTGTGACATTTTTTGACATTATGGGCCATACGCCCTCATAGGTCGTGTTTTTTTTAGCATGCACAAAAAAAATTGGACGGACGAATTTATGAAAGCGTATGGCGGCGTATGCCTCATACGCTTCACATACATCGGCATGTTGCGGCACTGGCGGCGTATGAGTAGCGTATGAGTAGCGTATGAGTAGCGTATGAGTAGCGTATGCGGCGTATGCCGACGTATATGACGTAAAGCTGCTACGCCGCCATACGCTCCCGCCATACGCCGTAATGTGACAGGGCCTTTAGCTATGTGAAATATATGTTCATACATGATGCCTAAGATTAATGAAGAGATGTTCCTAAATAAGAGACAGTACATGAGTGTTGAAATACTTCTCAATGCATTCATAAAGAGTGCAATTGGAGAAAAGACCATTTTAACAGAGATCTATTGTAACTGTTTGCAGCTACCTGTCCCTACATGACCACTGGGTGGGCCCACCAGCCTAATCTGCATATACACACAGGGCACCACCTGCAGCTGGGTTGAGTGACAGCCACCCCTACTGGGGAGGGTGCCACCCACCCAGACTGTGGAGGTGCCTGATTGGCTGGCTGAGGACTGCCCAGTCACCCACTTCCCATTGGCCCTCTGACCACACTAGCCTCAAACCAAGATCATATTTTCTAGGCTCTGCTCCAGACTCCTTGGAGAGAGATCACTCTACTCCTGGCTCTTGAGTGAGACACACCTACTCTTGAGCAGGAACCCCAGACACTCTGTCTGATGCTGGCAAAATTTATATATTCCAATTGAGTGAAACACAGCCATAGGACTCCTGTCCCATGGGCTGTGGACACTGCTTTTGATACAGGCTAAAGTAGTAATGAGATACTATGTGGCTAGAAGGCAAGGGGTGTGGATGATAGGTCACTGGTAGGTGGACAGGAGTTGGTGTTAATAAAACACAACTTCCCCACTGTTTATCTGTGTGACTTGTCTTCATTCTTCCTTAGCATTGGTTAAATGAGCTGACAGATAAGAGATATGAAGGGGAGAGTTTTGTCATATTATCTGGTGTCCAAAACGTGGCCGGGCATTCAGTAATATCACAAGTTGTTTTGTAGCTATCGACTGCATGTATTCTTTCTGTGTTTGTAAGCATTATCCCACATCTTACTACCCTCTATGAGTCTGTTAGTCCTACAATTGGTTTGTTGTTTGATACATATTATTATCCCTGTACTTCTTTCTTCTACTCCCAGTGCATTTCATTCCCCTGCTTTCATGTTCTCAGTACTCCTCTCATACGATCTGTTTTTGGCTCGGTTTATTATCAGTCGGAGGACATCACTCCCTCTTGTTGCCTTTTCTTTTTACCTGCACCCTCCCCGGTAACCGTGTCTCCCTGAATGCCGCTACTTTGAGATGCAATGTTCAAGAATTTGTTTTACAATCTCACCAAGCACCAACACACCAACACACCTGTGCCACCAATATCTGCAGCCGCTCCCATGTGAATGCAATCTCACAAAACCAGGAGGAAATGAGAAATTCCCACCAAGTTTCTCCGGCAGCAGACATAACCAATACATTATGGCTTTCCCCATCTGGACCTGATTATGTCCTCACGGCAGGGGCGTAGCCAGGTTCTAAAGGTAGGATGTTTGTGCACATAAAAAGACAGCATGGTGGATATCAAGTAACTTTTAATTCATTATACATTTTTATTTTGTATTTAGCAGCAAAACACAGGGAAAATACATTTTTAAAGGAAGTACATAATTCAGGGATGAAGGTGATCTTGGGCAACAACAAAAAAAAACATGGAAATCAGGCACAGACCTTGACAGCGCTTAGTGGGTTCCGGCAGAACCAATGGCAAATTTACGCGAAAACGCGGATATTCCCCCATAGGATTACCGCTGTCAGGGGGTCAGGGAAAAAATCTGTTTTAATTATCCTTATTGTGACTGTATTATCGCCCATGCCAAACTCTTTTTTGCTTGGGTTTTATATTCTAGCAACATCTAAGATAATAAGAACAGGATTCGGACAAACCAATTGATATCATATATATTGACATTTTTTTAACGTTAATCGGTGAATATAAAAAATCATGGAAAATCATGGCCCGATAGCAATGGCACTGTGTCTGTCATACATATTATAGGGCCAATACATCAAAATGCATCATGAACTGGAGGCAGTTTTTACCTGATTTCAAAGTGACGTCTGTACATGCTACTTTGTACTACAGACTGCCTGTTCACTGAAGTTAAAGCTGCATAGTCTGATGGGTTCCAGGTTCTGCCACTTATTTTGTCTTCTTTTTTTTAATACATAAATATATTAGGTTGATCATAATACTCTACCTTATTTTTTTTTAGGTTAAAGTAACATTGATTAGAAATAGCTAACTTTTGAGATATATGCGACTTTTAGTTTAAAGTAACTTTAATTTTAAGTGGCTAACTTTGGAGATTTAAAGTAACTAATTTTAAATGGCTATCTTTGGAGATATTGGGAGCTAAATCATTCCAAATTAATTTTGGCGTGCAAATCGAGATTCTGACACCATAGTGTGAAATATTCCCATACTCATCAAGGGGGGGATGCAAATGTTCTATTACTGATCAGTGTACGTGACCAGGCGCATGTATATATAATATATATATATACATGTGGGTTGGTGGTGCCTGAGTGGGATGTAAATAGAGATAGTGGTGCTGGCAGGTCTGGGTGTGATTGCACTCAGGGCCTACCCCTTCTGCTGGGATAGGGGTCACCACACTCAAAAGGTCAAGGTTGGTGGTGACCATGAGGCCATACAGGTAAGATTTTTTTTTTTTTTAAAGCTATGGGAATGCGAAATAACATTCTGTGAAATGTACACTATGACATCTCAAGGTAACAACACACCACCCTCCTATATATGGGCAAGTCCGTGTGTATAGAAGGTGGAACTGCATGTTATAATCTCTCAAGATAATACACCACCTTCCTGTAGATGGGTGATGCAGTGTGAATAGAAGGTTTAACTGCACATTGTAACCTCTCAAGGTAATACACCGCTCTCCTGTAGCTGGGCGATGCAGTGTGAATAGAAGGCGAAACTGCAGACTATATGGCCTCTCAAGGTGATACAGTGCTCTCCTGTAGATGGGCGGTGCAGTGTGAATAGAAGGGATTTGCGGAACTGCCCTTAGCGTGGCAGGCCCCAGCCACCTGCGACGTACGTAAACTGTACCAGACGTCAACCTGGGCACTGCAGGGCTCACTGTACTAAACATACAGCTGTTACTTGTGACAAAATATCAACAAAATAATGGCTGAACGCTCCGGTCTCAGACCACTGAACCGATTGTCTCATTACTATTTTATGGAAGTCTATAAATATGCGTGATAGTTCACGAGATGATATATCTGTGCTAGAATGCATCACCTCGGGGATCATTGCGTGTAAAACCACTTTAATAGTCACAGCTTCACCACACTGATCCCCAGCCTAAAATGTTATAAATAACTCCGTGGGAATATGCAGCTTCAAAATCTATAAAGTGTATAAATAGTCATTTATTAGAGGTTTGGTGCTCCCGCTATGCTCAAAATGGGTAAAAAAAAAAAGAAAAAGAAGGATATGTTCAGCATTTCGGTGTGCATACCAAAATTGATTTAGCATGTATATGAGACTGTCTCAAAAGGTGCTAAGCAATATGGGATAAAACTTTGTCCATTGTTACGATCAACGTACTATCTGCTTATGCATTTACTCAGGATAAACTGATTTGTTTTTTACATGGTGTTTCATAATCCCAATGGAATACATATTGATTTGAAACAAATGTTCTTGTGTTTTCAGTGTAACCGTTTCTGTGCTGTTTTGTGTCAATCGTTACAATGGACAACAAAAAAAGAGAGTTATCACCTTTTGAGACAGGTTCATATGCTTCAAATATCTTTAAAGTAAATCTTTAAAATAAAAGTTACTTCAAGCTAAAGAAGTAGACTTTAATTATCAACCAAATACATTTATCTAACTGATATGACAGAAACTCAAAACCATCGGACTATGGAATTTAAATATTTCTCTTGTGTTGCAATAACAGTTTAATGCGTGCACGAACTAGTATCCAAGTCTTGGATACTATCGTACGATGAAATTTAGCTAAGTGTTCTGATTTCGAAAACGTTATGCATTCGTCGGACATTGCGGCTTTAACTGGAATTAAAGCCAGTTATTATTATTAGTGCCAATGGTATCTGTGACCGGGGTGACAGCGGTCGGAGAGGGGAGGAGGAGGGAGCGGAGGGGATGCGCGGGACGGGGGATGAAGGGAGGGGATGGGAGAGGGAGAGGGAGAGGAAGCGAAGGGAGGAGAGGGGAATGGAGGGGAGAGGAAGGGAGGGGAGAGGAGGGGAGGGGCAAGGAAGGGAAGGCGAGCCACATGTCAAAAGATTCATTGCAGCAGAGAAGCCACATGTAAGAAGGCATCTTTTCTGTCAGTGTGAGAATTGTGTAAAAGGCTTATTGCAGCAGAGAACCTGTGTGAGAAGATTCATGCAGCCGTGAATCACATTGAGATATATATCGCAGCAGGGCAGCCATATAAGGAGGATTATTGCAGCAGGGGAACCATATAATACCCCTGTCACACTACGACGTAACGAGCCAACATGAGCCTAACGTGGTCATTTTTCGTCATTACGTTGGGTTTTGTCATGATGACGTCAGAATGACGTTAGAATGACGTCCAGCTACATCACATTACGTCGAGTTACGTCAAGGTTTTGGACATGTTCAAAACTTTCGACGTAGCTCGAACGTAAGGGTTTACGTTCACCGTACGTTCTGTTCACGTTCAGTGAACGTCAATGACGTTAAACGGACGTTCTTCCAACGCTGCTGACTATGTTCAACTACGTTCCACTATGTTGACCCACCTTAAACCGAGTGCAAATGGCCACGTGGCGTAATGGGAACGACAGGAGAACGTCAGGAGAACGTGCATTTAACGTACGTTCAACGTCTCATGACGTATCTAACGTCACGTAATGTTCTTCTGGCGATGGAATAACGTTCATAATGTTCCGTGAGCGTAGTGACGTTGTCCTCTCTCGTTGAATGACGGTATCACTACGCTTTATCGACGTTACGCTCTCGTCCACTACGCTGCATCCACGTTCAACTTGTGCCCAAATTTGCATACTACGCCGAGAAGTTCAACGTTCTTCACGTTCTCCATACGCTGACGTCATTACGTAGTGTGACAGGGCCATAAGAACGCTTACTGCAGCAAGGGATCGGGTATGAGATTTATTGCAGCCCTATGAGAAAGCACCAATTGCAGCAGCTTATTGCGGCTTTGAAAGCCGACTGCAAGGTGAAACATTTTGCAGCATGTTCACGAAGCTAACCACTTCAGGGTGACCTCATTTAGACAAGGCTATTCTCTTTCTCAATGCATTAGCTATCATTTACACTCCCACCACCCCACAACACACTATTCATGAATCTACAACACCGACTGCGGAGAAGTTAATTAAGCTCACTGCGCTAGAATGGCCGTGCCATACGTAATGGTGCAGTCACACTACGACGCTTCTCCCGGCGCCCCGTGAGCGTTGAAAATAAAATATTGCGCGTCGAGAAACGTTAAAGATAGCGGCGAAATATGTGGAAATTTGACGTTAGCGCAGCGTGTGGGTAGCGTGTGAGTAGCACGTTGTCAACGCGCGGACAATTAGCGTCGAGCCGCGGGAAAAAGAAATACAAACTTGGTTTATGATTTACCCGCCGCGACTGGATGGCGCGCGCGGCGTGTCGACAGCGATACGTGAGCGATAGGTCAGCGGCCAGGTAGCGCTGTGGGCGCGTTATAACCACCGCCTAACGTCCTCCTAACGTCCTTACCCATATATTTGCGCGCGTTGTCGATCGCTGGTTTTTTTTTACAAGCTTATGGGGCTGTCACACTACGACGCTTCTCGCCGGGGACCCGTCAACGTGTGGTGTTTTTGGGCGATAATTAGTGAAATATCGAGACGCGCTGGGGGCGTGTTATGCGCGCGTCGGTACACGTCGGTACACTATCTTTGACGTTGTCGGTCGCCGGCGAAAGTCGGCGCGCGTTATTGGTCGCTGAGTGTTTTGAACATGTCAAAAACCACCAGCGACCGGCAACGCGCGCAAATATATGGGTAAGGATGTTAGGCGCGCGTCGCGCTGCGTTGGACGCGCCGGAATAACGTTATGGGAATGCTAGGAAGACGGCGCGCGCGCGGGAGGGTCGTTGCTCACGCGTTGCGCAAACTGGGCCGTTTTTGTTTTACGCCCTAGCAACATTTAAGGTTAAATGAAGACGTCGCGCCAATCTTCTTTTTTTTTTTTCCCCAGCGCGTCGACACACGTTGTCTGCGCGCGCATAACGCGCTGTGCTGACCCCGATCTTTTCCCCCAAACCGCCGAAAAGTTTGACGTTTCTCGACGCGCAAGATAGTACTTTCAACGCTGACGGGTCGCCGAGAGAAGCGTCGTAGTGTGACAGGGCCATTAAAACCTTGGGCGACCGGCAACGCGCGCCGACGTTGTCCGCCGACCATCAACGTCAAAGATAGTGTACCGAAATGTACCGACGCCCCGGTAACGCGCCCCCAGCGCGTCCCGACGTTTCACTTAATATCGCCCAAAAACACCACACGTCGCCGTGTCGCCGGCGAGAAGCGTCGTAGTGTGACTCCACCATAAGTTAATGAGAATTGGACAGGTATTATGCTTCAGGCTTAATTATGCGGCGCAAACTGGGGAACAGATCTATCGGTGACTAGTGCACCGAGGTAGGCTTTCAGGGTCCTGTAATGCAGCCTCCCTGAGTGGTAATAACACTGGCGTGGGTGGTGGGTGGAAAGTCTGTGTGTGTGTATGTGTGTGTGTGTGTGTGTGTGTGTGTGTGTGTGTGTGTGTGTGTGTGTGTGTGTGTGTGTGGAGGCTATATGGAGGGGCTTGATATTTGGAGTGGATATAAAGGTGTGTGTGAGTGTGTGTGTGGAGGCTATATGGAGGGGCTTGATATTTGGAGTGGATATAAAGGTGTGTGTGTGAGTGTGTGTGTGGAGGCTATATGGAGGGGTTTGATACTTGGAGTGGATATACAGGTGTGTGTGTGAGTGTGTGTGTGGAGGCTATATGGAGGGGTTTGATACTTGGAGTGGATATACAGGTGTGTGTGTGTGTGAGTGTGTGTGTGTGGAGGCTATATGGAGGGGTTCGATACTTGGAGTGGATATAAAGGTTGGGTGTGTCACACACATAGCTTAAAGTTACCTAGTCCGATGGTTTTCAGGTTCTGCTATATTTTTTTTAGATAAATATATTAAGTTAATCACAACAATCTACTTAACTTTCATTTAAAGTTAATTTTTAATTTATCGGGTTAACTTTGGAGCTATTTGAGGGGAAAACGTGCGAAACCTGATGAGATAGCTGGTGCCAGACTATATTCAGGTTATGTCAGCTGACATCGCTTTTGTTAAACAGTCCTGATATGACCTTAGATGTTGCCAGGACGTAAAACTCCAACAACCAACCAACTTTGGTTAAAACCCTGCATTATCTACATCCTCCATTGGTAGTTATTTTAACGAAACCTAACCAGAGAGTTGGTGGCAGACTATAATCGGGTTATGTCAGCTGACATCTGCATGTTCTACGTGCTCCATCGGTAGTTACTTAAACCAGACCTGATCAGACAGCTGGTGTCAGACTATGTTCGGGTTATATCACCTGACATTACCTTGGTTAAAACCCTGCATTACCTACATGCTGCATCAGTAGTTATTTTAATGAAACCTGACCAGACAGCTGGTGCCAAACTATATTCACGTTATGTCAGCTCACATCAGCTTGATTAAAATCCTGCATTATCTACATGTTCCATCAGTAGTTATTTTAACGAAACTTGATCAGATAGCGGTGCCAGAATATATTCAGGTTATGTCAGCTGACATCACTTTGGTTAAAACTCTGCATTATGACATGATCAGTGAGCGGTTTGTAGGATAAAATCTGACTAGACAGTCAGGGTCAGCTCACATCAGCTTGGTTAAATCCATGCATTATGATATGCTCAGTCAGAGCTTTGTTGGATAAGATCTGACTAGACAGTCGGCACCAGACAAAGTCAGCTCACATCAGCTTGGTTAAATCCCTGCATTGTGGTAAGCTTGGTCGGCATCACCTAACTAACCATGATCACCACCACACAAAAAAAAGAATCCAACTGGTCAATACAAAGTACCAGTAATATATGTATTTTATTTAATATAATGAAAAGATTCTTCTCACTCATAACAGATGAAGAGAACTTACAAGCAACCAAGTAAACAGTCCGCCAACAATTTGTCGAGCAGTACTTTTAAGCGCAATCACCTCCAATATGCCAGTAGGTGTGACACTACCCCAATATTGACGCGGGTCAATGCTAGCCACCTCTCTCACACACAGACACACACACATATACACGCAATCGTGGACCACGGCGGTCTCCTATCCTATCCTGATACTGATAGGCGAGTCGGCTTTATGGACCCCAGGACGGCTTGGAATTGTATGGGTGGACGGAGAGGGACAGTCAATCCCCGGTAGGTAGGGGGGCGGGGGGGGGGGGGGGGGGTAGAGGAATTGGGAGGGGGAGTGGGGGGAGGGTGTCGGGTAGAGGGAGGAGGGAGGAAAGGAGGAAGGAGGGAGGAAGAGAAGGAGGGCGGAAGGATGGAAGGGAGGGAGAGACGGGAAAAGGGACGGTGAGAGGGGCGGGGGGGCCGGGGGAGCGGGGGAGGGAGGGAGGGAGGGAGGGAGGGAGGGAGGGAGGGAGGGAGGGAGGGAGGGAGGGAGGGAGGGAGGGAGGGAGGGAGGGAGGGAGGGAAGGGAGGGGAGGAGGGAGGGAGAGGAGGAGGGAGGGAGGGGTAGAGGGACGGACGGTGGAAGGGAGAGGAAGGGAGGGAGGGGAAGGGAGGGAGGAGGGAGAGGGGAGGGGGGAGGGGGAGGAGACAGGGAGGGTGTGGGAGGCAGGGAGGCAGGGATTCTGATGGGATCCCGCAGTTGACGGCCTAGCCTTAAGCTTCAGGCCGTTCCCACATGCCTGGCTTCCCCTGCACACACCGCGGGCACGTGACCACACTGCGCGCACGTGACCACAGGGACCTTTCCGGCACGACGATCAATGCGAGTAAAGTGGCAAGCCTCGAACCAACCGCATCGGCTTTGTTTCCATGGGTCGCAATGCAAAGTTGGCATCATTCTCACTTAGGCGCATCCGGCAGAACAGGCGGAGGAATACACCAAATTCCATTTTTTATCAAATTGTTTATAACATTATAAAATTGTTTGTAACATTTTTCAGTATGTAACAAAATAGCCAGGTATTTATTGTCAGGTAATACAATATTAAAGTTGCATGGTCCGATGGTTTTGAGTTTCTCTGATTTTCTGAGATAAATATAATATGTATATAATCTACTTTACTTTAGTTTGAATTAACTTTTGTTTTAAATGGCTAACTTTTGAGATGTTTGTAGTGCAAAAATTAAACAAATTAATGTGTGCATGCATCCCAAAACTCTGACACCATAGGCTTCTGCAGTAACATTATATTAAATTGACTCGGTATTCCCTTCTGTATAGCAACAAATGCTTAATAAGTGCATCAGTATCTAATACCCCAGTCACACGGGGCCTGTGTTCGCTTACTATCGATTTGCAACGTCAAAACGTCTTCCTTGCGCCCTCCTTAAGTGCTGGCGCCACGAGGACGCCAACCTCCCGGCGTCCGTTTCGGAAATTTTGGACGCAAGGAGGTTGCAAGTCGCTGCAACATCCCAAAATATGCAATGCCACGCTCACCGGGTGGTCGGGGCTACGGCACCAACCCGGCGGCGCCCCGGCGCTGATGTGGCGATGGTCCATGCCAACCTGGCGGCGACCACATATTTGAATCAATGTATCGAATGGGACGCTGGCAGGTTGGCGTCCTTTTAGGTGTAAGGAGGTTGGCGGTGAACGCTGGCTCTCGTGTGACTGGGGTTTAGGTTAGATGAGTAGAATCAAATCTAAATAGTTGTTTTGGTTTTGAAAATCTGATGCTTTCATAGGACTATGCAGCTTTAAGAATGTGCCTCATTTACTTCTTTTGGGGGGCCGTTAAATATGTATTCTTCTGGATGATCTTGCCTTGTCGCAAAAGAACTGGGCTTTTATTTATACTTTTTACATATAACATGGTGGTATATCAGAATGGAAGTTAAACAGTTATTAAGTGAGATATAGATCATGACTATATTAATATGTAATATTAAACTGCAACTCATCCCAATATTGCTACAGATATGCGGGTTTTGTTTTTTTAATTATTGATTGGTGGTGATTGGTTGGTAAAGCCCCAGTCAAACATCACCAGATTGAGCAATGGACATAATTGTCTAGTCCGGGCATCATAAGTATCAAAATGTATTAAAATGTGTCAAAATGTTGCGATATTGGGTCAAAGGCCGCTGGACGAACGGACATGAAATGGACATAAAACGAATAGCCAATGGACGAAACAAACTCAAAACGGACAAGAACCGTAGACGTCAGTCCGGCGGCATCCGTTCCTAGTTTTGTGCATGTTCAAAACTTGAACGGACACAAACCGGACTTTGTTCGGTTTCTGTCCGTTTCCCCCAATCACGTGATGTGTGACTGGGGCTTTAATGTCATGCTTATTAGCTATGGATAGGTTGAGACCTGTTATTGGACTGGTGATTGCTCGTCTTATGTAGATGCTGATAGTGGTGGTGGCGGGGGTGGTGGTGATGATGGTCGTCGGCGTCGTGATGGACATGGTGGTGGTGGTGGTGGTGGTGGTGTAGGCGGTAAAAGAACCAATCACTGGAGGTGGTGTTACTGCTACTCATCAGGAAAGTGCCATTATGGAAACAGATACATGATCAGTCTATCAGGTAGAAGATGATGACAACGCATCTACTTGCTAAGTGGGTTGAGGTACGACAGTGATGTCACTTATTAGATTGTATGACGGTGGTCAGAGAAGTTCTGGGAGGGAGACAGAGTTGTCCAGATATTATGGTCTGTGTGTGTGTGGGGGGGGGGGGGGGGGGGGGGGATACTTCAAAGGCCCTCGTCATCATATGTTGCCAGGACAACTACAACAACAACCAACCCTCATCATCAAAGTAGTTGATCCTGAGCAGATGTATGCTTAAATCGTTCAATCTAGCTTTATTCTATATTATCCTACTGCCTTAAATATCCATTTATTAAATTTTAATCACCCCATAAGCAAAGTAACTAATCCTGATGAAGAGTTTATATGCCGGCTTAGATCTTTTTAATCTACGCACATTAGAATATATTAGTGCCTATACATTTAAATCTTGTTACGCCTAAAAAACATGCTGTGTTTCCGGTTGCAGGCAAGCAAAGAAGTAGGGCAGGTAGGTAGGGATTTTAAAAGAAGAAAAGAAGATTGTACCATGCATCCATTGACTGTGATGTAAGTTTACGTATTATTATTATTAAAGATTAAATAATTTCATCAGAAGAAAATTAGCAACATGTTACAAGGTAGGTCACGCAACCGGAAACAGCTTTTGATTTTGTTTAGGCCTTAGCAATATTAGGATATTCTGCTTTATTACTGCTCATTAAATAGCTTGAACTAAATAGCACAACTTAGATAAATTGACCCATTATGGTTGGGGGAAAAGGCATATTCAGTAGCTGGAGTAAACCGTATAATTGCGTATGTTGACTTGTCAACAAAGTTAATTCGCAAACGAGGCTAGTCGACCCTCAGCACATGACCTGCCCCTCCCACTGATCCCACTTTGGCCCTGGCTCTCATCCAAGCAACAACATTTCACATCGGTTCTGCTCTCCTTGCTGCACACTGAGGTGACAGTAACTTTGCTGCTCGCCGGCTCATTTTTCTTCAATTTACAACTATCATTACAAGTCATGCTCACTCACAAATTACAGAAATTGTTATTAGCAGTGTTTAGTCTTAATAACAGACTTGAACCAGTTGAATGTTCATTAGGCTTTTTGTTGTATTCACGTTCTTCGCATCGCATGTGTTTAACGAGGTGACACTGACAGCATTCTCTGCTCGCCGGGCTCATTTTCTTCAATTTACCACTCTCATTTTTAAGTCACTGTCAGAATTTATTATTAGCAGTGAATAGTCTTGAATAACAAAATTGAAGCGGAATGTTCATTAGGCCATTGTTTATTCCTGTTTTTTTGCGTGTTTACAAGGTGATAGCAACCGCTGCTCACCAGCTCATTTTCGTCAATTTTAGACATGATAAGTCACTGCAATAATTAGCACAATTGAGTCATGCTCACAAAAATTACAGACTTAGTTATTAGCAGTGAATAGTCTTAAATACCAGAATTGAAGCAGTGGAATGTTCATTAGGCCGTTATGCCTGTGTTTACTGAGGTGACAGTGTCAGTGACTGCTGCTCGCCAGCTCATTTTGATTATTTTCGTCAACTTTAGGACTCTCATTATTAAGTCACTGTCATATATAACAGAATTGATTCGAGCAGTGATCAGTCACACTCATAATTAACAGAATTTGATCTGAAGCAATAAAAAGTTCATTATGCTGTTGTCTATTAACGTTTGCTCGCTTCTGTTTACCGAGGTGACAGCGACCGCTGCTCATCGGCTCTTTTTCTTCAATTATAGCATTCTCAAAAGTCACTGTCATAAATAACAGAATTCATGTTAGCAATGAGCAGTCACCCTCATAATTAACAGAATTTGATCTGAAGCATTAGAAAGTTTGTTATGCTTTTGTCTATTAACCTTTGCTCACCTGTGTTTACCGAGGTGACAGTGACCACTGCCCGCCCGCCCATTTTCTTCAAGTTTAGCACTCTCATTAAGTAATGATCTAAATAACATATTTTGATTTCAGCAGTGAACAGTCACGCTCCTAAATAGCAAATTTAATTATCCTTTTGTTTCATTAATGTGCTGGCTCTGTTCACCGAGGTGACAGTGACTGCTGCTCGCCAGCTGATCTCCAATTTTATCACCCTCATGACTAGTCAACATCATAAATAACAGACTTTGAGCGTAGTAGTGAACAGTCATGCTCCTAATAACAGAATTTGTCATAACTAGAATTATGTGCTTGGTGTGCCTTTCGTCTGAAGCTACATATCCACAAGAAACAGGATTCTCTAAAGAAGAGTGTGTGTCATGATAAGAAGAGTGCAGCTGTAAAACCTCCGCTGCTGTGACTCCTGTAGCTTATAGTTAAAAAATTGTCAGATTCACAACTTCCACCAGTAGCCCCGCCGTTGACCCATACTGATCCAGCCTCCTCTGACCTCCCTCACCATAGTCCCTTAGTCCAGCGCACCCACCCATAGTCCAACATACCCGGCACCTGACACTCATGACGCCCACTCACTCGTTGAGTCCTATTAAATTCTCTATTCACCCTCCCCTCAGGCTAAACATGGTCACATGTCCCCTGTGCGACCCACCCGCCGCCCACTGATTACCCCACGTGTAGTAGTGCCAATTCCTTCCCCCCCCTCTCTGTTGGCACCCACAGTTCCCGCCCCTACAACACCAGCACTCTCTCACTCTGACCTACTGACCAACGCACCTGTGTTGGGACAGAACTCTGTAGACAGCTGTTCTGAGCCATCCGTTACTAATGCAGTTTCTCCCCCATCCCTGGCCACCATCCTTAACCCGGCTCAGTCTACAGGTGCCCAGACAACAGATTACCACAGAGAGCAGACGCAGAGTGCAGACGGTGGAAGACCAAAGGATCTGCCTCTAGGAAACAGCTGCAGAGCCCCTGGTCTCCCAGTGGGGCATCACAATAAAGTCACCATGAGTGTGTTCTGTCACAAGTGGGTACCTGTCTTGATATTGCTAGGACACAAAACAAGGAGCAAACAAAGATAAGACATATATAAATGAAATATGTATGACATATATATATATATAAATATATGAAGTTAGGATCTGCCTCAAGCCCCAGTCACACATACCCGGACGAGCCCCGGATTTTTAGCCAAACCACCCCCGGACCGCTCGGCGGAGCACCCCGGATAAAATCGCTATTTTTGGTAGTTTTTACCTCGCTCTCACACCTACCCGGATGAGCCGCGGTGCACAGCCAAGGATTAGTCCTGGATGAGTCACGGATCACACACGGATGATGCCAGTTAACCCCGGATTGTAATATTCCCCAGATCGTCCCGGATGTTCTAAACATTTTAAAACATCCGGGGCAGAGCCCGGATGAGGCAGGACCAGCCACGGATCACCAAGGATCACCAAGGATCAGCCATGGATGAGCCACGGATCACACCGGATCGCCGCGGACCATGCCGGATCACGGTCCAGGCAGGGCTCGTCAGGCCCCTGATCCGGGTAGGTGTGACTGGGTCTTTAGCGGTTACCTCTGGAGAAAAAACCATGGAGAAAAAAACAAAACATCCCACAGCGTCATCCCTTTAGATCAATGATGACATTCAATCTTGCGTCATATATCAAAGATACTCGCTTATCAGATAAGAACTGCTTACCGTTGGCGCGGTGAATGATTATAAATCATTATGCCCGGTGAGTATCATTATCCGGTGAGAGATTGTTAGCGCCACATGTGTAACCCTACCACCACGTCCTCCACCACCACCACCACTTCCACCACCACGTCCACCACCACCACCACCACCACCACCGCCACTTCCATCACCACCACCACCACCACCACCACCACCACCACGTCCTCCACCACCACCACCACCACCACCTCCAACCACCACCTCCACCACCACCACCGCCACTTCCATCACCACCACCACCACCACCTCCACCACCACCTCCACCAACCACCACCACTTCCATCACCACCACCTCCACCACCACCACCACCAGCTCCACCATGCTCCTCTGGGAACACTTCAGTATTGTCGCCTGCTGCACAATTTTACTTCCTGGCCTAAGTTCCGAAAATACACTCAACATAAACATCACATCTCCCATAGTTCACACAAGCAAACATGAATGTAACTTTCAACCGCAAAATTGAAAATGCACAACACCAAAATCTTTCACCTAACAACACGCCTCGTTCAATTTATTTTCGCGGTCTTGAAATTCGGTGAAGAAGATGAGTTAGACAGTTGAGGAACCCAGTCTATACACTGTTATCAGTGGGAACTGATGCCAGTCTTATCTGAGTGTCTGATAAAGGACCCCCTGCCGGTTACTTTCCCGCGCGTCAGGCCACTCCGCATATCCTACTCACAGTTTCACCCAGCCGGGCCCGCCCGCCCAGCACCAACCAGGGCCGCGTTCAGGCTCCGTCTCGGAGGCGCCTCGGAGGCGCCCGTGACGTCAGGCTAGTCTGAACGAATTTAGCTGTTGGCCGCCTCGAAAATGGTGGCCTCCATAGGCGGCGGCCATTTGCAATGGTAAAGCTGTGCTGCCATTGGCTGAAAGCACTGAATGCGGCGGCCATTTTCGAGGCACTTTTCATCTCCAGTCTGAAAAGGGAGGCGTCGCCGAGACGCACCCTGAATGGATTTAAGCCAAAAAGCATCACCGAGACGCCTCCGAGACGGACCCTGAACGCGGCCCTGATGACACACCCATTGCCCTTCGCAACTGAATCAAGGGTTGTTTGTTGGGGTTTTACATCCTGTCAGCATCAAAGGTCATATAAAAATGGACACCAACTTGTAACAGTGCGCACTGCTAGCAATTATTGTCCCATTGGCATACCCGGCCGCCAGCAACATGACCTGATTTCGAACTTAGTCACATTATCCTGACACTAACCAGTCCTTGCCCTAACCTAGTAATGCCGAACAACAGGCTCAGTTGTGACAAGTATCAATTTTGTAAGTCATTGGGTTGACTCCGATTGAGTTCGAACTTCCGAACTTCCGCACGGGAAGCCTTTGCTCTAACCGATTCGGCCACTGCGTCCGGTCTGAATCAGGTTAGGGCGCCATTGATGCTGTGTGAAGGCATATAGACTCAGTCCAATTTCACTGATGAAGAAAATATGCTGTCATCGGATAATGATAGTGCACAACAGTGTAACTGACAGTGACAGTATACATGCCGAATCTCTCATGTGTGCAGTTTTCCCAACGATTTATCAGATGAATACTGCTTCTCACAGTGATAAGGTGAATACTGCTTCTTACAGCGATAATCTGAATACTACTTCTCACAGTGATTAGATAAATACTTTTTCTCAAAGTGCTGATGTAATACCTTTGTGTCAGTGATTAGAATATTGCTTCTCACAGTAATGAGACGAATATTGTTTCTCACAGTGATGAAATGAATACTACTTCACACAATGTTCACGTGAATACCACTTCCCACAGTGATAAAAACATACATCGCAATCTAGTTATGCTACCTCACTGCCACTGTGTGCTCTTGGAATCTGCTAACCTGTTTGCAAACAAGGTTAAGTGTGACAACAACAAAAATCGATTCCATCTTATTTGGCTTGAGTTACCAGTTGGAATTGGATTAAACATTGACACTTCCTCAACAGGAGTGTGCATGTGTGTGTGTGCTTGTGTGTGTGTGGATGTATGTGTGTGTGGCTGTCAGTGTGTGTAAAGAGGCAGTGCTCTCTGCACAAGTGGTGGTGGTGGTGGTGGTGGTGGTGGGGGGGGGGGGTTCTTTTGTTTTAACTTCACTGACACCGACGCAGTGATATTGTGAGCAAACACTTAAAGTTGCATAGTCCGATGAGAACATTAAATTTTCAAAACCAAAACAATTATCCAGATTTGATTCTACATATCTAACTTAGATGTTAGTGTACTTATTAAACATGTGTCGCCATACAGAAAGGAATACTCCGGAAATTGGATAGAAGCAGTTACTGCAGAAGCCTATGGTGTCAGACTTTTGTCATCCTTGCCAACATTAATGTAGCTTGATTACACTTCAAATATCCCAGAAGTTAGCCATTTTATGTCAAAGTTACTTCAAGCTAAAGTAAGGTAGCTTATAGCAATCAACCTAATATATTAATCTCAGAAAATGAAAGAAAGTCAAAACCATTGGATTATGTAACTATAAATAGACAGGTGTACCTCAACCTGGTGAATAAGACTACAAGACAGTTTGTCAACAAAACATGCTTAAAGTTGCATAATCCATTTTGGGTTGGATTTTTTACAGGCATAAATAATAAAGGAGTTAAATAATAAAGTTAATAATTATAGCCTAATCTACTTTAGTTCCGAGTAAGGTCATGACAATTGACTAACTTTGGAAGATATTTGAAATGCAAGTATGCAAAACAACTTGTATGTACACACCAGATGAGATCTAGGTCATGGCTAAGCCAGCAAGTTTTAGAAAACATTATTAAGAAGGGAAATCCCAAAGAAATAAGGAATGAGCATACTATTATCTAAATTGGAGATGTAGGATCAATCTGGGTACATGTTGGTTTCGAACAATGTGATTTCACTGGAGTAGTTAACATTATTAAACTCGGCATGCTCTATATCTAAGACCAGCTGTCAGTGTCAGTCAGAATACACTGGTGACAGTTGTCAGTCAAAATACACTGGTGACCGCTGTCAGTCAGAATACACTGATGACAGCTGTCAGTCAAAATACACTGGTGACCGCTGTCATTCAGAATACACTGATGACAGCTGTCAGTCAAAATACACTGGTGACAGATGTCACAGTCAGTCAGAATACACTGCTGACACCTGTCACACACACCCTCACCCACACACACACCTCCAGCCACACACACCCCCAACACACACACTCTCTCAACCTCGCCCATCTCCGGCTACTGTGAGCTCGCCCCTGGCGCAGGACCTTAATATCATAATGTGTCTCCGTGTCGCTAAATATAACCAGCTCAGGCCGGTGATGGCCCGCTCCATCCGGCCTGTGCAGGAGGGCAGCTGGAGGGGGGAGTGAGGAGTGGGTAGTGTGGTGTTGGAATGAGGTGTGGGAAGTTGGGGGGGTGAGGAGTGGAGTGTGTGGAGTGGGGTGTGTGGAGTGGGGTGTGCGAATGGGGTGTGAGTAGTAGCGAGTGTGGAGAGTGGGGTGTGAGGAGTGAAGGGTGTGGAGTGGGGAGTGGGGTGTGTGGAATGTGGAGAGTGGGGGTGGGACGTTAGGTGTGAGGTGTGGGAAGTGAGGTGTGGGGAATATGGGAGTGGGGAGTGTGGGAGTGAGTTGTGGGTAGTAGGGAGTGGGGAGTGTGGAGAGTGGGGTGTGAAGAGTGGGGAGTATGGGGAGTGGCTACTGGAGATGAACATGCCAAGCACGCTCACACCACATGCACTTTTCTACCCGTTAATGACGCCAGGGGACGCTGCTGCAGTATGGACCCGACGCCATTATTAACAGCACACCAGTGTAGCCTGGAGGAGACTATGTATAAGTCGAAAATGTGATGTGTACCTTATACAAGTCAGTGCGCATTGATAAACTATCAGGGATGAAACTTTGAATGCGGTCTCCGGCAAAAAAACGCGGAAACCGGACCAAGACCTTGGTGCCACCTAGCAGGTTCCAACAGAACCAATAGCAAATTTCCATGAAAACGCGGATATTCCCCCATAGGATTAGCACTATCGGGGAATCACGAAAAAATGTCGGAAGTCAGCTCTTAAATGTCATTATTGTGACTGTATTATCGCCCATGTCAAGCTTTCTTGTTTGGGTTTATGTTCTAGCAACATCTAAGGTCATATACGAACGGGATTCAGACTAACCAATTGCTGTCATATATATTGGCATTTTGTGACGTTAATTCATGAATACCCAAAATCACAGAAATCTGTGAAAATGTGCAGATCTTTGATCCCTGAACACCATAAAACCACGAATAAACTAAGATTCCATATACGCGGTATGCGGCATGCCACGCACATTCGTACCGATCGGTCCATTGAGCAATCCACTTTGCCGCATTCGCATTCGCATTCGCATTCACATTCGCATCCGGACATATGGAAGCACCACTGTGTGTTTACATGCTTTTCCATTTCTTGTCGAATTCGCATTGCGCATACATGGAATCTTAACTTTAGCCGAATAAATGTGTGCGCTCAGTTCACGCGCGTCTCATGGTGTCCGAATAAACGACCAGGGCCTTACTTACCAAGTGTGGACGCACGCCCGGCATCCTTATGTCCATCACGTGCAAGGTCGGGTCCACCTGACTCGTGGCGCCCCCTAGCGTCGTGTTCGGTAACAATCCGTGTTGTGACGTCTTCGCGTCGTTGGACGCCGGCTCGGCTGGGTGTGACGACAAGGCCGGGACGCCGGCAAGGAGGAGGCCGAACAGCAACAGGAAGCGCATGGTGGAGTGTGGGTGTGTGGGCGTGGGAGGAAGTGGTGTTGACCCCTAGCGTGAGGGGTCAGAGGTCAGCTGGCGGGTAAGGACACACGGAGGTTACTTCGCAGTCTGCAAAACAGGCAACAAGCGAAGTATGGTTAGTATCACTATCAGTACCATCACACACATTCTCGACAATTAGTGGTCATAGTAAGTTTGGTTTTTTTTTGTGGGGGTTCTGGGGGGGGGGGGGGGGGGTGATGAGGTCAACCAAGATATGTCATGTTGTTATTATTATAAATAAACAATAACACACCGTTACGGAAATTCATCTTTTATTCCTTCTTTTTTTAAATCTTTTGTTGTTGTATTAAAGTCATTCTTCAAATACAGTGTTGGTATTCCAATAGTATTCTCAGTTAAAATAACAGTTGGTGGCCGCGTCTCTTTATTTTTCAGAGATGAGAGTCACCTCCAACAACAACAAAAGCAGAAACCTGACATCTGGTAAATCTGACAGAGTTAAGCATGCGAGTAGGAAATGACCTGTACAGGCAAGAAATATTAGGAAATTCCGCGAAAAAGCGGAAAAATTAGGAAATTCCGTGAAAAAGCGGAAATTTCTCATTCCTATTTTTTTGCCAGTGGTGGGCGGGTGCGGTAAACACTCGACAGTAACCATCCCCCTGGTGATGGTTTACGGCAATGCGCTTCGACGTAGACGAGCCACTTATATCAGATCAATAGTCAATATCGGTGATCAGCTGCCCTCTTGCACCACCCGCCTCAGCGCGCAACCAGCTCCAACCACTCATGCGCAGTAACGACCCCCCCCCCCCCCCACGCCCTCCAAACCGCAGGGCGCAATATATACGGAATTGGGGTGGGAAGTGAGAGTGAGAGTGAGAGTTGGAGGGGGGGGGGGGGGGGGCTCCCTAAGGGTTCTGAGTCACGGACGGGGTAGGGTGTAAGTGGGGTGAGGGATCATCTGAAGAGGAAATGTTGCCTTTGTATAAAGCTGCATAATCTGATGGTTTTGAGTTTCTGCCATCTATATATATAATAGTTAAAGTTGCATAGTCTGATGGTTTTGAATTTCTGTATTTTTCTGAGATAAATATATTAGATCGATCACTAGTATCTAGTTTACATTAGTTCAAAGTTACTTTTATTTTAAATGGTAAACTTTTGAGATATTTTGAGTGCAAACATGGAAAATTAGTTTTGGCAAGCTTGCTAAAACTCTGACACCATAGACTTCTGCAGTAAAAGGTTCTGTTAATTTGACTCAGTATTACCTTCTATGCAGAAACAAATGCTTAATAAGTGCATCAGTATCTAAGTTAGATATGTAAAAGCAAATCTAGATATTTGGTTTGGTTTTGAAAATTTGATATTTCATCGGACTATGCAGCTTTGGTCGTAATGCGAAGCATTTCGTTTGATGCGAGGGAAGGCAGAGCGACTCCCCCCCCCCCCCTCTCCCGGGCTTTCACCCAGCATTCGCGCCTCGCGCGACGCCCGCTGCTCACCCTCGCCCTCCCCCGGCCCTGAGCGTTCACGCCTCTCCTGCCACTGCTCACTTTCTCCCTTATAAGGCCGCCCGCCGGCCTCCCTCAGGCACTCGCCCTCCTGCCGCCTTCCAGCTCTCAGCCCTTTCTCCTTCTTTGGCTCTACTCCACCTCGGACCGCTGCTCCTCTGCCGACCCTACACCATGCCCGGCCGCGGCAAAGGGAAGAGTCGGAGAAGCTCCAAGACGTCCGGGATGGCCACGCCAGGACCCTCCTCGGGCTCCCCGGGGAGCCCCGTCCCCTGTACGGCGCCGACCTCCCCCGCAGCACCCTCGGGCCAGCCCAGCAGCGAGACGGCCCTCCTCATCGAGGCCATTACCCCGCCTCACCAGACGCATGGACAGAGACCTGGACGAGAGGGGGGAAGCCCGAGGGGCCACGCGGAGCCCCCCGCCCACGCCGAGGCGGGAGCCCGCCTGCAGCCTCCACCACATCCCGGCGCCTCGGGCGTACGCCGCCGCCGGGAGCCGGCCGCCGCCTCCACCTCAAGCGACTCAGCCCGAAGGCCCGCACCTGCAGTGCCAGGGCTACACCCGCGCCCACGCCAGCTCAGCCCCACCGCCCACCTACCGTCAGGATCCCGAGGAGTACAGCCCGGCATCCGCGGCCGACGCGGTCCGCGAGATCCTCGCATCCACCGAGGCGCGGCACACCGTGCGCCGCCGAGGGATCCCAGCCGATTACCTCTTCCCTTGCGACCTCGTGGAGAGGGGGCCGGGGCGCAAGGCGGTGAAGCTCGGAGAAGCAACCAAGGACGAGTACAGCCTCGCCCTCCTCTCCATGGTCAACCACCCATCCTTCCCGGATCACTCCCTCCAGGGCCTACACCAACACCACCTCACCCTCATGAGAGACGTCCTCGTCCACCCCTGGCCGACCGTCCGCCGGTACTCGGAGACCATCTTTTCCTGGATCGCGGACGGAAGGGTCCCCCAGGGGTGGCATGACCCTGTGGCCCTCAACGCGCTCAGGGTCGACTCCCTCACCACGCCCACCACCCCGGCAACACCAGCTCCCCGAGGCGACGAGGGGGCCCGAGGCGCACACCTGCCCTGGCACCAAGTAGACACCCGCACCGCCTACGATAGGCACGCTCACGGGGCTCCCTGCTCCGCTTGGAACCGCGATCCCACCTCGTGCGATCGGGCACCCCTCGGAGAGGCTCACGGCGAGCTGGGAGACAGGCGCCGGCACGTCTGTGCGTATTGCGCCAACGTGCGGCGCATATTAACAATGCACAGCGAGGCTGGATGCCGCACCAAGCAAGCCCGTGAGCGCCAGACCCCCGCCGCCTCGGCGGATTTTTGATCCGCCGGCCTCCCCCGGGCTGGCCCGGGGGGCCTAGCCCGGCGCCTCACCCCAACCATTCCCGACAGCCCCGCAACGCCCACCGACGGCCTCCCAGCGAACACCGATCGAAACGCCGCCCAGACGAAGCCGAGGATCATCACCTCGCACCTCACACCTCGGACGACTCAGCCCAGCCTCACGAGAGACCCCCCCCAGACAGCCCAGCCACCGACCTTCACGCCACCGACCTCCACGGCACCGCCTTCTTGATGCCGCCCGACCCCGACCCCGACTCCCACCCAGCCCAGCCCGGAGGAGTTCGCTGCCCCCCTGCTCGACCCTCGCCGGACCTCCTCCCCCAGGCCTCAGGAGCGGGCCTCCCCTTTTTTGGCCGCCCGCTCCCCCTCCACGTAGGCCCCGGACCCTCCTCTCACCCAGGCCTGCCTATCCGGGCCCCCGCCTCGGGCGCCCCGCGCCCCCGCCTCGGGCGCGCCTCGAGCCCTCTCCTTACTCTTTGGCGGAGGGCTCCTCGGCCCCCCCTCTACCAGAACTCTGACATTGCTCCTTATGAGCCCCTCCTATTGTATCTTCTGCTCCTCATGAGCCCCTCACTTACTGCTCCTCACGAGACTGTTGCTCCTCATGAGCCCCTCTGTTGCCCTGCTTGATTTTTACCTTACTCTTCTCATATGTTTTGTTATCTTCTTTCATACTTGTTTGTATATTGCCCGAGGCGTCACAATAAACGCCTCAGTTTCCCACCTCCGCCTCTGTTCTTCCTTCTCGCGCATCGGTCGTAATGCGAAGCATTTCGTTTGATGCGAGGGAAGGCAGAGCGACTCCCCCCCCCCCCCCCCTCTCCCGGGCTTTCACCCAGCATTCGCGCCTCGCGCGACGCCCGCTGCTCACCCTCGCCCTCCCCCGGCCCTGAGCGTTCACGCCTCTCCTGCCACTGCTCACTTTCTCCCTTATAAGGCCGCCCGCCAGCCTCCCTCAGGCACTCGCCCTCCTGCCGCCTTCCAGCTCTCAGCCCTTTCTCCTCCACCCACCCACCCAACTTTCACTCCTCTACCCTCCCCCCGTCTGCGGCGGAGGGCTCCTCGGCCCCCCCTCTACCAGAACTCTGACATTGCTCCTTATGAGCCCCTCCTATTGTATCTTCTGCTCCTCATGAGCCCCTCACTTACTGCTCCTCACGAGACTGTTGCTCCTCATGAGCCCCTCTGTTGCCCTGCTTGATTTTTACCTTACTCTTCTCATATGTTTTGTTATCTTCTTTCATACTTGTTTGTATATTGCCCGAGGCGTCACAATAAACGCCTCAGTTTCCCACCTCCGCCTCTGTTCTTCCTTCTCGCGCATCAATACCAAACGGTGGTTAAGTTTTAGGGTCGTTCTGCTCACTACTCCTCTGTTAATCGGCGCTGCCAACGCGCATCATCATTGGTTGGTTGTTGGAGTTTTACATCCTGGCAACATCTAAATGTGAATCCTGTCAATTCATGGTACTCCACTGATGCTTCGCCGTGTATTGGTTGTTAATGGCATGTTTTGTTGTGCTTACCGTACACATTTCATATTGATTGTGATGGTTTTAAATAACTTTGGTCACTTCAGCTAAAGTGGCATCCATTTTGAGTCACTTAACCACAACTCTGCCATTAGAATTTAAATAGCGCCACCCATATGGTTTACCGCATAATGGAACAAATGGATCCCACCAGATGGCGGACCTATATGGAAATGGGACCGTCCACAAGTCCAGAATATAGGAGAATGTAGATATATACATTGGCTCTGAATACAGCCAGAGACTGTGAATATATATATAATGACAGTTCAACACACTATTGAACCACAGATTGATGCGGAGCCTAGCTTTAACCCATGCACAGCACCGGTATTTTATCTAAGGTAAATTATTTGCTGGGACAAGTTCACTGCAATCAACATCAGAAAGAATTGTATGACAATAACCTTACCAAGTTTGGTTACCAGTGAGCTTGTGCATGTTGATTCAAAGCGTACTTAAAATGATGGGTCTATAGTTTAACAAAAGGGCTAAGACTAGTAAGAGGCAAAGAAAACGCAGCTTCCGGCCATGAAAACACGCTGCATCACAGCTTCAGTCACTCTGACCAGCGGATGCTATCCACACAGACGCGTACTCGGGTACAAACCTCGCAAACTGACAATCAAGGACTGTCATCTTGGCTGGTGAATGTCACCCAATACCGGTGGCATTCGGGGGACATCACTCCACCCAGCTGACTGGACCTAGACTGCAGTGTTGTTATCATACTGTCTAGTACCATCAGAACCACCCGATTGATTTTGTTTGTTGTTGTTTTACGTCCTAGCAACATCGAAGGTCATATCAGGACGGGTGCCGACTTGTGACAGTGCACACTCATGGTGACTTTATAGTGCTGCCCCACTGGAAGACCAGGTCGCCAGCACCATGACCTGATATCCCACTTAGTCACATTATCCTGACACTGAGCCAACCAGTCTGCCCTATCCTAATAATGCCGAGTGCCAGGATAGGAAGCAACAAGTATCAATTTTTAAGTCATTGGTTTGACTCAACCAGAGTTCGAACCCACGACCCCACGATCTACCAACACGGGAGACGGACGCCCTAACTCATTCGGCCATCCCGTCTGGTCCCACCCGATTGATGTTAGTGGATAGCATAATACCTTGTAAGGAATAAACCCATGTATCTCCACTTTAAAATATTATAAATGTCGCTTATGTTGAGATTCTATTCAGCTGAAACGATGGGGAAGAGAGATAGATTCCATTTTTTCTTTTTAAAGTTGCATAATCCGATGAAATCATAACATTTTCAAACCAGAAGCACGGGACTAGATTGGATCATACACATCTGACATAGATACTGGTGCATTATTAATAATATATTGCTGCATAAAAGGAATATTAAGTCAATGTAATAGAACCTGTCATTTCTGCAAGCCTGTGCTGTCCATGATTTCAGTACACACACCAAATTTATTGTTAGATGTTTTCCAAAATATTTCCAAAGTTAAACCTTTAAAATAAACGTTATTTCAAACTAAAGTAAGGCAAATTACAACGATGAACTTAATATGTTTAGCAATTTAAAAAAAGTACAGTCACTCAAAAACCATCGAATTATGTACCTTTAAATATGAACTACAAATGATATGAACAAAGCTGGTGTCCGGCATGTTGGTGTGCACACCATATTTATCTAGCCTGTTTACATTTCAGACATCTCCCAAGTTAGCGTTCATAATACAGAGAATTCCAAACTAAAAATAAAATGCATTATAACGACCAATCTAATAGTAATACAACTATATTTTTTTAATTAATATGGCAGAAATACAAAAACTATCCGATTGTGCAACTTTAAATGGCCAGCATTGTAGAACTGGTATGCCCGTTAGGAATACAGTGAATGTTGGCGGCAGTAATCAAATTGTGGATACAGTCCACGTCACCAGGGGGCGTGTATTGCCTTGGGGTTATGGCAGGCCTCGTATGAAATGATGTTTGGGTGTGTATCGAATGTAGTGAACATAACGTATGAGACTCTTCATCTGATATCTGATATCACTCCGAGCTATTTGATATCTGGGTGCGTATGCTGAGGCACAAGGCGACATCATCGTTACAACCGCGAAATGCCAGTACTGGTCCACAATCTGTTATCTGAAATAAGTACGCGCTCAATCACAAACACAGGAACACTGATATATTTGAATTCTGAAATCCTAGAAGCTCCAAAAGCCTATTTCTTTTCGTACAGTATATAAATCAACTCTAATACTATTTATAGTCTTTATTTATCCCACTTAATGTGAATATTTGTAGATTTGTCTAAAGAAATTGGTAAGTAAAGCCCTGTTTACACGGGCGATTTAAAACGCCTCATATAAAACGCCTTGCCTAGATCGACTCACATTTGCCGTGTAAACGCGACTCTGAGGCGTTTTAGGGCTGAATCGATTCATATGAAACGGTTCATCTATACCACCTCGCGAGGTAGTATAGATGAAGCGATTCAGCTGGTTCCCGGCAGTGTTAGGGCCCGATTAGGCCGAAATCTAGTGAATGCGATCATATTTAACAGAATTTCATACTCAAATAATGAAATTTAATTAAATTAACCTTAAATTCCAAGCGATATTAACGTAGCAGCTACATCTGAGTCGAATCGACGAGTGTAAACTAAACACATAGCAGTGCTCGCCGGCTACAGGCGCACCACAGGCTGCTGGTTCCCGGCGCCAAAACACTTTTTAAACTCTGTCCGTGTAAACGCGCCTCAAAAACGCCTCATATAAATCGCTTTGTCTAGATCGTTTCACAATTCCCCGTGTAAACACGGCTTTAGTAAACTATCGCCTGTAGTAACCTCAGTGCCCAGGACTGTGGGCGTGGATACCCATGACCCCCACCCCCCGCCGCCCTCCACACACACACATACACCCCCCTCCATACAAAAGTGATATACTAGTTCCTGGTATTGACACTAGATGGCAGCGACCTGCGCGCCCTCTACCACTAAGCGTATTTACATAGGTCGCCGGAAGCGGAAGTGCTCACTGGTCTTTATTGACAGCGCCATCTATTAGATTAGGTAGTACCCTTTTGAATCTGCAATATGTTTTTTTTAAGTTTGTAAGAATTCGCTTCTGCGTCTACATTATTTTCATATAAGAACACTACCTACCTGTATCCATATATAAGATGTGAGAGTTAATTGGTATTGAACAGTCAAGCAAGTTTACTGAGTCCCACCTCCCAACCCACGCCCCATGTGAAATGCCCCATACCGGTGTCGCAGTTTCAGCGCCTGGTCGTGGCTTCTGCGCATGCGCAGATTTTAAGAGGGCCTGCAAACTGCAGCATGTCGCCGGCGAACACTGCTATTTGTTTAGTTTACACTCGGCAATTCGACGCCGATCTAGCTGCTACATTAATATCGCTTGGAATTTAAGGTTAATTTCATTAAATTTCATTATTTGAGTATGTAATTCTGTTAAATATGATCGCATTCAATAGATTTCGGCCTAATCGGTCCCTAACACTGCCGGGCACCAGCGATAGTTACAGCTAAGCTTGTAGCCGGCAAGGCCATGGGTGTTTTGACGCTCTTAAAATCCGCGCATGCGCAGAAGCCACGGCAGGGCGCTGAAACTGACCGGGCGCTGAAACCGCCACACCGGTGTGGGCCGGTAGATTGCATCAGGAACCCAAATGGACTGTTTGTTAATGTTAAGACGCTTTCCCAGAATGCAAAATATATGGGTTCAAGTCCCACTATAGGCACAATCTTCTCATTTGTTGCTACCCCCCAATCATGATAATGGTGCCATGACCACAATACTATTGCGCTATATAGATACATTATAATATTTATGTAGTAGTCTGTACATGAGCTCCACTACCATGCGGTGGCGGCAGATGCTATGCCGCACACCTACGCAGTTACACTGAACTGCGCTAGGTGGTGGCACACTAGCCACCGGGCAGGGCCTCGACTGGGCTGCCCTCTACTGCGTGTGTCTAGCACATCCCCCACCCACCTATAGAGGCGACGTGGGACCTAGCGAGTTAGGGGGCTGGTCAGTGGACTGTTGACGCTGTGGAGAGCGGATAGGTTTTGTAATAAACCAGTTGAAGCGTACTGTTACTCAATCTTGGCATTTTTCCGTGAGTGTGTGGCAGTGTGAAAGACCGTGGACTATCACATTTATATTACTATACATCCTGAGTAGTGTGTGGTGTTGAACCTGCCCTGAGAATGTAATGGAAGTACACACATCATAAGACTTACAATTCCAGAATAACAGAAATGTTGGTTTGAGCCTACTCTTGGTGAATTGTCAATTGCTGCAAACCCTCCCCCCCCCCATTCCCCACAATAGAGCTATAGTTAGATAAGCCTATCTAGGACCTTTACAGATTTAGTCAGAAATATATCATAGTAGTCCGCAATGACCTATTATCAGGCAAGGAGCCACATAGACAGGTAGGCGTGGATAGTGTGATTACATCAATGAGGCTAGATACTCTAATGTTTAGGACGCTATTCCCAGAATGCCAAGAATTGTGGGTTCGAAGCCTGTTTTAGGTGAAATGTTTCCCACTTACACAACCTCCCCCCCCCCCTCCCCACTGGTTGGCATGAACAGTATCCAAACCCAAGCTGCACACTGTATGGTTAGTGAATCTACCATGTGTATGTATAATTGGGTGTACTACCTGTAGTGTATATGGCTCCACTCTATGCCTTCAAACAACCAAACTAGGTAGGCTTATTGCCATACTGTTGTTTCTAATGTAAATTGCAGTGAAACTGCCCTAGTAAATATTTCACATGAGCTAAAATACCATTTCCTATATCATGGTGTATGTGCATGGTAAGACAATCACTTTTTTACCCACTTGCCCAGTCGGGCAAGTGACTGAATATTATTCTTACCCGAGTGGCAAAAATACTTGTCCAAGCTCAAGTCAGCCAATTGAAACAGAAATCTGCTACTGCAGATCAGAAAAATAAATGACAGTTTGGACAGGTCACAAAGAACTTCACCTGCCTGACCGAGTAAACTAGGTGGCCCAGGCATCCTGGCAGTCTTTAATGGTCTACCCTGATGTGTATTCACCACCTCCTCCCAACTTCCCCCACGTAAGCTGAAGCTGCGAACCGGCGTGCTATGTTGCAGCTTTCAGGCCTTCCTAAGGGACCAGCGAAGTTGGAATATCCATATCTCCAAAGGACTTTGATAGGACACTATTTGTCTACGGTAAATATTTCCCTACAGGTTTTTTTCAATGACAGAGAGGCGCAAGGCCACGCAAAAGTCACTGAATCCACACAGAAATTTCTCTCGTGGTTGCATAGGCCCTCTGACGGCAGTGGGAGAACTAAAGTTGCGGGTATCTGCTCACCGTGCAGAAATGACATTGTAGTGTTTTTCCAATACCAACCTGCCCTCTGGTGGCTCGGCAGCATGCTCAGCGGGAAAGGTCTGTGTAGTGGATTTCCACCACCAACCTGCCCTCTGATAGCAGTAGAAAGAACTAATATTGTGGGTAGCAGCTGACCGTGCATCATATTGCCTTGTTGAAAAGGTCTTATAGAGGATTTCGAACACCAACCCACAATCTGATTGACGGCAGTGGCCTTGTTTTGTTTGGGTTGTTGTTGTACGTCCTAGCAACATCTAAGGTCATATCAGGATGGGTACCGATTTGTGACAGTGAACACTCATGATGACTTTATAGTGCTGCCCCACTGGGAAATCAAGCCACCGGCACCATGACCCAATATCCCACTCAGTCACATTATCCTGACACTGAGCTAACCAGCCTTTGCCCTATCCTAATAATGCCGAGCGCCTGGCTAGAAAGTGACAAGTATCAATTTGTGTTGTTGGTACCAGCTCACTGCGCATGCCCGGTGGAAATGGTCAGCAGTGACGTCACTGATGACAGTCCTTATCGCGCGTTCCACCGGTGACGTCAGCGTCTTGTGACCGTTCTGCCCTGGAGAATTGATTGCCGTGATTGTCATCGAAAAGAGTTTGCAAACCACAGTCACGTCATGACTCATGTCATATTGGAACACCGTCAAGATGTGTTTTCCTAAGCCGTACTATTCTGTCCCTTTTTTTTTAAATAGCTTTAGCAACACTACAATAGTTTCCACATCATTTTGAGCGTTGGTCACAGGTGCCAAAGTTGGTTACATGTATTTGTGGTATTTCTTTTTCCTTTTCTAAAGATAATTGGATAGTTTTGACATTAACAAACATGCACATGACTGTTATTGCTATTTGCGTGTGGGGGGGGGGGGTATATGTGTATGTGTGTTTGTGTGTGATGTTGTTATTTATGCGTGTCTTTTAGGAAAGGAATTGTTTGTTATTTGTGTGTTGGTTGTTAGAGTTGTATGTCTTAGTAACATCTAAGATCATATCAGGACGGTCGAATTGTTTGTTGTTTTGTTTAATGAGCGTTGAAAACACGCCCAAAAGGAGACTACAACATGCATGACCATCTTAATATTTAACAAATTTAGTTTATATTTGTTAGATTGATCAGTATAATCTGATTTCCTTCAGTTTGAAGTAACCTTACATTAAATGGTTAACTTTGGAGTTATTTTAGATGAACTTAATGTTGGCATGCATTTTGAACATCATAAGCTTCAGCAGTGACATGTTCTATTAAATTGACTTAGCATTCCTTCTATGCAACCAACAAGTGCTAAACAAGTGCACTAGTGTTGAAATTGAATGTATGTGATGGAATCAATGAAGGTTTCGAAATTGTGATGCTTTCATCAACTTGACAGCTTTCAGTTTTGGGGTGGTTAGTTCAACTGGAACTGAGTCAAGAGAGGCAAGGGGGCAAGAGAGGCAATAAAGGCAATAGAGGCTTGGTGAGGACTAAAAAACTAACTTCCTTTCATCGTCGATCACAGTAAAAAATGAGTGGCATATTCAAAAACGTGTCAAAAATGAATAATTCCCGAACTGAATGACGTAATTATGAACAGAAAACAAACAAAAACTATTATCACATTTCCATTCAGGTTCCATAAATAGCATTGCAGTGTAAAGAATAAGGAGTCAGTCACATATTTCCATCATTGAATGTCGTTGTAACATGATCCTGCGTTTAAAAAGGAAGCCATAATCACCATTTCAGTTTTGCAATAAAAACAGTGAATGACAACAATGCTTAAACTAAAGACAGAACGGTAAATACGATTTGCTATGGAAATAATCAAATTGTATTTTATGTATTTTCTCACTGCTCCCCAGCCTCCTTTTTGAAATTTGTATCCTCCTCCCCGTTCCATTAATCGCAACAGTTATCCTTAACCGCATGTAGACCAGACCTAGTGGCCAAATCAGTAAGAGCTCAGGCTTCCCATGTGGAAGGTCGGGAGTTTGAACCCAGCCGAGTCAAACCAATGACTTACAAAATTGATACTTGTTACCTAGTCTGGTGCTCAGCATTACTAGTATAGCACAAGGACTGGTTAGCTCAGTATCAGGATAATGTGGCTCAGTGGGAAATTGGGTCATGGTGCTGGTAACCTGGTCTCCCAGTAGGGCAGCACTATAAAGTCACCATGAGCATGTACTGTCACAAGTCGGTATCCGTCCTGATATGACCTTAGATGTTGTCAGGACATACAATCAACAAAACAACCTAATAACTGCATGCAATTTATTCATGCAGCACATTTCAACAAAAACATTTTTTTTTTAAATACAGTAAAACCTCTCTAACCGACCACCTTCACATATCGACTACCCCCCTATATCGATCGCTTTATTTGGGTCCCAACAATACCATTGTAACCATATTCTAACTCGCTAAACCGACCACCTCCCTAAATGGAGCACTTAAAATCGGTCCCAAGGTCGGTCCATTTAGAGAGGTTTTACTGTATTATTACCTGGAAATACTTGAAAGGACAGGAGGTGGTCATGCGGCAGATGCGCCTATCTGTCATGTCATATGACAGGTAACTCCCAATACAGATGGCTGCACTGACAGAGTCTTTGTTTGTTTGTTTGCTGTTGTTTTACAACCTAGCAACATCTAAGGTCATATCAGGACGGGTACCGACTTGTGACAGTGCACACTCATGGCGACTTTATAGTGTTTCCCCACTGGGAGACCAGGCTACCAGGACCTGATATCCCACTCAGTCACATTATCCTGATACTGAGCCAACCAGTCCTTGGATGCTCAACTTATTCGGTCATCCCGTCTGGTTGTACCGACAGTGTGACAAGAGCTGGTTAAAGTTGCATAGTCCGATGCTTTTGAGTTTCTGCCATTTTCTGAGAAAAATACATTATGCTGATCATTATGATCTACGTTACGTTAGTTTGAAGTAACTTTTAATTTAAATGGCTAACTTTGGAGGTATTTGATGTTAAAACATGTCAAATTAATTTTGGCAAGCATAGACTTCAGTACAAACAGGTTCTATTAAAGTGACTTATTATGACCTTCTATGCAGCAACAAATGGTTAATAAGTGCACCAGTATCTAAGTTGAATATATTAGAATCAAATCTAGATAAGTGTTTTGGTTTTGAAAATTTGATGATTTCATCGGACTATGCAACTTTATATACCCATGTATTCCGTTTGTTTGTTGGGCTTTTCCATCCTGGCAACATCTATGATCATATCAAGACGCGTGTCGACTTGTGACAGTGTACACTCATGACTACTGTATAGTGTTGCCCCACTAGGAGACCAGGCCACCAGGCCACAATGACCCGACATCCCACTTAGTCACATTATCCTGATACCAAGTAAACTCGTCCTTGCACATTCCTATTAATGCTGGGCACCAGGTTAGGTAGTGGCAAATATCAATTTTGTAAGTCATTGCTTTGACTCAGCTGGGATTTGAACCCCCGATCTTCTGCATGGGAAGCCAGCATTCTTACCACTTTGGCCACCGCGTCCGGTCGCTGTGAATAGAGGTGTACTGATGATACCATTGTGACAGAGCGCACTTAAGGGCTCAACGTCATAGTGCTGCCTCACTGAGATAGTGTCACAGGCACACTGTGGCACAGTATTAAACACAGTCACGTTATCCTGATACTAAGCCAACCAGTCTTTGCGTTATCCCAATAATGTCAAGTGTTAGGCAGGGTAGTACTAGTAGTAATAAGTATCAATTTACTAAATCATTAGTTTTACTCGGATAGAGATTGAAGCCTCCCGCGTGAGAACCGGACACTCTACGCACTCAGCTATCCCGCCTGGGTACGGAAATTAAACAACAAAACCAAATTTAATTACAATTTTAAAATAAGATTTTAAAACGTGCCATCGACACACATGTCTAAGCTCACGTCTTGCAAATAATCGAAATTAAAAGAGGAACAACCAAAAATTATACAAAAGACTGTTTTTAATCTGGCGAGAAAGTGGTTTGTATCAGATTACAAATAGCAGTTCTCTTTAGTAACTACAGCAGTACCTCTCTTCAATGGATAACTCTACAGCCAGACCAATGTTATCCTGGCATAGCAGGTGTCCTGTCATCGAAGGGACAGACAAGTGAAAAGAAAATAACAGCTCATAAGGGCTGTGCTCACGATGAGCCAATAGAGGAATGTTTAGGTCTCAGACTGATCAGTCAACTTAACCTCCTGTCCAATATGTACCATCATTTTATATAGCTTTGTCAAAGTGTTGTATATCTCTAATCATGTACACACCCACCCACAAATAAAAACATCTGTATTTTCAAGTATGTTTTGTAACAATCTATACCATCCTACCATCATTCTGTCCCGGAACGCTTGCGCAATACACAATACCACAATCTCCAGTCTAATATAGCAATCTGCCCCACCCACCGCCAACTTCCTCGGATTATGCAACTTTAAAGGCGATTTCCACGTAGGCTTTTTGAGCCATGAGGGCCGTGCTCACGATGAGCCAATATAGGGATGTTTATGTCCCAGACTAATCTATCCACTTAACTTCCTGCCCAATATGTACCATCATTTTATAAAGCACTGTCAAAGTGTTGTGTATCTCTAAATCATTTACGCCAACCCCAAAAAGACCTGTATTTTCAAGAATCTTTTTTTAAACTACCAAAGTGTTTTTAGTGTTTATAGTGTTATTTATAGATTTGGGAATTCCCTCCAGTCGACGATATGAATAACGCCGCCAATGCGGCAGCGGCATTAATATTGGCTCGAATTTAGGGTTAATTTGATTAAATTTCACTTATGGCGTATGTAATTCTGTTAAATATGACAGCATTTAATAGATTTGGGCCTAATATATTCCGGCCGATACGGCAGCGGCGGCGGTGGCCATGTTTAGTTGACGTTGGACAGTATGGATATCGACGTTGCTGCGGCGACGGCGATTTCTTTACTTTACATTCATCGATTCGAAAATTTTAATATCGCCGCTGATGCGGCGGCAGCGTTAATATCGCTTCGCATTTAGGGTTAATTTGATGAAATTTCACTTATTACGTATGTAATTCTGTTAAATATGATAGCATTTAATAGATTGAGACCCATACACGCACACTAACCGCCCCGGCTAGCAGTTAAACGTGATTTGAAACTGGGGTAGCTTAGCCGAGGCTACGGTCGGCGGTTAGCGCTGGCACCGATTGGTGCATACCGATTTCTCACATTTAGCCGTGTGGAGCTAGCCAAACCGCGGTTAAGGCCCTAACTCCGATTGGTGCATACGGCCCCAGAATGCTTGCTCAATACACAATACCACCAAGCTCCAGTCTAATATAGCCATCTGCCCCACCCACCGCCAGCTTCATCAATCCTAATGATATTCATCTTATCACATCCATGTGATCACCTCAATCCCCGCCGCCTTGCCGCGCACCCCTGCTGCCCGGCAGTCGCCACAGCCACGCCGCCACAAGCAGTCGAAAGTAATCACTGCCCACTAATTGGACCATTGCATCCGACATCTGCCAGGGGGCGCCACGCAGCGTCTCACTGCGACTTGGGTTCGAGGCTAGCTGGTTCCCGCCTCGCTCAGTACATGGCTTTTTGTGTTTGCTTTCTTGTTTGGGTTTTAGGCACTAGCAACATGTAATGTCATATCAGGACGGGTATCGACTTGTGATACTGCACACTCATGGTGACTTTATAGAGCTGCCCCATTTGGGGGCTGGGCTGCCAGCACCATGACCTGATATCCCACTCAGTCATGTTATCCTGATCTGAGCAAACCGGTCATTGTCCTATCCTAGTAATGCCAAGCACCAGGCTATGTCAAGACAAGTATAAATTTTGACCGTTATTGGTTTGACTTGACTCGAACCTTCAACTTTTTGTACAGGAGGCCAGTGCTCTTACTGATTTGGCCACCGCGTCCGAAAAGGTCATTTCTGAGATACCAACATTGGTGTCCAACCAGCCAGGTCCCTCGGCACACTTACACCGCACACGGTTTCACATACCTACAGCAAGTTTGTGTTTTATTTAATGTAGAACAGTTGTTGAAATAATTCTACTGCACCACAATTCAAAAACAAATGTAGCAAAAGAACCATTCTAAGTTTGGTCATAAGGAACCATGTGTTAGGTTCAGCAGTGAATTTAACCAATCGGCCTCGAACTAAGAAAAGGGCTGGTAGGGAAAACCACCCCACTTCGTCTTGTATAAACATGCCGGATAGCAGCTTTAGTCGCTTCAGCAGTAGCAGTAGCATTAGCAGTAGCAGTAACAGTAGCAGTAGCAGTAGTAGAATGCATCACTTTGTACAACCTTTTTCAAGACCCCCCCCCCCCATGTGGGTTGGTTGCTGGAGGTTTACATCCTGGCAACATCTAAGGTCATATCAGGATGGGTAAACTTGTGACAGTGCACACTCATGGCAACTTTATAGAGCTGCCCCATTGGGGGACCCGGTGTAGCAGGAAATTGCAAACCCTGTCAATCGCAAATCTCCACTTGTGATTTCCTAGGAAATCATATATCCATCCTGGAAATCGCGAACTTTCACATGCACAACGTTAGGCCGACTTAGATGAGGTGAACTAGTTGAGGCGACTTGAGGCCCCTGTGTGAAAGGGGCTTTGGACAGTACCAAGCACAACTCGGCCTTTATTACCGGACGCGGCTGGACGCGGGACGCTGGACGCTGTTGGCGCAATGACGTCACGCAGCGGCCTGATACAGCACCACGCGACGCGCCACTGGTGCACGCTGGCACCCAGGCGGCACCGGTACGGACGGGCAGGATGGGAGAGGGGAGGGGGAGTGGGGGATGGGAGGGAAAGGGAGCGGGGGTTGGAGGGGGAGGAGGGGGGGGGAAGAGGGGGGAGGGGAAGAGGAGGTGAGGGGAGAGTGGAAAGCGGAAATGGAGATGGGGAAGGAGAGGAGTATGCGGAAGAGAAGGAAGATAATGGACAGGGGAGGAGGGAGATGAGGAAGAGGAGCAGTGGGATGGGGGATGATAGGCTGAGGAAGAGTAGGAGCAGGAGGGATATGAGGAAGAGAAGCGGGATGGGGGATGATAGGCTGAGGAAGAGTAGGAGCAGGAGGGATATGAGGAAGAGAAGCGGGATGGGGGATGATAGGCTGAGGAAGAGTAGGAGCAGGAGGGATATGAGGAAGAGAAGCGGGGTGGGGGATGATAGGCTGAGGAAGAGTAGGAGCAGGATGGATATGAGGAAGAGAAGCGGGATGGGGGATGATAGGCTGAGGAAGAGTAGGAGCAGGAGGGGGGAGGGGGAGGAAGAGGAAGATGAGGAGGGGGAGGAAGAGAGGGAGGGAGAAGAGGAGCAGGAGAAGCAGGAGGAAAGATAGGAGGAAGAGGAAGAGGGGTTGACTGGCGAGGAATGAGTAGAGCCAGAGGCCATCACAATCGATGCTCTTTTTTTAATCTTAAGAGCGAACTCTTTAAAGCGTCAAGTGCAATTAGGAGAAGGGACTATTTGTGTCGGGGCGTGTTGGATCCATCACGCCGGCACACACATCGACTGACCCACCCCATCCCACCCTCCCTTCTCCACCCCACGTGCCGCGCGATACAAGATTACTTCATTTTACACCAAGCCAGGCCCACAGAGACGCAGCCGCGGTCCGAGCCAATATTGGTCTGATAAAGGAGAGGAGAAATTAAACATGTACAAAAAGTAACTGTACAATGAAACAATGCACCCGTCATGAAGGCAGTTGAGCCTGGCAGGAGAGACCAGCTGAGTGAAAACGTGCATGCGCAGACATGAGCGCCATTGTATGCAAAACGCTAGAGCGCCACGAGGTGGTTTGTGGTGCCTTTGAACATCAGTGTGATTAGACATTCAAATGTCATCTTGGTAATGGGATTGTTTACGGGCACTGGTGATAGCATAGCTTCACTGCCTGTGTCTAACTCTAAGTGGGAGGATGAGATAGTGAGGGGAGGGGGAAGGGGAGGAGGGGAAGTGGAGAGATGAGAAGCTATGAAGTAAGATGATAATAGTAGAGAGGAGGGGAAGGAAGAGAAGGGGGGGGGTTAGGAGGTAGAAGTGGGGGGGGGGGGGAAGAGAAGTGAAGTGGAGAAATGAGAAGCCACGAAATAAGATTATATCATAGGATATCATGTGAGTGAAAATGAGTGGTCTCAGATCAGAGTCGGGAATCAGACACAGTGCAATGTCACCAATCAGAGCCTTTTTCACAGCCTGGTCAGCAGCCACATTTCCTGGGATGCCGACAAAGCCAGGCGCCAAGCACAAATGGATGTCATACCTGTCTGTTGCTAGTGAGTTAATTTTCCTAGTGATCTTTTCCACAAAAGCGTGGTGTGTTTTGAGGCAAGGAGAGGAGAGGAGAGGAGAGGAGGGGGAAGAGCAGGTAGGATAAGGAGGATGAGGGATGGGAAAGAATGGGAAAGAAAGTGGAGATGTGAAGCGATGAAATGAAATGATATTATAGGAGACCTGAGAAGTTGAGGAGAGGAAAGGAGAGGAGAGGAGAGGAGAGGAGAGGGGGAGGGAGGGGAGGGCAGGGGAGGGGAGGGGGAGGGGAGGGAAAGGGGAGGGGAGGGAGGGGAAGAGAGGAGGGTGAGGGGAGGGGAGGAGAGGGAGATGGAGAGGAGAGGGAGGAAGAGAGGAGGGGAGGTGAGGAGAGGTAGCGAGAGGAGGAGGGAGAGAGGAGAGGAGAGGAGAGGAGAGGAGAGGAGAGAGAGAGGGAGAGGAGAGGAGAGAGGAGGAGGAGAGGAGAGGAGCGCGAGAGGAGAGGAGAGGAGAGGAGAGGAGAGGAGAGGAGAGGAGAGGAGAGGAGAGGAGAGGAGAGGAGAGGAGAGGAGAGTAATGCAGGGCATGGGAGAGGTTGGTTGTATGGTTAAATCAACCAGATCAAATGCAATGCCATAGGTAGAACCGCAGCGTGTGGGAGGTGGGAATTGAGGATGAAAACGTTGATGGTTTTCGCTGGTGGTGGTGGTGGTAGTGATGGATGATTGATTGGTCGGTGGCTGTTTCACACAACAAAGGCCATATTCACGGCGAAAAGAGTTCACCCTTTATTCTGTCATATTATTATTCAACCATCGTTTTTACACAGAGTGCAAAAGCTAACAATCAATTATAAATGTGTCAAGTGACATTTACAGATGAAAATAAAAGACCACAATCATGGAAATTGTGGCAAAGAAAATAATTTCCTAGGTAAAATTCAATAGTATCTCCTTTTTTTAAATAAGTTATATGTTGTCCTCAAGAAGGCTAATATTTCTTCTTTGGCTTACATTGATTAAAAAAAAGATTGTGCATGCTGTTTGCATTGTAAAAATGTTGGTGCAAGGCCACAAAATTAATGTCTTTGAGTCTCAGTGGGCACTGACACCCAATACATTTTCCGCATGAGCAGAAAAGAGTGTGCAAGCTTTGGGTGGTCAATGCAGCAGCGGTTATGGATCAGTTGGTCTTGCCAACTCCTGCATGGGTCTGTGGTGGTTTCCCCACAGATGGGATAATTTAATGCCATTTGGTTGTGCTTACCTCCCACTCTTGCTGCCATATAGAATTCATGTGAGTGAAAATGAGTGGTCTCAGATCAGAGTCGGGAATCAGACACAGTGCAATGTCACCAATCAGAGCCTTTTTCACAGCCTGGTCAGCAGCCACATTTCCTGGGATGCTGACAAAGCCAGGCGCCAAGCACAAATGGATGTCATACCTGTCTGTTGCTAGTGAGTTAATTTTCCTAGTGATCTTTTCCACAAAAGGGTGGTCTGTTTTGAGGAGAGGAGAGGAGAGGAGAGGAGAGGAGAGGAGAGGAGAGGAGAGGAGAGGAGAGGAGAGGAGAGGAGAGGAGAGGAGAGGAGAGGGAGAGGAGAGGAGAGGAGAGGAGAGGAGAGGAGAGGAGAGGAGAGGAGAGGAGAGGAGAGGAGAGGAGAGGAGAGGAGAGGAGAGGAGAGGAGAGGAGAGGAGAGGAGAGGAGAGGAGAGGAGATACAAAAACAAATCACTGTAAACAACGAAAGTTGGTTAGTTGGAAACCTTGAAGCATTCCAACACAAGAAAGGGTGATCAGGCTTCTGCTGTGGTTCGGAGGGAGGTTCCTAATGTGGAAAGGGATACTAACAGGAATGTTATACACGGAATCAGGTTCCGCGTTTACCATGTGTAACCAGACCCCGGTGCATTTTATATATACCGTGAAAGAGTCGATTTTTAAAAGCGCCCGCCTTTCAAAGAAAATAACTTTTTATTTTTATGTTTGACAAAACACCTTGGTGGTGGAGAGCATGACCTCTAGGTACACGTGGTCACCGGGCGCGATGGCCTAATCGGTAGAGCGCGGTCCTCATGTGCGGAAGGTCGGGAGTTCGGTTCCCACTCGAGTCAAACCATGACTTATCAAATGTATGCTTGTCGTTTCCTAGCATGGCATTAATAAGATAGGGCAAGAACTGGTTGGCTCAGTGTCATGATAATGTGATATAGTGGGATATCGGGGCATGGTGCGGGTGGCCTAATTTCCCAGTGGGGCAGCACTATAAAGTTGCCATGAGTGCACACTGTCACAAGTCGGTACCTGTCCTGATATGACCTTAGATGTTGCCATGACATAAAACTCCAACAACCAACCAACCAGGTGCACGTGGCCTACATTCTGAATATTACACGGGTCGACATGTTAAATTGTCAAATGCTCTGCGATAAATATTATATTTTAAAGTGAGTTACTTACAGTAATGCCTGTCTTCAGCAGTTCCTGTTATCGGCGAACTAAGTGGATGTGCAAAGCAGTTCACTGTACACACTGTCTTTGTCACATTTAAACGATGACAGGACACATGCAATACCAGGACAAACAGGTGTTCGTAGAAGACGAGTCCTGCTGTAGCTAAGACCCAAATGCGTCTGTTATCCATAGTTCATGTGTGTGTGTTTGTGTGTGTCTGTTTGTGTGTGTGTTGTGTGTGTGTTGTGTGTGTGTTGTGTGTGATTGGAGTTGTATGTCCTGGCAACATCTAAGGTCATATCAGGACGTGTTGGCCTACCGACTTGTGACAGTGTGCACTCGTTGCGACTTCAAAGTGCTGCCCCACTCGAAAATCAGGCCATCGACATCATGACCCCATATCCCACTCAGTAACATTATCCTGACACTGAGCTAACCAGTCCTTGCCCTATCTTATTAATGCTGAGTGCCAGGCTAGGAAGTGACAAGTATTAATTTTATAACTCATTGGTTTGACTCGACCGGGAACCGAACTCTCGATCTCCCACTCACGAGGCCCGCGTTCTATGTATGTTATGTATGTTAGGTATGTTAGGTATGTTATGTATGTATGTTATGTATGTATATCTTTTAATTATATTCAAATCCCTACCTTTTTTTCTTTTTGTTAAAAGAAGCCAAAACTAGCAGCGCTTCTGTTGCAATTCCGACTGTTTTTCGGGGGGGTTCTGGTGTAGCAGGAAATCGCAAACCCCTGGACATCCTAGGAAATCACAACCCCCCCACCCCCCTGGAGATCGCAAACCCCCTATGCTTTGTAGCATTTATTACCCCAAGCAGGCTTAATCATGCTTATATAAATACAATTTTTACAATAGACCAGTTCGTAATTCCAGCAAACAACAGCAAAACAAACCTACACAAAGCACATGTGCTTGATTTAAGACTGCCAAACATGAAGGGTTTGCGATGTCCAGGGGGGATATCTTTTAATTATATACAAATCCCTATCTTTTTTTCTTTTTTTTAAAACATGCCAAACTAGCAGCGCTTCTATTGCAATTCCGACTGTTTTTTCTGGGGGTTCTGGTGTAGCAGGAAATCGCAAACCCCTGGACATCGCACACCCCGGGGTTTGTGATTTCCTAGGAAATCACAAAACCCCCCTGGAGATCGCAAACCCCCCCATGCTTTGTAGCATTTATCACCCCAAGCATGCCAGCTATATGTTTGATTTTGAACTTCTACCAGATCTGGGGGGATAAAATGGATTCAATGAGGATCAAGATCGATTAATCCTAATGAAAACATCTTTGCAATAGTTCAGTTTGTAATTCCGACCGCACATGGACTGAAAATGGTAGCCTGGTCCCCTGGCCTTTATTCACTTCAGCATCATGTAGGATAATGATACATATAGTTGTACTGGCTTTTCTTAATGATATAGTCTACTATCTTTGACAAAAATTGACCTGTTCCCCTATCCTTTCTTGTGAGTGATCATAGTGAATATGGCCCTTGCTCTGACAGGCATACATTAAAAATAATCAATTAATCCATCTTGTGAAGGATCGCTCTAACATAAAAATAAATGTGGCTTAATCATGCTTATATAAATACAATTTTTACAATAGACCAGTTCATAATTCCAGCGTCACAGTGCATTGTGGGAATTTTAAAAGCAAAACAAACCTGCACAAAGCACATGTGCTTGCTTTAAGACTGTCAAACATGGAGGGTTTGCGATGTCATGGGGGGGATATTTGATTTCCTAGGAAATCACAAAGCCCCCATTCCCATATATGGTATGGGGGTTTGCGATTTCCTAGGAAATCACAAGTGGGGGTTTGCGATTTACAGGGTTTGCGATTTCCTGCTACACCGGCACTACACCGAGGCACCGCGTACGGAGAGGTAAACGTATTTAGGCTTAATGCTATATTTGCGGGCAACCTTTGGCCACGTGCCCAGCCCAGAACCAAGGGCAATGGCATATATATATGTGTCGAGTTACAGCCGCAGCACTGGCAGCCACCCTGCAGTATTCACGTCACGGGGCCCTTATTACATGACGTCACCAACACAGGCAGCAACACTTGTCGGCGTTCTTATGGCACGGTGTGACGAGAATGGCCAGGGTTGTTGTGTGTTGGGGTTTTACGTCCTAGCAACATCAAACGTCACATCGGGACTGATATCGACTTAGGTGAGTGCATGAAGGTATGCGATTGGTATGTGAGTGCTGGGTAGTATATGAGTGTTGGGAAGTATGTGATTGGTAGGTGAGTTGTGTGTGGTATATGAGTGCTTGGTAGTATGTGATTGGTATGTGAGTATTGGGTAGTATATTATTGGTATGTGAGTGATGTGGTATGTGAGTGCTGGATGGTATGTGATTGGTATGTGAGCCGACCAGACAGGATGGCCGAATGAGTTGAGCATCTCCTGTTTTTGGAAGATCGGGCCATCCGAACCCACGGTCAAGTCAAACTGATGACGTAAAATTGATAATTGTTGTTTCCTAGCCAGGCGCTCAGCATTATTAGGATAAGGCAAGGACTGGTTGGCTCAGTGTCAGGATAATGTGACTGAGTGGGATATCAGATCGTAGTGCTGGCAGCCTGGTCTCCAAGTGGGGCAGCACTATAAAGTCGCTATGAGTGCGCAATGTCACAAGTCTGTACCCGTCCTGATATGACCATAGATGTTGCTAGGACTTAAAACAACAACAAACCAACAAAAAGGTATGTGAATGGTGTGTGGTATGTGAGCGTTGGGTGGTGTGTGATTGGTATGTGAGCATTGGCTGGTATGAGATCAGTATGTTATTGATGTGTGGCATGTGAGTGATGGGCAGTATGTGATTGGTATATAAGTGTTGGCTGGTATGTGATTGGTATATAAGTGTTGGCTGGTATGTCGGGAGTGTCGTACATGTGAAAGCCGTACTGACACGTCAGCCACTTGCCTGGCGACACCTAACGGCAATATATCTCAGACACTTGCCTGGTGACACCTAACGGCATTATATCTCAGACACTTGCCTGGTGACACCTGGCAGCATTATATCTCAGCCACTTTCCTGGTGACACCTAACGTCATTATATCTCAGACACTTGCCTGGCGACACCTAACGGCATTATATCTCAGACACTTGCCTGGTGACACCTAACAGCATTATATCTCAGCCACTTGCCTGGCGACACCTAACGGCATTATATCTCAGAAACTTGCCTGGCGACACCTGGCGGGTGCCGAGTTAACACACTGCACTGATCACTCATTACTCCCGGCACAATCACATTCCAGTTCCGGTATGAGGTGCCCGCCACGTCTCGCCTGTGTAGGCAGCCCCCTGCCCTCCCCTACCCCCACACACCTCCCCTGGCTACACGCTGTATCACCTTTTGCACGCTGTACCACCACCTCTGTATCACCCATCATACATTTGCGTGACATATGTTTCACCTCCTGCCCCAATGTATGTATATCAATTGCCCACTGCCCCCAATGTATGTGTATCAATATTCACCCACTTCCCTAATGTATGTGTATCAATCTCCACACACTACCCCGATGTATGTGTACCAATCTCCACCCATCGCCCCAATGTCTGTGTATCAATCTCCACCCACTTCCTCCAATGGATGTGTATCAATCTCCACCCACTGCCCCAATGTCTGTGCATCAATCTCCACCCACTGCCTCCAGTGGTTGTGTATCAATCTCCACCAACTGCCCCAATGTATGTGTACCAATCTCCACCCATTGCCCCAATAACTGTGAATCAAACACACACTGTGAATCAGTCAAGCTGGAACTGCCTAGAAACCATGTCACTAAATCACAAATGAGTGTGATGCTACACCGTGGTTTATTGGTAATCATTAAATATACATGTATTAAGAAAGACAATGTCCCCGTAGTACCAACAATTTTGGTTAAAAGGTGCTCCTCTAAAAGTACAGGCGCAATTTAAAAACGAGAATGCATTCGACGGTCAATTATGCCCGTACCTCGACTTGTAACAAGAGTTGTGAATATTTCGTATTTACTTTCGGATAGCAAAAGTAGAATGATGTTATAATCCAGATCCTTAATAATATAATTACAGCTTTGATTTATATAACTTATTGGTCTCAACTTGAAGGGTATTAGTAAATAGCTAAACAAGAATGTGCATCCTAGGTCAAGTTGCATGGTCCGATGGCATTTGAATTTGTGTCTTATTTTTTAGATAAATATACCAAATTGATCGTTACGAGCTACTAATCATTAGTCGGGAGTGATTTTGATTAAAGATGACTAGTTTTGAAGCAATTTGAGCTGAAAGAACCAAAAATAATTTCAACAAGCTTGCCAAAAGTCCTGTGGCTATGACCCAGATGGTCATCTCACAGTGACCACATGATGTGAGATGACCTACTAATCCTGGAACCTGACAGGACTGTAGGTAGGTATTTCTGTTTGGTTTTTGGAACATTCTGGATACGGATTGGTGCCATAGGCCCATGGCACTAGGGTTTTTAACAAAATATCAGTTTGTAGAAAGGTTAATTTGATTTATATCTATTGAATTGACCAAGTAGCATCGAATATCAAACATCACATATAGATCGGTATATGATTGACATCGTCCCAATGGCAGAAATTTCAAAACATCAAACTATGCAACCACCCACCAAATTGCACATTCTATGATTCAGCCGGGCCTGAGCATTTATGGTTTGACGGGATCCACCACAATTGAGCAGGTTACTGGGTTTAATGCTATCATTGCAGCAGCCGTTCTGGTTGTGCCTATGTGTTATCGTTTGGATGGGATCCATCGCAAATGCACCCTTCCACAGCGTATGCGTCGGAGGATGGCCTGGGGTCGTAGCACCATATCAGTTTCTACACTCACCTATAATGAACTGCACGCTCTGCGATCCCAAGCCATCCGCCAACGCATATGCCACGGAACGACTGCTGCCGTCATAGCGTTAAGCCCAGAACCCGGTGTATTTGCGATAGATCCCGTCCAAACGATAATGCATTACCAGAACAGTTGCTGCCATCATACCATTAAACCTGGAAATCTGGGCATTCGGTCCGACGTAGCGGTACCGTATGTCGACGCATGATAAAAAAACAACTAAAAAAGTTTGGCACACCGAGTGGCTATCGTGCCTCTCATGCGGCATTTACCTAGCGTTGGCATAACGCACTCCCAACGTTCCTCTAGCGACCGTAACCATTAAACGTGTTGCACAACGTATAAGAGCGTAGTGCCAGCGAATGAGCGGCACATGTCCAATGATAGTCCAGGGCATTTTGGCATTGCGCCAGCGTGCATCCAGCACGTGCGACATTGGTGTGATGCGTGATTAATGCATGGTAACATGCGGGGGACACCCTACCCACCTGCAAAACGCTCATGGCACGTTCGCAGAATGCCGGCGAACGTTATATATGAAGCCAGGGCCACATGTGCGCCCTATATGTCAAATATGTCGAGACACGGTGGAGAAACGCCAACCCCGTGTCGGCCATACATTATGCATACATTAGAACAACGTCGTCATACATTGGTGTTACGTTGCCAACGCGCGGACTGAACGCTCTGTCAGAGGAACGAAAGTCAACGTAGGACAACGAAAGAACAGCGTTCCTAACGTAGGCGTACCGTAAGCACCCATGCGTTGTAATAGATCGAAAGTTTGGTGCATGCACAAAACTTCGCCGACCCCCTGATGAGCGCCGCCGTATGTCGACGAACGTCAACGTATATTGACGCATACCAACGCGTGCCTAATGCACGCGCAACGCATAACGACAAAAAAATCACATACATCGCCGTACGTTTGAGCGATGCATCGTCATGTGACAGCCCCATAATGAATTTGCATTTCTCATGTACATATTATTGCTCTGTTATTATTTACTGTTATGTCATCCATATGTCTCATCCTCCCTCTTACCATACATAGTCCCAATGGCAGATGCAATTTTAATTGACAAATGTAAAAATGTGCAAATTGAAATTACCCAAATTGTTTAATTATATTTATAGAATTGACCAAACAGCATTGAATATCCAACATAGAGGGAAGACCAGCCTTATATAACAAAACGGTCGAAAAATCGGGCTAATGAAATGAGTCTTTATGAGAGCCTAATTTCACAATCTAAGAAGCAACATTTATTCTTTGTATATGTTTTCATATTTACCCGCTACTTTTGAGTTGGAAAATATAATAAAACATATACTTTAATGCAATTTAAAAGTCAAATCGACAGCGTTCTACGGCCGCCATCTTGTCTTTTTGCATTCTCTCCCATTTCACCATCTCTGTGCTGATATAAGTAACCATTTGACACTGGTGCCAGGCATTCTACTTCTTGTTCCATACTAAAGCTATTTTCGCCCGTATTTAGACTACGTTGTCGTTCACCCCTGTACTGGAAGTACAGGGTGAATCTTTGATCTATGCCATAACATGCTTTGCTAGTGATATTTTGTGATGCACCTTTTGTGCCTGTCACTTGAGCTGGTGATTTGACACTCAGTTTACACTGAGCAGTCGTAACAACCGAAACACTCTGCGTGCACATATTTGGTTAGAAATATAAAAAGAAAAGCCTTGCAAAGCTGTGCTGGGCCTAATAAACAATAGTCTGGCCATATAACAATTTAAAACTGCCATATTGCCTCGGGCGGGGGGGGGGGGGGTGGAGGGGGGGAAGTGAGCTTTATTCCAGTACATACTTGTCGAGGCGGGTGGTGGTGGTGGTGGTGGTGGTGGTGAGGGGAGGCAGTATTCACAGCGAGGCCTCTGTTCTAAACTGCTACACTGGTGGAAGCTATTTATAGCTACATGCAGCCTAGTCTCACGAGGCTAACAATGCATGGGTTCTAGTTTAACAATGTGTCTCAAGCCGTGTTTACACGGGCAATTGTGAAGCGAATTAGGCAAATCGATTTATATGAAGCGATGTAGTGGCGCGTTTACACGGACCGAGTTTGAAAGTGTGTCGGCGCCGGGAACCAGCAGCCTTAGTGGGGAGCCTGTAGCCGGCGAGTACTGCTATTTGTTTAGTTTACATACGTCGATTCACAATATGAATAACGACACCAATGTAGTGGCTACGTTAATATCGCTTGGAATTTAGGGTTAATTTAATTAAATTTCATTATTTGAGTCTGTAATTCTGTTAAATATGATCGCATTCAATAGATTTCGGCCTAATCGGTCCCTAACACTGCCGGGCACCAGCGATAGTTACAGCTGAGCCTGTAGCCGGCGAGACTGCTATTTTACACTATCGCCGCCTGGGAACCAGCTGAATTGCTTCACATAAACCACCTCGCGACCCGGTATACATAAAGCGAATCATATGAAGCGAATCAGCCCTAATCCGCTTCAGTGGCGCGTTTACACGGCGAATGTGAGGCAAACCAGGCAAGGCGATTTATATGAAGCGATTTAACTCTCCCGTGTAAACACGGCTATATGTGTGTGCCTAGATAGTGTGCACAAATATATGTGTGGATGTGTATGTGCATGTATGTGGGTATGTGGAAGTGTGCATGAATATGTGCATGCCTATGTAATGCGTGCGCATACATGTGCGTGTGTGTATGTACCACATGTGTGCTTGCATACGTAATGTGTGGGCGCATACATGTGTGTATGTGATCGTGTAATGTGTGCGCTTGTGTAATGGATGTGCATTTGTGTGTGTGTGTAATGTGGGTACATACATGTGTATATGTAATATGTGTTTATGTAGTGTATATATGTATGTGTGTAATGTGTCTATGCGTAGATGTGTAAGAAGGACATGTCAATGATCGAGAGTGTACAGAGACGTGCTACAAAGTTATCACCAACCATAAGAGAACTACCATACGAAGAACGTCTCAGGATTCTCAACCTACCCAGCTTATACTACCGAAGGGCCAGGGGAGACATAATAGAAGCATTCAAACACGTCACTGGAAGATATGCGGTTGATGCTAGATACCTGAAGCTGGCCAACTGTAAAACTAGAGGTCATCGATACAAGCTGAAGAAGGAAAGAGCAATAAAACCTGTCAGACAGCTATTCTTCAGTAACAGGATAGTAAATGCCTGGAACGCATTGCCTGAACATGTCATAGAAGCGCCTTCCGTCAACGCCTTCAAAGGCAGACTGGATAAGCATTGGAGGGGGCTGCAATATTGCACACATCCGGTACTCGATGCATTTAATCCTAGTAAATCAAATTTTGACATGCATCGACCTGATACAGGCTATAAGCCTAACAAAATCAGAAGCGGATGTGTATGAGTATGAGTATGTGTGCTCATGTAATGTGTGTTCGTCTAATATGTGCGCATCTGTGTATGTGACGTGTGACTGTGTAATGTACGCATGCGTACATCTGTATATGTGCGTGTGTGTAATGATGATGCCCTTCTGTGCGCGTGTTACTATGTGTGTGCTATTCCTCCATTAAAAACCCTGATTAATTCATTCACTCTGCATTTTGGCGCTCTAAAGCCTCACTCTGGAACTGGTGTGATGTGATTACTCTATTAAAGTATTATACGAGCCCAACCCGGGGAGGACGCATTAAAGCTCCATAGTGCGATGAAAACGTCAAATTTTAGAAACCAAAACATTTATCTAAATTTGATTCTACATATCTAACTTAGATACTGGTGCACTTAACATCAGGGATGAAAGTGATCTTCGGGAAAAAAAGCGGAAATGCGGATATTCTCCCATAGGTTTAGCATTGTCAGGGGATCGCGGAAAATTTCCGGAAGTCGGGTTTCAGACATATTGGTATACGCTGATAGTGCTGCACTGTTTGAAGCATGTATTAGTAGGATATGCTGATAGTGCTGCACCGCTTGGAGCATTTATTAGTAGTCTATGCTGATAGTGCTCCGGCGTTTGGAGCATTTATTAGTAGTATATGTTGATAGTGCAACGGCGTCTGCAGTAGTATACGCTGATGGTGCTGCGGGATTGAAAAATCGCGGAAATCCGCGAAATCGCGGAAATCTTTCATCCCTGACTTATTAAGCATTTGCTGATGCATAGAAGGAATAATACTGAGTCAATATAACAGAACCGGTTACTGCGGAAGCCTATGGTGTCAGGAGTTTGACAGGCATGCCAAATTTAATGCTGCATGTTTGCACTTCAAATATCTCAAAAGTTAGCTATTTCAGATCAAAATTACCTCTAATTAAAGTAAGGTAGATTCGAACAATCAAGCCAATATATGTATGATAAAAATGTACAGAAACTCAAAACCATCGGGCTATGCAACTTTAAGTGAGAGTGGAGCGGACACTCTGTCCTCAGGACGAGGCGAGCTCACTGATCACGTGTTTAACTGCGCGCGCAGCTTTGTGTGCGTGCAATCAGGTTCTCCTTTAGCGATGCGACACGAACGACACTTTTAATAAACGTCACACTCTTAGCCGCTACTAACAAACCCTACTTTTCGCCAGTCACCAACATTTAATTGTTTTGAGAATCTTCCATTTTGTTATTGATTTTTAAAGCAGTCTTCTTTGTTATTGTCTTCTTCTTAAAGCTGCATAGTCCGATGAAAACATCAAATTTTCAAAAACCAAAAAAATCATCAGGATCTGATTCTACATAGCTAAATTAGATATTGATGCACTTACTTATCAAACATTTGTGGCTCCCGTATGACATATTTAAACAAAACAAAAATTTTAATATATATTTTTATTATTTTTTAATATATATATGTGTTTGATAATAGGTGTATTTGTTAATGGTTTGTGAGTTGTGCTTATCACTTATTTTCTTCGTGAGTTGCGTAGTAGACTTTGTACATAAGAGTTCTCTTTGTATGAGTTGTGCTGAGACGTGTGCAGTTGAGATGGCTGCTATATTATGGAAGAGTGTGTGAATTATGCATGTGGCGCCTTGACTGTGGTGAGTTTAGTGATCCATCAACGCCTCCCACAGGCGGCGCTATCACGTGACCGCACACCGCGGTGCATGATGGGTGCTCTATGTGCACTCAGCGTGGCAGCAGTGGACTGGGTGGGAGGGAGATACTAGCAATAACACCACATTAGTGTCTGTATTCTAAAGACTGCGTCAAATGAGACAACATAGTTATGTGCATAGTTGTCTTCAAAGGACCACTCTGCATCCAGGTAAGTGTTGTCCTGAGATGAGATAGCGGATGTCCCGTCATCAAAGGAACAGTCATATGAGACAAAAACAGTGTATACATACATTTGTAATTGTTCACATATGGCATTAACAGAGGTTTGCCAAGCACAAATGTCACTAAAAACTTACTAGTTAGTGTAAAGGCTTAAGAGTTTATAGACCTGGGCAAAATAAATATAAAAGTTTTTATTTAAATCCAACACACGAGCAGTATTTATGACCACATCAGTGTATCTGATGGAATGGCTAAATATAATAGTGCCTGTCTTCAAAGGACAATTCTACAGCCGGACTAATATTGTCCTGACATAGTGGGTGTCCTGTCACCGGAGGGACAGTCAAATGAGACAAAACCATTTAAAAGACTTACAATTCTAGGGGAACAAGTGTAGTAGTCTGCACTGACCTCTCAGGCAAGGCGCCACATAGACAGGTGTGTGTGGATAAGGTGATGACATCAGTGAGTCTAGGTGGTGTAATGGTTAGCACACTGGCCTGGGATGCAAGAGGTGTGGGTTCGAATCCTGCTCTAGGCACAATAGTTTCCGATTTTATCACCCCCACGACACCAGGTTTTAAGCACCATGCGGTGAAAACGTGCCTACACTGAGAACACACCATCAACCACATGGTTCACCGATACAAATACTAAAACTGAACAAAGAAAAGCCACCTAGCGGCTAGCATATAATTAGCAAAGTTTCACGAGTGAAGTGTGCGCAAATTTGGGACAATGTCAAGCCATCCTAAAAATACTTCCCACGCTCGACCCAACTTAAAGCCACTCCTTTCCCATCAATCCCAATTTGATAACCTCTCATGTAAACACTGATAGCATTTATCATTCAAAATGAAAGCACTTATACATTACACATGTACCATCGCTACATAGCGATAGCTGATCACAACAGTCACCATGCACTTACTGCTCCTGGTTACCGGCTTATTTTGTTTTTGGGGCGTTTTTTTGTGTTTTTTTGTACATTAGTTGATTAAGCCATGGAAATTTCAATCACAGACAGTTGGTCTTCTTCATTCGGCTGCTCCCTGGCCCTATCCTAGTAATGCCGAGTGCCAGGCTAGGTGGAGACAAGTATAATTTTTTAAGTCATTGTTTTGATTCGTCTAGATCTTGAAGCCCACGATCTACCCAAACGGGAGATGGACGCTCAACTCATTTGCCCATCCCGTCTGGTCCCGTCATTAGCATGTAGATTTGAAGAAAATGGTGTCAAGATGCTACCATGAACAAAGTCAGACCCAGTGCTTGCCATAAGTGTCCAATTTGTGGTAAAGCCCCTGACACACATCACCGGATTGGAGGAAACGGAAAGAAACCAAACAAAGTCTGTTGATAGTCCGGTTTGTGTCCGTACAAGTTTTGAACATGCACAAAACTTGAAAAAGATGCCGCCGGATTGACATCTACGTTCTTGTCCGGTTTGAGTTTGTTTTGTCCATTGCCTATCCGTTCCATGTCCATTCGTCCAGCATCCTTTGACCCGATATCGCAACATTTTGATACATTTTGATACTTATGACGCCCGGACTAGACAATTCTGTCCATTGCTCAATCCGGTGATGTGTGACAGGGGCTATATGGATGTGTGAGTGTGAGTGTGTGTGTGTGTGTGTGAGTGTGAGTGTATGTGTGTGTGTGTGTGTGAATGAATGGGTATGTGTGTGTATATATGTGATTGTGATGATGAAGACAGTTACATACTAACACACCGGACGCCATGGCCGAATCAATAGAGCGTAGGCTTCCCATGTGGAAGATCGGGAGTTCGAATCCAAGCTGGGTCAAACCAATGACATACAAAATTGATACTTGCCACTACCCAGCCTGGTGCTCGGCATTAATAGAATAGTACATAGAGCACACTCCAACCCATGAATTACTAGGATAGGACCAGGAACTGATTTTCTCAGTACCCGGATAATGTGACTGAGTGGGATATCAGGTCATGCATGGTGCTGGTTGTACGGTCCGCCAGCACTGTAAAGTCATCATCAGTGCTCGCCTCCCACCCAGTCCACTGCTGCCACGCTGGGTGCACATAGAGCACCCATCATGCACTGTGGTGTGCGGTCACGTGATGGTGCCGCCTGTGGAAGGCGTTGATGGATCACTAAACTCACCACGGTCAAGGCGCCACATGCATAATTCACTCTTCCATAATATAGCAGCCATCTCAACTACACACGTCTCAGCACAACTCATACAAAGAGAACTCTTACGTACAAAGTCTACTACGCAACTAAGGGATAAGCACAACTCACAAACCATTAAAAAATACACCTATTATCAAACACATATATGTATTAAAAAATAATAAAAATATATATTAAAATAGGTTTTCTTTAAATATGTCATACCAGAGCCACAAATGTTTGATAAGTGCATCAGTATCTAATTTAGCTATGTAGAATCAGATCGTCATAATTTTTTTGGTTTTTGAAAATTTGATGTTTTCATCAGACTATGCAGCTTTAAGAAGACAATAACAAAGAAGACTGCTTTAAAAATCAATAACAAAATGGAAGATTCTCAAAACAATTAAATGTTGGTGACTGGCGAAAAGTAGGGTTTGTTAGTAGCGGCTAAGAGTGTGACGTTTATTAAAAGTGTTGTGTCGCATCGCCAAAGGAGAACCTGATTGCATGCACACAAAGCTGCGTGCACAGTTAAACACGTGATCAGTGAGCTCGCCTTGTCCTCAGGACAGAGTGTCCGCTCCACTCTCACTTAAAGTTGCATAGCCTGATGGTTTTGAGTTTCTGTACATTTTTATTATACATATATTCGGGTCACCCGAGTTGCTAGAATTTCAAATCGAACACCGAGAGTGGAGTCGAAAAATACACGTGATGTGTGCAAAACGACCCGACCCCAGAAACCCAGGTCTTTGCTGGGGTTGGCTAGGAGCGATGACGTCACATTTGTGCTGGTACCGTCCTGTAGCAGTACAAGTCCTATGTGGTTTTTTTTATGTTTTGTTTTTGTAATAATTCAGATTAATGAAATGGAAATATAACTAAACTATGCAATCCAAAAATAATTTAAATCCTATTTTGCTGTAGTTATATCGGGTTTTTTTTTTTTAAAGAACAAGTTTTGGATTAAGGCACCATTTTGTCCACCCCGAGTGTGGTGAAGCGTGTTCGTTTATTCGACCCGAGTCTGTAGGATGTGCGCATGGGCCAAAAAGTGGCTCGGGTGACCCGAGTTGATTAATCGAATAAGCCCTGTGTGATATAAGCACCAACACTACCTAGCTAGGCACTCATCGATACCCATCTATTAACAATATACAGTATTCTGATTTTAGTTACAGTTCCTCGCACCCATCGCACCTTGCCTTTACAGTATAAAACCCAGTGTAAAATATTCCGATATTACACTTTACAGCATTGGTGGGGGAATGCAAATGCTCTATTACGAAACAGGTGTATATATGTGTTTATGTAGGTGCTTGATTGATAGATAGATAGACATAGTGGTGCTGGCAGGACTGTGTGTTAAGCCCCAGTCAGACCTCACTGGATTGAAGAACTGGACAGAAACCAGACACTGTCCGGTGAAATACGGCAATGTACGGTTTATATACGGTTAACATCTGGCATGTCTGTTATCTGTCCGGTGGTGTCCGGATGTGTCCGGTACAAGTTTTGAACATGCACAAAACTTGTACCAGACACCACCGGACTGAAGTGTATGGTTGGTGTCCGTTTTAAGTTTGTTTAGTCCGGTTCATGTCCGTTACCCATCCGTTACATCTCCGGTTTGATTCATGCAGAGTCAGTTGATGTGATGCGGGGATTCGGTCCGTCGGTTTTTTTATATCTGTTTTCTGCACATCCGTGATCAGTCCAGGTGTTCGGTCCGTCCTTTTGACATTCGTTTTTTGCCTGTCGGTTGACCGTTGCTTGTCCGTTGTTATCCAGTGTTGTCCGTTTATCATCCGTTGGTTATTTGTTAATGTACGTTCCTTGTCCGTTGAAAGCACAACATTTCGAGACATTTCGATACATTTTGACAATGGACACCAACGGACTAGACAATTCTTTGTCCAGTGGTGTCCGGTACTCAGTCCGGTAAGGTCTGACTGGGTCTTAAGGGGCACTCAGAGTCAGAGGCTACCCCCTCCCCCTCCGCTAGTCAGGATCACCACACTCAAGCTCAAGGCAGGTGGTGGTGGCCAGGGGAGCCACACAGCTTGGTGGTGGTGGGCAGATCACTGGTAACCATGGGGACCAGGAATGCTGGATCCCTATTGGTAGAGCTAAGAATGCTTGTTTCTCATTGGGAGAATGGGGTGGGGTGATACTCTACACTGAATCCATGCACCATATAAATAATAAACCAGAGGGCTTGACACTCTCTCTTCTTTCACACTGTATACTCTTCTTTCTCTTTTCCTGTATTGATTTCACTATAGCCTGCCTACACAACCACAGATTCGAGCAGTAGACTTTACATACTGGTGACCATGACGAGTGGTAAATCTATTAGTTGGAGAAAGGATTCAACTTTACTTTATGGAGACCTATTCTTTACACGAGGTTACATCAGTATAAACTGCACTCACAGATCAATGACATACCAGTGCTTTCAAAATGAGCCAACGCACGCTGCCAGCATTGTCCACATGCTCATCTGTGACAACATAAGACCATAATCAATAGTTGTGCAAATTCTACTTTTACAATTACAACTCTATATTTCAGTACGTTTGTTGTTGTTAAAGCACTGCATGGCTACTATTCACATAGTCCAGGAGAATTTTTTTGAAATTGTATCCACTGATTCTTTTTTTAAATATATATTTTGTAGTTATGTGACCCATGTTTACTCTATGTGTTTCTTTTTATTACCCAAATACTATTATAAACAACTCACCGTTAATTGTAACGGAAATTTCTGTTAATTCACCAACAAAATGTTTTATATTATATTGAGAAGACCACTGCCCTGACAAAAGATATTATCCGATGAATAAAATTACATTCACACCACCCACCCACCCACCCACACAAAATGAATCAATTTTTGTCCGGAATTGCAAGTACCGATTTGTTAATAAATGACGCCCCCCCCCCTACCCATAACACACCCACCCATTCCTACAGAGGTCAGACTTTCCACGCCGGGTCAGGCGTGAGTCATAATGATAGCGCCATGCTGCATCGAGGGTCTAATTTGCCGGGGAGACCAGGTCCCTCGGAGACAATGGCCACGGACTTTGCATTAATCATGATTTTTTTAATTACGCTTTGGAAGTGTCTATTGTCGCTATCTGGAGTGTGTTTGATCCTCTTTGGGATAGAGAGGTTGGTAAATATGTTTTATTCATCTGAATACAAGCTTTCTAGGCATCGGTTTTCCTGCCATGTCCAAATTCAGTTTGTTTTTTATAGTGCTGCCCACTGGGAGACCAGGCCGCTGGCACCATGACCAGCTTTCCGACTCAGTCACATTATCCTGACACTGAGCTAACCAGTCCTTGCCATATCCTATTAATTCTGAACATCAGGATAGGGAGCGACAGGTATCAATTTTGTAAGTCACTGGTTTGACTTGGCTGGGATTCGAAATTGCTACCTTCCACACAGGAAGCCAGCGCTCTACTGATTCGGCCACTACGTCCGGCATTAGCTCTAGTACTCGAGGGTGGGTGGGTGGGGTGAATCAAGGGAGACAAAGTAGGTCCAATAGTTGGTGGTTTCATAGCTCACTGTTTGGGTGTCCATCTATCACAGTGTCTGAATGAAATTGGCACAAGATAAAGCAACTCCCCCCTTATTGGGAATAACGTAGACCCTACTCGGTAGTAAGCAATGATTGCTTGTGGTCTAGATTCATAAGACAAGTAAGTCTTAGCGCTACAATGTACAAGCTCGCATCAATCGCTTCAAATAGTCGAAATGGAAATATTTACTCATATTGTAATAACACATTATTTTATTTGTTTATACATTTTATTAGGTGATTAAGCAGGGAAAAATTCAATTGTAGACAATTGGTCTTCCTCTTTCCAATGCTCCTTGCCCTATCCTAGTAATGCTGAAAACCAGGCAAAGTATTAACAAGCATAAATTGTTAAGTCATTGAATTTACTTGGGTAGGGTTCGAAACCGGGGGTTCGAATCCCACGAATCCCACGACCTCAACTCATTCGACCATCCCGTCTGAAATCCGAGTCTTGGGTTTCTGCTATATATCTTTTTTTAGCTAAATATATTAGATTGGTTGTTATAATCTACGGTACTTTACTTTGAAGAAACTGATATTTTAAAGTGTTTTTTTGTTGTTGTTTTCCGAAAGATATTTTAAGTGAAAGCATGCCAAATTAATGTTGGTGTGAACATTTTCAAACCCAAAACACTTACGTAGATTTGATACTATATATCTTTAGAACTTAGATACCAGTGCACTAATTAAACATGTATTGCCGCATAGAACGTAATAAATAATAAGTCAATTTTGTTGAACCTAACATTACGGCCTCAAAATGTCGACATGCACATCAAAATCAATTTAGCATGTGTTCACTTCAAATATCTCCACGGTTAGCAACTTACAATAGTTACTTCAAAGTTCAAACTGAAGTAAATTTCGATATGTACACCAAAATCAATTTAGCATGTTTTCACTTCAAATATATCCATGGTTAGCAACTTACAAAAGTTACTTCAAACTAAACTAAAGAAAGTTAGAGTATAACAATCAACCCGATATATTTAACTGTTAAAAAACTGTCAAAAACTGAAAGCACCGGGAAATATGCAACTTTAATAACTTGTGCAATAATAAGTTGAATATATGTAGCATCAGGCATATGCTGAAATGAACATGCTTCAATTCTTGACAGGTCACATGACCATGACCCAGTTATTTCCAAATACACTCATAAATATGAATTCAATCAAATGTGGGTTTAGTGTATAAATTAAAATATAGATGTTCAAATCCCAACACAGTGCACTGAAACCATGTTTTCAATAAACCAACAACAACAAAATAGAATTAAAGAGTACATGTATAGAAAAACAATGATAATATTATTTCCAGAGAAAGTAGTACTTAATGAAGAATCTTAACTTGTAGTAAAAAGATTTTTGCATTTCAACTAGACTTTATTTCCATATACACGTGTTCAAGTGTGGCTTGGGAACCAGTGAAATATTTAAGCTGCATAATCCTAGGTTTTGATTTTCTGCCATATTTTGTAGATAAATACATCAAATTAATCGTTACAATCTACTCGACTTCAATTTTAAGTTGATTGATTGATTGATGGTTGCTTTACGCCGTGTCGGCAGCATATGCCATATTCACGGTGAGTAATTTGAAGTACATTTTTTTATTATTATTAGTTATTAAAAAGTGTTAATGCTGGAGATATTTGAAGTGAAACACGCAAAATAATTTTGGTGTGCACACTGAAATTCCCAACATCCAAAGACTTGTAGCGGTTCCATTAAATTTGTGTGATATGCCTTCTATGCAGCAATAGCTGTTTAATAACCGGTGTCTAAGTTGGATATTGTGGGATCAAATATAGGCAAGTGCTTTGGTTACTAAAAAGTCACGAGTTCACTGGATAATTCAGCCTTAACCTTCCTCGTGAATCTAGCAATCTTCCATCCTCTTACATCCCCATATCACTTATGTGGACATTTGAGTTGTAGAGGAACAACGTGAAATGTCACCGTTCTGAATGTCAAGTTCTTGAAGCAGGGAATCATGACCCACTCAAGAGTGCAATGCCAGGCATTGTAAGAGGCTGCCTTAGCTTTAAGGTGGACACCTCTCGTGAGATTTCCTGATATGCTGTATAGCATAATCGGTAATCTTATCTTGTTTATCAGAACAATTTATTAAAAATTAGAAAACTGCCAAGTTAATATTTTCAAAATTGAGTGTTTTCTGGTCTACGATAAATGTTGCATCACGATTGAGATATATGGCATAAGAAAACACTTGAACAACAACAATAATACACATATATATTATTTGTTTTATAAGGGCTGGTGGGAAGACAACCACGAATGGTTACATTGTTCCTACAATTTCCATTATTGTAATGCAAATCTTACCTGGGTACACATGATGCATAACTGGTGTTTTCCCGAGGTACTAGCCTCGGATAGTCGTGGGCCTGTGGCTTTTTTCACCAACAAGTTGAAGAAAATACAATAGGACTCCGAGGTACGCCTTAACGAGAATCACAAATGGGGAATCTTATTGAGACTAAGGGAAAGAATCCCCAACGATGTAACTGGCTCCTGCCATACATCTCTCTGTTCGGCAACGGGCGGCTTAATTAATAACCAAAAAATGGAAACATTGTTCTTTCGATCATGCCAATTACAATCGAAACTAAGCGGCAAAACAGTAATAACTTATCAAAAGGTTTCAAGAAACTTTGTACGTGAATGCTAACATGAACTAAACCAATGTATCGAGTTTGAAAGATACTAACCTGTTTGGTTTTGTAGTAAATGTAGTAATACTCCTGGAGCTGTTCACAACACGTCCTCCTGCTGTGAGCTGATTATGCTAATTGCTGGACCCGGATGTGCTTCCTTTTCCCTGGGCTATGAGTAGCCAGAGGCTTAGTACCGAGGTAAAGTATATATATCCCTTCCTCCTTTCTGTGTGACTTGTATTCACGTTAAGAATCATATAGTATGGTTTATTGTCACTTCGGTTTTCGGAAACTATTGTATCCATCATAATTTAATGTTAACATAAAATGGGTTTGTACTGAGAAAAAGGTCAGCTATATCAAATATACATGTGCCAGAAGCATCACATACGATAATTCTTCCTTCCCAAACAGAAAATAACTGAAATATATACACAAATATGGCAAAAACAGTAATTTATCAACAAATTTATATTCCATGACGAAACAAACAAATCTGTATTTGCGAATTCAGTGTTCGATTCCGTGACAACTACAGAAGAATACAGACCATAGTTATTCTCAACCCTAAGCCAGTCTAAAAAGGTACATCTAAAGAATATTCTATTTCTAAATGGGGTTACTTTTAAATTTAATGTTATAACAGCTTAAAACTGTATAGTCCAATGGTTTTGAGTTTCTGTCATTTTCTAATATAAATACATAAGATTGATCGTTATAATCTATTTTACTTTAGCTTCAAGAAATTTGTCTTTCTATGGCTATGTTTGGAGATATTTGAAAGGAAAAACATGCCAAATTAATTGTGGCAACCACACCAAAACCCTGACACCATAGACTTCAGCAGTAGCATGTTCGATTAACTTGGCTTAGTATCCCCTCCTACCCAGCAACAAGTGCTAAATATATATACACCAATATCTAAGTTAGATAGGTTGAATCAAATCTAAGTAAGTGCTTCGGGCATGAAAATTTGATCCTTTCATCGGAGTAGGCAGCTTTAAATAAAGGCAGCTTTATATAAAATATCATAATAATGGTTTGTCTGTTTGTTGTTGTTTTACGTAATAATGGTAATGTATGGATCGTGTAGTCACGTGGTATTATAATAGGTCATGAGATCCATACAGTAAAATAATCGGGAAGGGGGGAACAAATGAAGAAAAGTCACGAAGTATTTGGATCTGGAAAGAGTTAGTGAAATCGCCCCATTCGTTGGGTCGAGGGAGTTGGGTTATTTTAGTAGGCGTGTATTTTTGTTTAATTCAATTCTCTTTTCATAAAGAAGTTTTCATTTGAAAATGTGAACATTTTCGCATTAGTACAAAGAGTACTACTTGTCCTAAGCACCCTCCCCAACAAAGTATTACACATCAAGATTTCACTATTTTTAGCACAGTCCATGACAATGCTACATCAACATGTTTTTATTCAACCAAACATGACTGATACTAACTAACACTCATTTTGTACGAATGTGAAAAGGTTCAAAACGTTGGATGGCCCCGAAGCACCGAGTGTGAACGGTTTTCTTGGTGTTGTGGTTTTAATTGGTGGTTACTTTTTCACATTTTATATATTTATTATCTATTATTATTAAATATGGTTGCCATAGAATCAGAATTTCTTAATGAATTTAAATCTGTCCTCAAGACTCATCTGTTTAATGTAGCTTTTCATGTTGAATGAAATGTCCCTATCCTCCAACTATTGTAACCAAGTTTTAACTGCCATATCTGTTGTATATGCCGGAAATAGACTTGTTATATGAGTATTGTAACACTCTCATTCTAGCCGAGAATCAACTGACCTAGAGAGCCCTTGTTCTGAAGCTGAACCCCTTTCACAAACCCAATGTTCTGGGAATGAGCAGTCTGTGACTTGCACGCCCACGTTTGGTACCAGCTGACAGCAATATATATTGGAGCATTGTTTTAGATGATGAAAGCAGCATGTTATGCACATTCAACAGCCCTGCTAGTAAATACAGATTCCGTCGTTTACCATTTGGCTTGTGTGTTTCTCAAGACATCTTAACAATATCGTGGTTTTATTGTACAGTGCCTTAGATTAGAATAGAATGAGGGTACTCTATTAAATTTTGTATTGTTGTTATTATTATTATTATTATTATTATTATTATTATTATTATAATATATATACATATCCCAAGGTCAGTCGATTTAGAGGTTTTACTCTGCGTGTATATATATATATATATTAATAATAATAACAACAATCAAAAATTTAATAGAGTACCGTCATTTTATTCTAATCTAAGGCACTGTACAATAAAACCACTATATGGCATTTAAAACTTGGTTACAATAGTATATATATATATATATATAGTATATATAGTCTATACTATAGCGATATAATATAGTGATATCATTACTGAGCCTGAGGAATCACATTGCCGGAGGAATCACATTGTCACTGTCACTGCCCGCTTTTAATACGTTAAGTGTCAATTCTGGTGACAATTGGCAATAAAGTACGCTTCTGTGACCAGATCACAGATGGCTGTGTGTACTGAAGTGGTACCGCGCCTTCACGGTAGCCCTACGCTACAGGCTCCAACCCAGTACCCACTGACACTGTGATTCTGTGAAGCTACCGCGCTACTACGTTGCTAGTGTGTGAGTGGGAAGGGCCAATGAATGAGGATGTCGATGGGGAGACAACTGGGCATTGATGCCGGCTGGCGTTTCTTCCGTCTGTAAATTCAGTAAACATCCATCTTGGTCTAATATACACCAATGCCGAAGTATATATTTCGTGTGAATAATACAGTTGATATGTCTGCCATACAAATATAGTGCATGTTGTTACAACAAGACGAGGGAAACATAAGGAAACGTACCTAACCTGTCAAGGCGATCAACACCAAACAGATGCTGTCTCGGTTACCTCAAATTGACGATGTCCCCAGGAAAATGTCTCCCGCCAAGTTATTTGGTCGTGTATTATCCAGAAACCATTCCAGTTAATAGAGCACTAGATATCCACATCGTGGTATGTGTCTAATACTGAAAGCTGCGACCTGAGAGACCGTGTTCTCTTGTACAAAACGCAGAACTGCGTGGGTCTGTTCAATTCTGTTGTGACTGGTGAGCTGTTGTTATAACAGGTGGCACCACATCCGATGAAGTGGATGTGGTGCCCTCTTCTGGGAAGCTGAGAAACTAATAATATCTTTAACCTCTCTCAATCGACCGACCGTGGACATACTTTAAATGGTCCATTTAGGGAAGTGGTCGGTTTGTGGAGTTTTTTTAAATCGTTAAAATGGTACTGTATGGGCAATCGTTTGGGACCCATATAAAACGATCGATATAGGGGAGTGGTCGATCTGTGGACACGGCTGTCGAGTTTCCTCATGGACACTGTTGTCGCTGTTGGGTGACCTCAGAGAGCGTGTATATAAACAGTTTATATACACGCTCTCTGGTGACCTGTAGATGCATCCAACAAGCAGAAGTCAGCGCAATGTACTGAACTACGCAGAACGTGTGTATGGATGCATCTACAGGTCACGACAACAGCGACAACAGTGACAACGGTGTCCATGAGGAAACTCAACAGTTGATCCAAAAGCCCACAGCCCTAAACCACAGCCACCTCCTGTGAAAGTACAACTTCTGAACACTTTGACTTCTGGATACTGAATGGTTTATTCCCGACCAGGGCTCACTGAACCGCCTGCTAAACTTTCCATGACGTCATCTCATTTACATACTCCTTTGTCTCACTCACTGTCTAGAACATCATGCATCTCATTTGCATATATTACCCACGTGTCTGGACGTCTATTACACATATATCACAGTGACCAGTCTGCAAATATATTAGATCTCATCACAAATGAGGAGGAAATGATTGGAAACCTTAAACATGTTGCGAGACTTGGAAATAGCCACCATGATTGCCTTTCCTTTAATTTCAGTTGCTATTACCACGTAAACTCAAGTGGAAAACACAAATTCATATTGGATAAAGGTAACTATCAGGGCTTGAGACAGGATCTCGACCAAGTTCTACTAAGTGCAGCTTCAGATACAGACATTGTTGAGGACAATTGGAATGCATTTGAAAAAATCTTAATGGAAAAATGCAAACAGCACATGTGAAAGTACAACGTCTGAACACTTTGACTTCTGGTTACTGAATGGTTTATTCACGGCGTAGGGCACGCTTGACCCGACGGCTAAACTTTCCATAATGTCATCTCATTTGCATATCTCTTTGTCCCCAACTCTGCATATCGTTAACATATATTAACCACAGGTCTAGACGTCTATTACGCATATATCACATTCCCCCCATAAAGTATTTCTGAAACATGAAATGTTACAAAATAACAATGAAGAAACACAAAATATACAATATCAAAATATGTGCGCACTTAACCTGCAAATGTCCGAGTGCATAATGCACTTAAGTCCTCAAAGTCCGGCCGTAATGCCTGATATCTCATATTGCCCATATGTATCAACAGTAAAACACAAACGCTGAAATAAACTTAACTGTACATGCACATGTTAATCCTGCCACAGTCGGGAGCACACTGACCTACTATAGATCTAACCTGCTCGCCGGCCTTATCAGCCGACCTGACCTACTCAGATTAACCGTACTGTTTACATTCGGCGTTGACGCTGACCCAGATTGCGTCGCTGACGCTGACCCAGATTGCGTCTGCACGACCAACTCGGGTCGCCCCTCCACTGGCGCTCCAATGATTTGTACTCGGTTACGATATAACATGTTGCCTGACTCATTTAAAATCTGATACTCTCTCCCGGACACCCCAGTCCGTACCAAAATAACACCTCTTTTCCACTCCCCAGCATTATTTTTGTACTTTATCTTATCTCCAACTTTCATGGGCTTGTGCGCCTTACCGCACTTCCGGTCATGAAACACTTTCTGACTGCCCTGCCGCTGAGCTGTCTGCCTTTTTTTAGGATCCTGCGTTTCAGGCACCAAACTACCCTTTGCCATAGGTAACCTGCCTCTCAACCTTCTGCTCATGAGCAACTGCGCTGGAGATACGTTCAGGACAGGCAACGGAGTATTGTGATAATTCAGCAATGTTAACTGAAAATCAGCTCCAGTTTTCTCACACTTCTTTAACATGTCCTTCACTGTTTGTACGAACCGTTCAACCTGACCGTTGCTACGTGGATACTGTGGACTCGAATACACGGCCTTGAACCCGTAATGCAGTGCAAACTCCCTGTACTCATGGCTCTTGAACTGTGGACCGTTATCCGACACTACATGACTAGGAATACCGTGCCTTGCAAAGTTGTCTTTTAACGCTTCAATAACAGTGACAGACGACGTATCGCCCAAAAGCGTTACCTCTGGAAACTTGGTGTAGTAATCTACAGTTATCAGGTAATTCTTATGATTTAACTCAAATAAATCGGCCCCCACTTTGTCGTATGGCTGACAGGCGATCGGGTGATTTATCAATGGCTCATTTTGCAAATTTTTTCGGTTGTTTTGACAAGTGTCACACCGACTGACTTTATCCTCGATTTGCTTGTTAATATTTGGCCAAAACATACAATCCCGCGCCAACTGCTTGGACTTAGTCACCCCCAAATGCGTCTCATGCAACGCCTCTATCATTTCACCACGAAGAGCTGGAGGAACCACCACCCGTTTGCCGTTCATTACAAGATTATTTTCAACTGTCAACTCATGCTTGTACGGAATGTACTGTCTCAGACACGGTGGTGTCTGTATATGTAGTGTCCCACCCATCTTCAATGTGTGAGATCAACATAGACATAGACACATCTTTTTCATACTCAGCTACAATTTTACTCAACAGACTCGACGACTGCACGTCCACTGCAGCAACGCAGAACGTGTCATCGAACAGGCTATCATGACCTACTTTGGCGGTATGCGCCCTGGACAACGTGTCTGCAAAAAACATCAAAGAGCCCTTCACATGACATAACTGAATATTGTAGTTCTGCAATCGCATTCGCATTCTTTGCATTTTAGCCGACAGCTTGTGTATTGGTTTTTGCATTATGGCTACCAACGGCTTGTGGTCTGTCTGAATTTGAACTTCCTTGCCAAATATATACTCATGAAACCGTTGGCATCCGAAACATATGGCGAGCATTTCTTTTTCAATAGTGGCATATCCACACTGCGCTGCATTAAGCGCACGAGATGCGAGTGCGATTGGTTTACCATCTTGCATCAACACGGCTCCCAAACCTGACTGACAAGCATCTACCTGAATTACAATAGGCTTCTTAACATTGTAATATGTCAATACAGGAGCAGTTCTTAACTTCTCTTTCAATTTATCGAACGCACATTGCTGCTCGACTTGCCAGTGCCACGCCACGTCCTTGGCTAGGAGCGTGCGTAGTGGTTTAGCTATCTCGGACATGTTGGGTATGACCTTGTGCACATATCCAACCATGCCCAGGAACCTTTGGACGCTTTGTTTGTCACGCGGCTCTGGCATGTCTACTATTGCTTGTATTCTGTCTGGATCAGGCTTTACACCCTGCTGGGTAAGTTGATGACCTACATACTTTACTGTAGTTTTACATAGCAACGATTTAGCATCATTTAATTTAAGATTAACCGACCTAGCTCGGTCCAAAACAGCTCGGAGCCGCTCGTTATGTTCCTGAACCGTTGACCCATATACCAAAATATCGTCCGTGACTATCCCGATACCGGGTATGTCGCCCATGACACGGTGCATTTCCTGAATAAAAATGTTGCCCGCTGTTTTGATGCCAAAAGGCAAGCGTGTGTACCTGTATCGGCCCCACGGAGTATTGAACGTGCACAAACGTGAACTTTCCTCGTCCAATTCTATCTGCCAATAACCTGTCTTCACATCCAAAACTGAAAAATACTTAGCATCAGCTGTTTTGGCAATAATCTCATCAATAGTTTTGGTTGGGAACGGCCCTCTTTTTATCGCCTTGTTTAATTTAGTCGGATCCAGACAGATTCTAATTGTATTTGTTTTTTTTACGATCGTGATAGAATTAACCCACTCGGTAGGTTCATCCTGCTCCACTATAACACCTAACTCTACCATCCGATCAAGCTCACTGCGTACCTTACTTTGAATTGCAAACGGAATCCGTCTAGGCGGATCTATGACAGGTTGAATAGACTTATCGACATGAATGATAGCCTTTGCTTTGATCAACCCCAAACCCTGAAATACGTCTTTGTATTCGCTTACCAGCTTCTCTGCCCCTGCGCTGGAACTGTTCGTCGGTGTGGCAATGTTCGTTGGTTTGGCCATGTTCGTCGGTTCGCCAATGTTCGTCGGTTTGGCAATGTTCGTCGGTATGGCCCTATGCACCTCATCCACACGTGCCAGCAGGTTCAAAGTCACACAAGCCTGCTTGCCCAGGATGGGCTGGCAATCCGGCACCACCTGGAACCGAAGCACACTGTCGTTGACATCAAGCAGCGCCTCCCCATCCGGCGTGATCCGGTGACCGGAGAACGTCACCAACGAACATCTGGTGTTCGCCAGCCTCCCCGGAGCGACTCTGTCAAAAACGAACCTCGGAAGCACGTTTGCCTCCGATCCAGTGTCAAGCTTGAACTTGACAGGACAACCGTTCACCCGAACGATTGCGTGCCACAGCTCGGCATCCCGTCCAGCACCGCGATCGACGGCGCCCACAAACAGATCCGTTGCCAGTACATTGACTTCCGCCGGATCCGGGTCTTGCTCAGCATTGTGAGGGTCGGGTGCTTCGACGTGAAGCTCGTTGACTCTCCCGAGCCTGCTCCTACAGACCTTCCCGAAGTGCCCGATCTTCTTGCAGGTGATGCACACCTTCCTTTTCGCTGGGCAGACTCCCCGGCGGTGCTCATAACCACAGTTCTGGCAGCGGATCTTGAAATCTCCTGCACCGGAGCCGCCGGCAATCCAAGATGGTGATTTCCAAGATGGCGTCGCCGCTGACCGGACCGCCGGTGCACCGGTACGCACATTAGCATAATTCCGAATGAAATCTATGTCTTTACTTTCCAAGTCTGATTTGGTGTCCTCCAACAGATCTGAACTGAACTCACTCATTTCACACATACTTATGCTCTTTGTCAACGTTAACTCAGTAGTTTGAAGCAATTTGTTCCGCAAATTCACATTCCTTACGCCAGCCACAATTCGATCGCGCAAAAGCGACTCCTCCACCGCTCCGTATTCACAGTTTTTGACTTTGTCCCTTAACGCTGTGATGTACGTCGCCATATTTTCTGACGCTTGATTATGTGAATTAAACTTGTTTCGTGTGATAATTATACTGCTTTTACCAACACAATAAACTTGAAATGCTTCAGTTAACGGTTTGATCTTGTCTTGATCGGCAAAAGCAAAAGTCATATTGGCAAATACCTTTTGCGCTTCCTCGCCAGCAACGTGAAGGAAGATGCAGCATTGCACTCGTTCTCCTTTCAATATGACACCTGCCGCAGTGGCGTATATATCATATGCTCTGATCCATGTTTTCCAGTTCGATCTTGCGTTGTTGCTGAGGACAAGCTGACCAGGCGGCTGCAATCCCGGCAAAGTATTTGCGGGCGGCATTCTTCGTCATCTGACACCATGTGAAAGTACAACGTCTGAACACTTTGACTTCTGGTTACTGAATGGTTTATTCACGGCGTAGGGCACGCTTGACCCGCCGGCTAAACTTTCCATGACGTCATCTCATTTGCATATCTCTTTGTCCCCAACTCTGCATATCGTTAACATATATTAACCACAGGTCTAGACATCTATTACGAATATATCACAGCACATACCCATGTCATCTGGCAAAATGAATAATGGCAGACCACGGCCAGAATGGATGAATGACCAAGTCAAGCAGAAGATCAGCTTGAAACAACAAGCATACGCAGTCAAGAGACATTCAGGCACAGATAGTGACAGACTTCGATATGCAAAACTATGTACCCAAGTAAAGTGGGAATGTAGGAAAGCAAAGCGAGAGCATGAGAAAAACATAGCCACAAATGCCAAAGAAAACCCAAAAGCCTTCTATAAATATGATAGGAATAAACTCAAAGTACACATTCCAGTTGGAGATTTGAGCCGGGATGATGGGACGATCGCACAAAATGATATCGACAAAGCTGATACGTTGAACACGAGATTTGCAAGTGTCTTCACACAAGAAGACCTATCATATATATCAATGTTTGAGGACCGACTCTTTCGTGCCCCCCTGACCAACATAAATATTGCACCATCTGACCTGAAGAAAAAATTATACAATCTTAACGCATCTAAGGCAGCAGGTCCTGATCGAATATCCCCACGTATATTGAAGGAGCTACACAACAAGCTTGTTGAACAACTTAGACACATTTTCCAAAATTTACAAAGCCAAGGAAAACTTCCTCACCCATGGAAGGATGGACATGTGTCTCCAATCTTTCAAAAAGGGTAACAGAAGTGATCCAGGAAACTATAGGCCAATCAGTCTAACAGCTGTAGTGTGTAGGTTGCTGGAATCAATAATAAGAGATTCTATCATGGCTCACCTTGTCGACAACAACCTCTTATCAACACAGCAGCATGGCTTTGTGCAATGAAGATCTTGTATGACCCAACTATTAGTATGTATGGATGAGTGGACCCACGTTAGCGGAATACCTCAGGGCAGCGTGCTTGGAACAGTCTTATTTGTGATATATATCAATGACTTACCAGAAGTTGTACATTCTATGGTCCAAATGTTTGCTGATGATACCAAAGTATTCCGCAGTATCGAGAAAGGTAATGTCTCAGGGGACTTGCAGAAGGACCTCAACAACATGCAGAAGTGGTCAAGTGATTGGCAGCTGAAGTTTAATGCTTCAAAATTCAAAGTGATGCAGTTAGGGGGCAAAAACAGCAAGCACATCTATGTAATGAAAGATAGTGTGAAACAATGATAGAAAAGGACTTGGGTGTCAAGGTGACCACATCCAGGAAGCTGCCAACAGAGCTAATGGAATACTGGCCATCATTCGAAGATCGTACACATACCTGGACGAGGATGTTGTGTGCAAACTGTACACATCCCTTGCATGTCCACTTTTGGAATATGGAAATGTGTGGTCACCACTCTACAGGAAGGATGCTTAGTCAATTGAGAAGATCCAAAGAAGGGCAACGAAGCTTGTACATGGATTCGATGAAATGCCCTCCGAACAACGTATGCGTCATTTGAAGATCTCAAGCATGTATTGCAGACGGGCCCGAGGGGATATGATTGAAGTATTCAAATATCTCCATGGTATCAACAAGACAGGCAGCCCCCTTATACGAGGCTCCAACACCAGGACCAGAGGACAGTCCCTGAAGCTGAGGAAACGGTACTCCAGACTGGACCTGCGACACAACTTTTTCGGCTTTAGGGTGGTTGAACTGTGGAATGATTTGCTGGAGAGTGTTCTAGCAGCAGAGTCGGTGAACTGTTTCAAGTCCCGACTGGATGCATACTGGTCAAACATTACGTATATCTTGGAGCCAGTGACAGTTGCTACAATCCACCACATGTGAAGAACTGTCTCGATTTCTATTAATTAAGAGCAGCTAACAGGTCCAAGGCCTATTATAGCTGTATCCTATTGATTGATTGATTGATTGATAGATAGGCTAATAGTAATACTCAAGTAATAGTCTGTTGGCAGCTCATATGGCCATTCATCTCTATGACATAAATTGTGTGGATAAAATACTCGTGTATGGGGTTCTGACGGTTTCGGTAATGTTTCCATGACTGTCACATTACGATGCCTTGCGCAAATGTATGCCGATGTATGTGATTTTTGGCCGCTACGTCGGGATACATCGTTATGCATTACACATGCGTTAGGCTCTCGTTGGTATACATCAATGTACATCGATATTCATTGAGATATGGCGTCGTTTGGCAACGGGTCGGCAAAGTTTTGTGCATGCACAAAACTTTTGACGTTCGACAACATTTGACAAAGTGTGGATTTTACTTTGTCCGTACGTTATGTATACGTTAGGCATACATTAATGTACATTAGACGTATGTTAGACAAACGTTGTTCACTACGTTGACCTACGTTAAAGGCAGTGGAAACATACAGTCCGCGTGCTGACAATGTATGGATAACGTAGTCTAATATACGTTTTGCGTTTCTCAACCGTGTCTTGACATATGTAACATATCAGGCGTAGTTCTGGCGATCGAATAATGTATATAACATTCACCTGCGTTCTGTGAACGTACCGTAAGCGTAATTCTAGCGTTTTTCGTCGGGAGGCATGTTAGCCATAAGTTGGTCATACGTTGGCCATACGCTATGTATACGGTATGTATACCTCCAACTTTGCCCCCCGCGCCGAAAAGTGTGACACATCTCAACTATTTATAGGCTACTTTTGACGGCATGTGACGCCGGTGAGCGCCGTGTGACGGCGCAAAACGGTGGGGAGTGCTACAAGTGGAACGTCGCCGTGGAAGTCTGAATGCTTTGACGCCTTGAAAGTTCAACATAGTTGAACTCTGGCCAACGCTTGTGCCGTGCTGCGCCGTACCCCGGTCACACTACGATGCATCGCGCAAACGTGCAACGATGTAGGCGAGTTTGGGCCTCTATGTCAGTCTACGTCGATATGCGTTACTCTGACGTTATGCGTTCATTATGGGTACATTGGTATACGTTGATGTATGTCTATGTTCATCGTTATATGGAGACGCTCGTCAAGGGGTCGCGAAAGTTGTGTGCATGCACAGAACTTTCGATGTGCGGCAACATGTGACTGTTACATCGGGCCTATGTTATGCATACATTAGACATACATTGATGTACATTAGACATTATTCAGAGGTACGTTATACAAACGTTGAACTATATGTCCATTGTAAGTCGAGCCAGCGGAAACGTACAGTCTGCCTATTGACCACATATTGACAATGTATAACAATGTATGGATAATGTATGTCTGACATATTTATAACATACGTTTAGCGTTTCTCCACCGTGTCTTGACGTATTTAACGTATAAGGCGTACTTCTGACGATTGAATAACATATATATAACTTTCGCTGGTGTTCTGCGAACGTTGCGTGAGCATATGCGAGCGTTTTGCGAGCCAACGTATGGCCAACGTATGACCAATGTATGACCAACGTGTGACCAATGTGCCTCCCACTGGGGATAGGTTACTCATACGCTATGCATACGCTGGCCATGTGCCGAGAACTAGGGAGGCATGTTAGTCATAGGTTTGGCCATGTGTTCTATGATACCCTCTCATACGCTGTCATACGCTAGAAATATGTCGCACATACGTTCTGCATACGTTCAGAATGCAGTGCGTTGCGCTGCCATCCAACTTGTCCGCCCACACCGAAATTTTGACGCATCTCGACGTAAGAAAGGTATTTTATCCATTGGCCACGCGCTTGCGCGATGCATCATAATGTGATAGGGCCATAACACCGTCAAGCATCTATGTAAAAGTCTAAAGGCCTTGTCACACTATGATGTATGGCAGCGGCGTGTGCGTAACCTGTTGAAATAATTTGAAAATCAAAATAGGTCGGGATACGACAAACATTTTGTGCCACGGGTGTTCCCAGCAACGCATCAAGCGTTCGCGCAGCGTATGGCTGGCATATGGCTACAGTATCCCTGGCGTATATCGATGTATGCAAAGCGTATGACGATGTATACTTGGCGTACTGGGACTTTTTTTATGGTTGGAGGTGACAGGTCTAGCGTATGAGTAACCTACGCCTACGTATGGCCACCGTATGCACAAAGTATTCAAAACTTATGTGTAACGCATGCAAAGCGTATGATAACGTATGCAATCACTGTTAGGCCACACCCCGATCACGTGATCGGTCGCCTCCTGGGTATAAATACCATGGAGTTTTTGGTTCCTCCACACACTGCCATCATGCCTGCTAAGAGGAACAACACCACTACTACACCTGCCTGCAAGGCTGCTCTCACTACTGGAGGAGGACTAGGCCGTGGGAGAGGCAGGAAGAAGCATATTCTGCCAGCTTCACCATCACCATTATCACCATCGCACCACTCTCCAGAATGCCACTCTGCAGCACACCACTCTGCAGCACACCACTCTGCAGCACACCACTCTGCATCTAGCCAGCCGGAAGAGATGGAGATGGAGGTGCAGACACAGAGCCAGATGTGGCCCTGCTCCAGCTCTCCATCTCCTGCTTCTCGTGGGAGCTTGCGTGCATCATCCAGCGCCTCCACCACCTCCGGCTTCCCCTCTCCAAAGAAAAAGATGGCTAACAAAAGCGACTGTTTTCTGTCGCTAGTCGAGGAGGACCAGATGTTGGATTTCCTGCAGGAAAATCCTGTCATCTGGAACGTGAAGATGACGGACTACCGCCGGTCCAATAGGAAAGGGAAGATGTGGGAGGACCAGGCGAATTGGATGGGAAGGACATCCGTCCATCTGCAGGGGTGGTTCAAGTCACTCCGGGACACCAACACGCGGCTCCACAAAAAGAAGAGCGGCAACGGACCACCCAAACTGACTGAGAGGGAGCTGTGGATTATGCAGAAGTTTGGTTTCCTGCCGTCCCTTGTCCATCACCGGAGCACTGCAGAACTGTAAGTACAAAATCTTTTATCCTTCTAACTACTTTGGGCTAGTGTGGGTGTTAGGATTCTCGTAAACCCCTATTATTCTGGAGAAGTCAACAAACCGATATATGTTATTTACATAATTAATCTTGATAAATCAAGTTAATCGTTTAATGTTATATATTTGTTGTTCTTCTTTATTGTTGACTTGTGTTGTTGTTGACTTCATTTACATAATTAATCTTCAGAAATCAATTTAATCATTTAACGTTACATATTTGTTGTTGTTCTTTATTGTTGACTTGTGTTGTTGTTCACGCCTTTTGTCGAAACATCGATTTGCATTCATGTTACTTAAGTTATTTTATGATTTTGTCTTGCAGGTGATGGCTGCCTTAGATGCTGCGCAGGGTGATCTCGACGCTGCCGAGAATGTCTGTGCAGATCTCGAGCTGGGGATGGAGGAGGAGAACGTTAATGCGACACCTCCCGCTCCAGTCCGAGAGCGGGGAAAGGGGAAGCGAACAGCCCCAGAACATGTCAACCTCCTGGCTGCGATACAAAAGAGGTTCGACGAGTCTGGGCAGCTGCTGAAGGGCATTCAGCTGCCCCCAACACTGGCCATGACAGAGCGTGCGGCGTTCACCAACTACATGCGTGACTCGCTGATGACGATGCCACTGGAGCGGTTTCTCAAGACGCGGCCAGTGTTTAACCGCATCTTGTCGCAGGGGTTGGAGGAGGATTGCCGACATGAGGCAGGCATGCTTCCTCTGGCTGCGGTTGCTGCAGTGGATCCTGTGGCTGCGGCAGCTCCTGTGGCTGTGGCGGCTCCTGTGGTTGCACCGGCGCCTGTGGCTGTACCGGCTCCTGTAGTTTGTGCGCCTAGGCCTGGCCCTTCTCAGAGTGAGTTGTATCAGACTCAACCCCACCAGTGGACTCACCAGCCACCAATGCCACCGCCGCCATCACCCTGGGTGTCGCAAACCCAGGACTATGTCCAGCAATATATGCTGCAGCCGCCTCTTCAGCCTCAGCCTCAACCGCTGCCCGTACAGCCGCTCCAGATCCACCATCAGCCGGTCCGGCCTCTGCCTCAGCTGGTGCCACGTCCCTCTGTGTCGATGGTGCAGCAGCCTGCATTCCGGCCACTTGGTGTGGTGGGGCAGACCATGCCCCCTCTAGGACCAGCTCCCCGCCCAGCTGGTGCGGCCACTGTCAGTGTGCCCTGGGCGTCGACTCAACTCCCACTCCCACACCAGTCGCCCCCGCAACAGGAACTTTGTCAGAGTCGCCCAGCCAGACCTCCGATGGACTATTGAACTTGTCGGGACTGTCACGGATCTCGGGAGTGTTCGGGGTTTCGAACTTGGACCTCGTCCCCTCATCAGCCTCGATGTCCCCGGGTTCCGACAACAAGTGATTGTAAATGTTTGTAAATATGTGTAAATATGTAGTAATAGGTTAGTAAAATGTTCTTATGTTGTAATGTTTATGTTTGTATGTGTATATATATAGATGTATATATGTGTCAATATGTCCTTCATAAATAAAGATTGTGTAAACTAGAATTTTTGTGTCCGTGTTCAATAATGGGATGTCATCATTTAATTGTTATAAATTAAAGTAAAATTAATACCTAAATAACCACAGAAAATAAAGAATAATTATTATTAATATTAAGGACACAAGTCCCTACCCTCTCTTCCCATCTCTCCCTCTCTGTTCCCCTTTCTCTCCCACTCTCTCTTCCCCATTCACCCCCCTCTCTCTCTTCTGCTTTCTCCCCCCTCTCTCTTCCCCTTTCTCTCCCCCCTCTCTTCCCCTTTCTCCCCCCTCTCCCTTCCCCTTTCTCTCCCCCTCTCTCTTCCCCTTTTTCACCTCCTTTCTGTCCCTGTCTTCCCCTGTGTTCTTAGTATGTACCTAAAGCAGTATATTAAACTAGGTTAATCTTTCAAAAGTTTAATTCTTCTAAAAAGAGAGCAAATTAATTAAAAGTATTGTTAACTAGATTACTAGAAAAAATATAACAGACATGTAATGTGTTTTAATATCTAAAATTGATATAGTTTATTTGTACAAATAGACATAAACATATTACCATCTCGTAACAGTAGACATGTCACAACATAAGGGACATGTAAGTATTCATAAATATATCATAACAGTACACATACACAGTGCATACAGACAGATACAATTTGTTGGTACATCAGATCATGGTGTCTTGCCATGATAGTGCTCCTGCGGGCGAGATGACCCAGTCTTTAATTAGATTCCAATGCTCCTTTCCTATCTTGGAGGCGGTGTTGGGGCTAGGTACAATGCCAACATCTGGCAGGTTTTGCCCCTCTCTCCACGCTCCGGGGACAAAGTTGTTGTTCCCAGTTTCAGGACGATCCAGCTGCTGGTTCTGCAGCACTGGGTAGGGCATCCTCATCAGGTTGTGCACAACCATGCACATGGTGCCGATGACCTTCACGGTGGAGGAGTGGTGCTGCGTAGTGGTCAGCAGCACTTGGAAGCAGTTGGATAGGATGCCAAAGGCATTCTCCACCACTCACCTAACTCGGGAGAGCTGGTAGTTGAAGAGTCGCTCCTCATTTGTCAACCTCCTCCTGCTGTTTGGCTTCATCATGGTCACAGGACGAAGGCATCCTCACCGATTAGAAAATACGGCACATCCTTCTGGCCATCCACGATCGGTTTGGGGTCCGGAAAACCGATGGTGCCACCTTCAGTGCCTGCCTCCAGCTATGAGTCATTGTAGATCTGGGCATCAGATGCGGAGCCCATACCCCCAAGATCTGCCCAGATGAACTTGTAGTCCGCGTCTACAAGTGCCAACAGGACCATAATGTACGCCAATGTATGCCGAGCGTATGCTGAGTGTATGAGCTACGTATGAGCCATATGGCGACATACATTGACAATTTTGAACATGCACAGACATTTTTTAGCGGCTCGACCTACGCCGACCTATGATGCCGTATCCCAAGCGTACTCGACATATGCCCAACGTATATGTAACCAAAGATGCCGTATGCCGAAGTGTTGGTCGAAAATCGCATACCTCGGCATACGCTAACGCCATACATCGTAGTGTGAAACCAAAAAACCCACCTACAATGGAATGAGCCTGGAAATGATTCTAGTTGGATCCTACTGAGGTACATGATTAATCAATATTAACCTACTTACTAACTCAACAGCCCCTACCTGAGATTACCATAAAGACCAGTTTAAACACAAAGGTTCACCCTACATCCCACCCTACATCCCACCATCACCCTTTCAACGAGTATGCCACCACTAGAAAGATAATTAGTTATGTCCCACCCTCTACAAACGCTCAACATACTAGTCTAATATAGTTATAGTTACCTCGCCGTATATGTTTCTTTTTTCTCTTATCTTGTTCTTTACGTGTCGATCATGTACCAATGTTTTGCTTATTTCCCTGTAATTGTCTATCTATATTGTTGTGGATTTGTTTACTATGTAAGTAGTGGCAATTGTTATTAGGGCTGGAAACCAGTGCATTAGCATGCACTGACAACATGTTACTTAGAGGAATAAAAACTTGGAATAGGAAATAGGAACTTGAACAACAAAATATATATATATATTATATATATACAATGAAACCTCTCTAGATCGACCGACCATGGGACCGACTTTCACTGGCCCATTTAGGGAGGTGGCCGGTTTAGAGAGGTAGAATATCCTTACAATCGTATTGTTGGGACCCAAATAAAGCGATCGATATAGGGGAGTGGTCGATCTGTGGAAGGGTCAGCATAGAAAGGTTTTACTATATATATATTTAACCGTTCAGTTATTCTGCCCCCGCTTAAGGCGAGCCTAACGTGTTAATTTTATGTAATATTATGTAATATTTTCCATGTGAATTTCCTGGGCCTGCCGCGGGCTGCTGCGGCTCCTCCTCCCCGTCTGCAGTTAGTCCGTCGCCGTCGGTGTCCTCCCCGTGCTAAAGGCGGATAGCCAGAGTTTCGTCTACATACGCAATTTGCCATCGAGCGCATTTATCGGCCTAAAGTATCTCTAGATCTATAAATTAGGTTATTTCCGCTAACTGGCTGTCCCCTTCGCGTTTCGGGGTATTATTTATGTTACTGAATTATTCCAGAAGTACGCGTCCAGCTAGAGATGCCGCCGCTGTCACGGATAATCCGTTCTAAGTTAATGTCATTAATTTCCGCCCTAAAGTAACACTACGTTAATTCTGTTAGGGTTTTGTCATTATATTCCCACAGATGGGTTAAGTAACTGCATAAGGCTTGCTTAGGCTTAAGGCCCTTAATTACATATAAAGCAATCGAATATTAGGTTTTCCATTGCGGTTAATCTACAGTAATACTGGAGGATAGTCAAGAATGCAAGGAACGTCCCAATCCACCTTCACAAGAGCTCACGACTTTATTCTTACCATAACTAACAAGGATACCAGCGAAATATGCATATCTATTAAAGAAGCAAATAACTCCCTTTCCCTCCCGTATGGTTTGATTACGTTAGTTTTAGAATTTAGATAGTAAAAAACCCAAATATCGGCTGAAATGACAGAGCGTGCAAAAACACGTCTGCCGGGTCAGGCCCCGAATGCCCGACCTCCCGCCGTTGCTTAGCTAGTCGCCAAGCAACGCTTTACCCCCGCGAACCCTCGCGTGCACATGCGGAAGCAATTTGCGCGCCCGTTGAACGAGTGTGCAAATTGCTCAAGGCGAGTAGGCACGCCCACTTCATATATATATATTTCCTGCATGTACGATAAATAATTAAAAATTAAATCCCTAAGTCTGACTGTCCCTTCTCTCGACTCTCAACCAGTCCTTTTCAAAACAGCAGGAGTACCACCCCCCTCCCCACACACACACACATCTGGTTATATAAACATAAAAACTAAACAAAGTTGTGCATGAAGAGCATTTGTCGGAGGACGGCTCCCGTCGCTGCGAGGCATACCGGTGTGGCGGTTTCAGCGTGTTCCCGTGCTCAGCCGTCTCCCGTTGCTTCTGCGCATGCGCGGATTTCGCATCAACTCGGATCACCCGAGACACTTATTGGCGCATGCGCACATCCTACAAACTCGGGTCGAATAATCGAATACGCTTCTCCGCACTCGGGTGGACAATTCTTTTTTTTTTTTAATAACCGATAAAAAATACAGCAAAATAGGATTTAAAGTATTTTATGATGGCCTAGTTTACCTATATTTCCATTTAATTAATCTAAGTTATTCTTTTTTTGCACACGGCACGTGTATTTGTCGACTCCACTCGCCGTGTTCTATTTGAAATTCTGACGACTGGGATGACCCGAGTCGCCCGGGTAGTGTTAATCGATTACGGCCATGTTTTTTAGATTCTGACGCATGCGCAGAAGCGAGGTACACCTCTCAGCACGGGAACACGCTGAAACCGCCACACCGGTGTGGTGGTTTCATCGCCCGGTCAGTTTCAGCGCCCTGCCGTGGCTTCTGCGCATGCGCGGATTTTAAGAGATGGTCAAAACACCCGTGGCCTCGCCGGCTACAAGCTCAGCTGGTGCCCAGCAGTGTTAGGGACCGATTAGGCCGAAATCTATTGAATGCGATCATATTTAACAGAATTACATACTCAAATAATTAAATTTAATTAAATTAACCTTAAATTCCAAGCGATATTAACATAGGCGTCGAATCGCCGAGTGTAAACAAAACAAATAGCAGTGCTCGCCGCAACATGCGAAAACCGCGCATGCACAGAAGCCACGGCAGGGTGCTGAAACTGACCGGGTGCTGAAACCGCCACACCTGACCACTTTAATATCATTTAGACTGGGCGCTTTGTAACATATTCTCGAAATTTACTGCACATCCGGAATGTTTGTGAATTTCTTATGTACTCACTGCATAGATTATCCTGAAACCATGTGATATATGATAACTAGTATAGATAGCTATTATTGTGTCCAGTTGTTTTCACATTATCTCTATCAGTAAAGATGCACTGACCTAATTAATCATGAAATGTCAACATGGGTAAGTTGTGCCAGTGATGATGGGGCAAGTTGTGCTATGGCACAACTTACCCAATGTTGCTTACTTTTATGTAAACTAGGTTTGGGGCACTTCATCGGTGTCTTTGTAAATAATGACATCAGATTGATAATTAACTAGGAGCTAGTTCAGTCTAAGGGTACACATGTTGGTGAAAAGTTAAGTTAACTACACGTATTCATCATGAAGTATAATCTTTTTCATATTTGTCAATTCTACAGCATTTCTCTTCTTTTTTTCAGGACAAAATACCACGTAAATACGATTGCAAGACAACCATGGGGCAAGTCCCAGAAGATGTGCTGAAACGAGCTGCTGATGCAGTCGAAAATGGCAAAAGGGTGTGAGCAGCTGCAAAAGACTTCAATGTTTGCAGAATGACTTTGACACATTTTATGTCTAAGCGGCAAACTGAACCTGAATCTGTGATTGGTTATAAAGCAACCGCCATGAGACATATTGTTATCCCACCTGCAATGGAAGAGGATTTGGCAAATCATGTTAAAATACTGTCAAGACATGTTCCATGGCCTGACATTGCCTGAGAGGTCAAAACAGTTGCTGCAGCCTTGGAACAAAACCAATTGAAAAAGGGAAATGCCACTAAGCCTACAGCAAAAACGTTTCTGTTCAAAAAAGACAAAAAAACAAGTAGGCCTAGTAGAGCAGCATGATGATGATGAGACAAGTTCCCATTCCGATCCAGAATCAGTTGAATATACTGATACATCAACCCTACCTATTATTGATATGCTTATCTTAATCGTGTCTCCACAGGATTTGTGGTATTAAATATGGTAAGTCCTTTGTAATACTACTAGTTTAGTCCCCCTCGGTTGTACGCTTTCTAAGTGCATTGTCTTTCTTGTAGACTGGGGACCATGCTGAGTGCCCATATTCCAGATGTGGCCAGACTAGCGATGTGTAAAGCTGAGGTAGTGAGGTCTATAGATCTAAGCTTATATATATATATATAATTTTTATGTTCTTTAATATATCTATCCTCTTGAATCATATAGCATAATTGAGGTATTGGAAGTTGATCTAATTTGAGCTGCGTCACTAACTCATGGGTATCCTTAAAGTGTTGACATTTCGAGGAAGTGGATATTTAAAATGTATGCCCGAACGATTGTTGTTGTAAATAAATGCTCAAATGCAAGACCAAGCAGATTCTTTGTTGATTAAAATAAAATTATTGTATTGAGACAAATCAACTAAATCGGAGGGTGGGGGTAAATGTTGCATTAAATGTCAACAATATTTAATGTTTTTGCTACGTGTTGTTTCAGAAAATATCGTTATATTACTTATAATGACAACAACAAATAAATGCTCATGATAGTCGTTTTATTGTGTGGTATGAATAGGCTACTTCAGTCTACACACAGCATGAAACACGTTCTATGAAAAGAATATATTTTAATTGGATATCACAACTTTCGTTGCGCTTGGTTTCATGTTGTGTTCTTTCTGGGTAGAGATAAGAAGTAAATATCTTTCTTGAGGGAATATTTATGAGTTTGTGGAGATGATATTTCAAACCGTCAAAAATCTTCAGAACATAACTCGCTGAGTGCTGACTACTAGACCGAGTTGAATTTAACAAATTTAAGATTGTTTTCAACCAAACCCTCATTAACTGTGCATTCAAACATTGCGTAACGTGCCGATCACTGCACCACCTAGTACATCAGTCTGTATTGAACGTTGACCATAATGCCCCTCGTACTGGCGTCATTCCGGTCTGTTTCTTCTTCAATAATGCTCGTTCAATTTGGATCAATGTATGCAATATTATAACAAGGTGATGTTTCCGTTGCCATCTATCGTTGATCAATATTATAAGCAACTACCGCGACAACTCTTGGTAATTCTAAATCTAGATCTAGAATGATCAAGATTTATGGGTCATGTGTCAACAAAAACTACTTTTTAAAACTTATACATACATACAACACACACAAACACAAAGAGATTCTCGGGCGCAAATGACACAGTGTAGCATCCCGGTTCGGGATCGTGCCGGTGGTGGCGCCACCGGTCACGTGAGGTGTGTGTGTGTGGGGGTGGGGGGTCGTACATCAAGTAAGGCACCCAATCAATAATAAAGTAGCAAATAAACATAATTATATATATATATAGTATATATTATAGTACATATATATATATATATGTGTGTGTATATATATATATGTGTATACGTGTATACTTACATACATACATATATAAATATATACTGCATATCATGGATAAGTCTGAATAGACTTGTTTTCACCATAAGACAGTTTGTCAATAGAAAACCCAAGCCTACACTTTTAACCTCCCACATCACATAGACATGGTATGAGAGTAACTGGCCTTTGATGACGCTGTAAGTTAATCACAGCGCTGAAAATCTAAATTGGCAGAGGTGGGGGTCACTGGGAATCGAACCACCGACCTTCAGATCAGGAGTCCGACTTAGAAAAAGTCAGACACTCTAACCACTCCGCCACAGAGAACAACCACATACACACATATATATATATATGGATCACTTGATGTTTTCCCACTGTTTGGCCATCTATTCGAGGTAGAATAATGGAAAATGCACATCTGGCTGCATTAATAGCCCCAAATCCTAGGCCCTCATCTTCTAACATGCGTAAGAACCTTGCTACCTGAGATATAAAGGGATTCATAAGTTTAACCTTCTGTATCAGGCAATGAACTCCCCACTTCTTTAAGTAAGTTGTGTACATTTTTACTGTGCCTTTCCTCCATGCATGTGATACTAATCTTTGTTGAGTAATTTTATCCAGGCCAAATTGTTGTAAATATTTATTTTAAAAAGGAATGCTAGCAGCGGAGTTGTCGACACGTCTCCATGGCGTGTCAATGGGCCTTGATGTGTTAGATTTCCTGGGGATCTTGGGAATCGTAGGCAGTCTTTGGCTGTCGACACTATGGCTGGTAACCATGGTTGTGTGTCCCATTCGGGGACGAACAGAATTGCGTGAGTTTTGTCCATTCTGATTTTCCTGGCCACTCGGCTGATAATGCTGAATGGGGGGAAAATGTAATAAAAATCATTTTCCCAAATAAGAGAGAAAGCATCTACCTGCCAAGCATTTGGTTCTGGGTGCCACGAAACATATTTTTGTAATTTACAGTTATTTCTGGAGGCAAATAAGTCGATATGTGGTCGACCCCATTTTTGACATATGTTTTTGAAAATATATGTGTTTAGTGACGATTCCAAATGATCATGGAAATGTCTACTCTTTTTGTCAGCAGGGTATTTTGAACCCCTGGAATATGTGCCACTGTTAGCCAAACTTGGTTTTGTTGCGCCCAGTCCCAAATATTTTTCGCTATGTTATTGCAGGGTTTTGACTTTGTCCCCCCCATGTTCCGTATGTAAGCCATAGCCGTCGTATTCTCTGTTAGAATTCGAACATGATCTCGTGGCACTCTGATTAAGCTTGCTAATCCTAAATAAATGGCTCTTAATTCCAGGACATTAATATGATCAGAAATTTCATTTTGTAACCATCTCCCTCCTGTCGCTACATCGTTTCGATGTGCTCCGCAACCTTCTAGCGAAGCGTCGGTCGTGACTACCATGTTGGGTTCTCCCATGCTAATGGGATTGGGATAGTTATGAACATGTTTAAAGCACCAGGTGATATCCTGTAGTCCTTCGTCGGAAATGAACATTTTCCGTTTGAAGTTCCCTTTAGTGCGAGCTAAAGCCAAATTCTTATCTATTTCTAGGGATTTAATGTGTGCCCTACCATATAGAACAGCAGGAGCATACGCTATCATTATACCGATTAGGACGGTGACCTGCCTTATCTTTGGCCTAGTTAGCTCGACCAAGCGGGTCGCTGATTCTAGAAACTTCTGGAGTTTCTGTTTCGTAAGCAAGATCGTCATTGTTTTTGTATTAACGATAAACCCCAAACATTTAAGCTTGGTTGTCGGTTTAAAAACCGACTTGTCTTTATGAATATAGAAGCCCAAAGTTGTAAGCAGTTGGCATAGATCGTTGACTGCGTTTTGACACCCTTGAAATGACTTTGCCATAATAAATGCGTTCGGCTAGATCTGTTGTAGCTTCAACTCCATAATCTGACTTATCCGGGCATCCAGGTCTAACGGATAAGTGGCCACGTCGTCACTCTCCCGGTCAGACGGTATGTCTGCCCCGGGCTGCGGGGATGGCGGTGCCATCAACCCAGGCGACGAGTCGTAGCCCGTGGGCGCGTGTCCCTCCGCAGCTGCCGGCGGGGGCTTGTTTCGCTTCGTAGCCAATGGTAGTCTGTAACCAAAATAATAATTTGTTACTATAAACCGGAATCAACTCAACGTGAACACAGGAACAGTGATGCCAGGTTTAACCCGGGTTGAGGATCTTTGTGGTATTGAGTAACGTATTTACACCGTTCTCAGTACAGGCATGGTAAGCTAAGTGTATTGTCGTAGGTGTTTGGTATCGAAACCAACCATACGAGGGGTAGGCCTTTGGACCTCCCACACTCTCTGTTCCGTACACTTCTCCCTCCCACGGCTTCTGCGCCAGCAAGTTGGAGAAAATGCTACGAAACTCGGAGGTACGCCTCAAAAACTTTGGGGAGTCTATAAGAGAAACCCAGGATCATCCCCAACAAGACCTTCTATTAGGGTCCGAGGGAATCTCCACAGGTGATGTGACTAACGCCAACATCTCTACCCGTGTGTAAACAGGTGTCGATAGAACAAAGGTTTCAGTTCATGAACAAAGCAATGCATTGTTCTATCCGTGTATATAAAAATGCCAATCTTGTCCTAATGGACCTCAGAAAGTTCTGAACTTTCATAATTTGATGCTATAATGCATCATGAACAAGCTAAACCAAAGTTTTGATTTATACTTAGTTATTTAGCTTGTTGTAGGCAAATTTTGCCTTAGCAACTCAACGGTCTTCCCGTCGTGAGTTGTTTATGCTAATTGCTGGACCCGGATGTGCTTCCTTCTCCCTAGCCTGCGGCTAGCCTGAGGCTTTATACCGAGGTAAAATATATATATATATATATATCATTTTCTATGCTTGTTTTGAGAGGTTAGAATACAGAAAACGTCAATAATTTGTTTTAAAGGACCCTTATACTAGGGGTACATCTAGACTTTTCCAGATCTAAATTAAGAAAATGTCAATAATATCAGTCGACGCAATATTGCTAGTAAAAGCGGAACCATACCATTATCAACGTGCGGGGCATTACATATGGGAAAACCTGAAAAAGACCATCAAATGATCAACCACAGCAATTACAATATAGTAAAAGAATTTCAAACAATGCTGTCAATCTTAAACTATTATGGTGCGTTTACACGGCGCAACAAATTGAGCAACTTTTGCCTCTACCAATCACTTAAATTACAATGTAAAAAGGTTTGGTTCGCACAACACACAACAAAATAGGATTTACTCTATTTTGTTGAGCTACTGTTGAGATGTTGAGCGCAAGAACCGATAAAAACGCGCCTCTTTGATCACATGACACAATGTATCACACCAAAACATTGTGATACCTGCATAGTGATTTTACTCATTCGTCTGTTGCTCCTTCAAAAACTTCCCACTGTCTGAAAGATAAGTCAACAGTAAAAGAATTGATGACCGCACATTAGTTCCAATAAATCGGCATCTCTAATTTATTCTTAAAGCTGCCCAATCTCCTCAAGCATTACATTCGGTGAAATTGACGTCAATTTGTTGAGGGCAACAAATCAACATCACCTTGCTATCAACAAGACTGCAATCAACAAGTTGCGCAACAAAGTCACATAACTTGTTTCGCCACCATTAGTATTATAATTGAGACTGGAACAGATAATACATAAACATGTTTGTATCACATCAAGCAGGGATCACAGATCGGCTAATGGAGAGGAATATACCTCACCTCACAGATACTAATCAGTAGAATTTGTACAGCTCCTCCTACCCTCCCCCCGCCTTCCCCCCCTCCCCCCCCCCCAAACTGCGCCAAATGAAATGTTGAAAGATTAAAATAAATATATTCCTATCACTTATATTTTTTTCACCAAATAAAGAAAAAAAACATAAATTTGGAAGTATGGCGGCTTAAGTTATAGTATTAAGCATGTGATAGCTACAGCTTATGATGAATGCACATGTATTATTTCATATTTTATGGATTTCTTGGAGACAAGACTAATCAATTAAAACTTGTCTTACATGGTTTATATGGATCCCTTGGGGTCCAAGATGATTTCAGTCATAGAATTATGTTTTATGTGTTAACTTTCATCCTTCACTGATCCACATTCTCACACATGATTTACACATATGCACAGTTATATTACTCCAATATGAAAAATAAAATTAAGGGATTTGGGTGTATTGTCTAATCCTTTTGCCAATATATACTGCAATATATATATAGGCATACTGAAGGATATATTAATCAATTTCAGTCATCTTCAAAACTTTATCGACAATAGATGTCGAAAGACCTGATATACGGTTGCATAAATAGGTGATATTAATCAAACAAAACATATTGCGAAACCAGCACAGGTACAACTTGCACTGTTCCCATTGGAGATTGAATAAAAAGAAATCAGCTTATATAGACATGTTTAGACACAGATTTGTGTATACGTAAGCATTGAGACGTACGGTTTTGAAAATAGTCCTCATTATAAATAAAAATGTCATGAGAACCAATTTACTAAACATTGATTATTTTGAATTCCTTTAATAAACAATGTACGGTTTCTTTCATTTAAAAGACTGACACAATATATTGTTGGATTGACCACAGCATGCATGAGTTTTGAATGTACAGTAGGGTTTCCCTAAAATGCCCCAGCTGAGATAGATCAATACAGACACAGACTAATTGAAAAATCAATTCAGGACAGAAGCTATCATTCTAAGATCTAAATGATGCAATTTTGTGAGTTACATATATTCTGTATATACAAATACACACATATATATACTCTGTTTATACTACATATATGCTAGTGTAGGTGCAGTCAGGTGGCTCCCCCCTCTGTGCACTGGGTAAGTCCGACAGGGTTCTGGTTTCATCTGCTAGGAGTGTGTGCAGCGCAACAGTGCCCTGCACCGCGACGCCGATGGGACAGGGTCACTGCTTGCCAAACTCGCACTGCATACACATGCAGGTGTTCTACAGACTAGTTTCCATTTAAATAATATATATACACACACATATATGTATATTATTATGCGTCTGCTTTCACAGGTTAGTATATATATAATTACAAAAGAAAAACTAAAGTACATATATACATATAAATACATATATTACCTGTGAAAGCAGACGTATACACATTCTAAATGATAATACAGTCATAAGAAGCAGTTGTTGGTGTTAGTCAATGCTTGGTGTGTTAAGCCTTTGTGTGCTTAAAGACCGACGACTGGGTGTCACGGCGTGGAGGTTGCAGCGGCTTCATGGAGGTGACCATTGACCGAGCATAGTCGTTGTTAATGAGCCCGGCATCCCGCAACTTGGTTTCCAGTCGCACTCGGGGATCAGAAGTGATCTGTAAGGATTTCACAGGTATATCTATAAGTATTGTGTATCACCATGTAAAGATCTGGTCACGTGATTCTAGCATGTATTCTTTACAGGTAGTGTAAACAAGGTACTTTCCAGAAACAAGGCCCATACTAAAAGCCCTTCCTGTGAATGATAATAATATATTTATTTTAATGTTAATACTCAATTCAGAAGAAACTGGCTTAAGCCAGACGGTATGGTCGATGGACTTCAGCACACGCCTCCCATTTTGGGAGGTCATGGCATTCGAACCCTGGCCGAGTCAAACAAATGACTTAAAAATGTATGCTTGTCGCTACCCAGACTGGCGTCTTGGCATTAAAGAGGTTTGGTATACTTCGCAAGAACAGGAACCACTCCGACAAATGCTTTTCATGCACAACTTTGCTTACGTTTTATGTTTATATAAGCAGATATGTGGGGGGAAAGTGCTAGAGTCACTTTGCCTGAACTGGGTCAGGGAGAGTGCTGACGTTAGTGCTCCCCAATCACAACTTTGCTTACATTTTCTATTTATATAACCAGATACATGGGAGTGCTTCCCAAGCACAACTTTGATTAAATTTTCTATTTATATCACCAGATACATGGGGGGGGGGGGTGAGAAGAGTGCTGAGGCTGGAACTCCAGCTGCTGTTTTGAGCATGGCTGGGTGAGAATGGAGAGAAGGGAGAATAAAACTTAGGTATTATAATTTGTTAGAGTAGTACATACAGGAAATAGATTTGCTGTAAGTGTAATGTAAAATATTTGTTAGTACAATTCCCTTGCATAAGTTACTTACAGTAATGATTCAGAAATACATATCGGTGGGAGGCGTTGTTTTTTTGTTTAAAAAAAATATAAACAGTAATGCACCAAAGGAGAAATTGAACCCCCGACTCCAGAATCTTACATTTACAAACAAACAAAGATTTAACCAATCAGATACCTGGTTTGCGGTGAAGGTGTTAACAGTGAAGAGCGGCCGCTGGAGGTCGCTGCCGTCGTCCTCTGCCGGCTTCAGGCGGGCTTCCCATGCCTTGGTGTCCGACCACAAGCGCTTCAGGTCCTCCTCCACGTGGGGGCGCACCTGCAAGCCCCAAATCATATGTACAACAACAATAGAGCCAATCTCCCCAGGTGCCTCAGTGCGGTCCTGTAACTCACAACCCACAAATCGTATGTACAACAATAAGCCAGTCTCCTTGGGTGCCTCTACAAGCCACAAAACCCACGATTCATATGTACAACACTAGAGCCAGTGCTTCGGTGCACACCTGTAACCCACAAAACATATGTACAACACGAGAGCCAGTCTCCCCATGTGTTTTAGTGCGTGCCTGCAACCCACAAACCATATGTACAACACTAGAGCCAGTCTCCCCAGTGCTTCAGTGCCTACCTGCAACCCACAAAACATATGTACAACACTAGAGCCAGTTTCCCCAGGTGCTTCAGTGCCTACCTGCAACCCACAAAACATATGTACAACACCAGAGCCAGTCTCCCCAGGTACTTCAGTGCCTACCTGCAACCCACAAAACATATGTACAACATGAGAGCCAGTCTCCCCAGGTGCTTTAGTGCGTGCCTGCAACCCACAAACCATATGTACACCACTAGAGCCAGTCTCCCCAGGTGCTTCAGTGCCTACCTGCAAACCACAAAACATATGTACAACACGAGAGCCAGTTTCCCCAGGTGATTCAGTGCCTACCTGCAACCCACAAAACATATGTACAACACAAGAGCCAGTCTCCCCAGGTGCTTCAGTGTGCACCTGCAAGTCACAAAACCCACAAAACATATGTACAACACTAGAGCCAGTTTACCCAGGTGCTTCAGTGCCTACCTGCAACCCACAAAACATATGTAAAACACGAGAGCCAGTCTCCCCAGTGCCTACCTGCAACCCACAAAACATATGTACAACACGAGAGCCAGTCTCCCCAGGTGCTTTAGTGCGTGCCTGCAACCCACAAACCATATGTACAACACTAGAGCCAGTCTCCCCAGGTGCTTCAGTGCCTACCTGCAACCCACAAAACATATGTACAACACCAGAGCCAGTTTCCCCAGGTGCTTCAGTGCCTACCTGCAACCCACAAAACATATGTACAACACGAGAGCCAGTCTCCCCAGGTACTTCAGTGCCTACCTGCAACACACAAAACATATGTACAACACGAGAGCCAGTCTCCCCAGTGCCTACCTGCAACCCACAAAACATATGTACAACACTAGAGCCAGTTTCCCCTGTTGCTTCAGTGCGTACCTGCAACCCACAAAACATATGTACAACACTAGAGCCAGTCTCCCCAGGTGCTTCAGTGCCTACCCTCAACCCACAAAACATATGTACAGCACTAGAGCCAGTCTCCCTAGGTGCTTCAGTGCCTACCTGCAACCCACAAAACATATGTACAGCACTAGAGCCAGTCTCCCCAGGTGCTTCAGTGTGCACCTGCAAGTCACAAAACCCACAAATCATAAGTACAACACTAGAGTCAGTCTCCCCAGGTGCTTCAGTGCACACCTGCAAGCCACAACACCCACAAATTATATGTACAATGATAGAAGCAGTCTCGCCAGGTGTTAATGAGAACAGGCATCATTCATATGATAAGGCATAAAAAAGATATCGCACTGGCTATTCGCAGAGCTGCTCTGAATAATAGCCACCAATACTGTTATTCGCAGAGCTGTGCATGCGCTGAAAACGAGGCGACAGCAAAACAAATGTCCACGGCCATTGAGTTTGCAAACTTGTTTCAAAGAAATATATAACCAATGTCTGATTAACCCTACCCATCTCCTAGCTCACAGATGTTATTAACCATAGGATATCAATAAAAACATGAATAAAATCGAAGTGTTGCAATGCGTGTATCGGCAAAATGGCTTTATGGTTACTTCTGCCAACCAACCCGTGCGCATGCGCGGGAATTCTAGGATGCAAACATAAACATGTAATGTGTCTATAGGCCTACGTATAGTGCAAAACTTCCATTTTATTCTAAATTAATAGAAATACAGAACAATGTGGCATAAACATGGATGCAAGCATGCGATATAATACTACACGATATTCACAAGCATGTGCTGTGGCAACGGTCCCACAACCGTAGTGTTCATCAATGCCATTAGATGTCACATGCGTTGTGGATATTGTTTATTAATAGTGACTGACTAGTTTGGTACCCTCCTAAAATTTTCAAAAGGGTGCAAACATGAAAATTATATTTTTCTTGGAAGCTCCAATGATCCAATATACTTTCGGAATTTTCAAAATTTGACTGACATATGTGCATTTGAAAGTTAGTAATTTCCATAGCATTTGTATGCGCTGTTGCCGCGGTCACACAACCGTAGTGTTTGTCATCGCCGTCAGATGTTGCACGCGTCGTGGTTTTGTCTATATAATGAATATATTTAAGACAAAGCTAGCAGCTCTGCAAATAATAATCATTCTTGTGCTAATTCGCATAGCAAAGCAGCTCTGCAAATAATAATCATTCTTCTGCTAATTGGCAGAGCAGCGCAGCTCTGTGAATAGCATCGTCCAAAAGATATATGGTGCTATTTTAGCGTCCGGTCCACCGCAGTGTCCGTAGTCTATGCTGTTAAATGACCTGATCTGTCTACCGAAAAAGAAAACAATCATTTTGAACTTGCCTGCCCCAAATTTCTTATTTGGGTACTCCAGTGAACCAGAGGATATCAATAAAAACATGAATAAAATCGAAGTGTTGCAATGCGTGTATCGGCAAAATGGCTTTATGGTTACTTCTGCCAACCAACCCGTGCGCATGCGCGGGAATTCTAGGATGCAAACATAAACATGTAACGTGTCTATAGGCCTACGTATAGTGCAAAACGTAATGTAATTACGCATTACGACCAAAACTGTATACAAAATACGCAAATATTGTATGGGCAGGCAAGTCTGGTATTAGTGTCGTTCATCAAGTAGAAGGCATTCTCGTCATTAATCCAATCCAACGCATGTGTAATAAAACTACTTAAACGCACCGTCTCCCTTAGGGCCTCCAGGCGCCGCTCCTGCTCCTCCTTCTCCTCCTGTACCTGAGCTACTCTCTGCGCCTTCACCTCGTTCTTGGCCCTGAGCTGCTCCTCCCTGAACTGGACGCGTTCCTGGTCGCGCAGCGCCTGCTTCTCCAGCTTCCCCTGCAGCTCCTCCAGGCGCTTCCGGTCCAGTTCTATCTTCAGCAGGTCGGCCTCTGTCATCTCATACTTAAACTGCCGGATCTAGAAGAGCAGAGGTGGTTGGTTGTTAGAGTTTGACGTACTGGCAACATCTAAGGTAATATCAGGACGGGTAACAACTTGTGACAGTGCGCACTCGTGTTGACTTTATAGTGCTACCCCACTGGGAAATCAGGCTGCCGGCACCATGACCCGATATCACACTCAGTCACATTATCCTGGCACTGAGCTAACCAGTCCTTGCCCTATCCTATTAATGCCAAACGCCAGGCTAGGAAGCGACAAGTATTAATTTGATAAGTCATTGGTTTGACTCAACCGGGAACCAAACTCCCGATCTCCCGCACGGGAGGCCCGCGCTCTACCAATTCGGTCACCGCGTCCGATAGAAGACCAGAGAAGAGAGGGGAGGTGGCTGGGGGTAGGCGATAAGGAGGGGATTTAGTAGTTTGAGAAATTGATTGTTGGTGGTTGGTTTATGCTGTGTCGGAAGCAAAGGCTGTATTCACGGTGAGAAGTGCTTAACTTGTATTCTGTCCATTTCATTCAACTACTGCTTGTATGCAGAGTGTACAAGTATACAATCAAATATGTGTCAAAAGACAGCGGTGTGAGAGTCAACATCATGAAGTTTTGGAAATCCTAATAGTTGCCCTGTTATTCAGGGTTCCTACCGTTTGGTTTAATATAAACCCATAACTACCCAGTAGATTAAGCCACCATTTTCCAATATTTTTCCAGGACCAGGATGGGCTATTTTCCAGTATTTTTAAAAATAAAAGTTTCTGTAAATATGTCAATTTTAGTGGGTTTTTATTTTATTTTTTAGATATTACTTATCTTAGGTGAAAAAGAATGTGCATGTACTATGATATACTTCATGAACAAACCTTTACCCTATTGCCATAAATAATAATCTTCATTACTTTTCCAAAATATTCTAAACAATTTTAAAAGTTCGATTTTCACAAATTTGGAACTGATCATAATCTACTTTACTTAATTTGCTATTAAGAATGGCCAACTTTGGAGACATTTCAAGTAAAAACATGCCAAATTAATATTGGATAAATATTCCTTTATATTTACTAAATTGGATAAATATTCCTTCTATGCAGGCAATAATAAGTGCTCCCCTGTCAAGCTCTACTGAAGTCAAGTACTTAGGACACTTTATGACTGGTGACTTTAGAGATGACATGGATATTAATAGACAGTGTTGCAAGTTATACGCTCGGGGAAACACACTCATCAGGACATTTCAATGTGTACAGCTGATGTCAAGGTCAATTTATTTAGGACTTTCTGTACTACCTTGTATACTGTCCAGATTTGGTGGACCTATAGAATGCATAGCATTAGAAAACTGAATGTAGCATATAATGACATTATGAGGTTAAATACTCTGACTACCTAGGTATCACAGTGTTAGTCAGCTATTTGCCAATATTGATGTGCCAGCCTTCCAGGCTGTTATCAGGAATCTAATATTCAAATTTATTACTAGACTTGACAAGTCAGAAAATGCTATAATACAGGGACTTGTACAAATAGGTGTGAGTGATCTCAGATTTACCTCTGCCATATGGAGGCATTGGTACAAACTACTGTATGTAAACCAACATTTTGATGATGGTTAATATTGTAGTATTCATACTATTACTTGTATGTTATTCACATTTATTTTTATATGTACCTATTATGGACCAATTTATGTAACTACAACGATGTTGAGTCTGAAATAAAGTATTGCATTGAATTGAATACATATTAAAATAAGTGAACCAGTTTTTTAAATGGATATGCAGGATAAAATATAAATGCTTTGGTTTCGAAAATGTTATGGGCTCATCGGATTGTGGAACTTTTAATGCAGCGTCCCCCATTGTGACCTCCCAGTGACCCCAAGCCACCGCCACCCACCTTCTCCTTGTCGTCGTCGCGCCTCTTCTTCTCGCGCGCCTCCTCAGCGCGAAGGACGCCGAGTCGCTCCTCCTGGCGTCGCGACTCCAGCTCCTGCCTTAGCTGCATGGCCTCCATCTTTTGCTCGCGCCACTCCTGGACCTATAGGGGAACGACAGGAACAGCGAGTGAACGAATCAGACGTTGAAAGCTATGGTTATATAAAGGCTCCATGCCGCAAATTTCTTTTAAATATATACACTCTATTCTCGAGGGTAAACGCCCATGTTTGGGTTAACGCCCACCCCCTACTTGGCCAATATTTCACAAATGCCCACCCCTTAAACGCCCATGTGTGGGTAAATGCCCAACCCCTATTTCAGTGATTTGAGAATTTAAACGCCCAGGCTGTTAACCCGCGAGAATACGGTATATTAGACATGTGAATATGTAGTCTATATAACATTGAATATTCAATAAAGACTCAAGGGTGCTACTTTACCATGCAGTCTACCGCTAGTGTGTGGTTTACCACAGTATCCATGGTCTACACTGTGAAATGACTTGATCTGCCTACCATGACCTCAGCTGATTTTGTTACGGTCAGGGTTAGGTAAATTGTTTGTTTTTATCATCCTGTTCTTGCAGTGGAGGTAGAACGCACACAAAATAGTAATTGGCACCGACTCAAGTCAGTTATTTACTTTGGCTCGAACATATATTAATTCTAGTTAAGGACGAAAAATGCCTCCTGCTGTTATTAATACATCTCATGTATACCTAGATACAATATATATATACACACATATATATATATATATATATATATATATATATATATATATATATATATATATATTTATATAGATTAGTTAGACGAATCTTACCTGGGTATAGTTGATGGATAACTGTTGTTTTACCGAGGTATAAGTCTCAGATAGACGTGGGCTAGGGAGAGGGAAGCACATCCGGTCCAGCAATCTTTACCTACTTATTCAGGATAAATGATCCAATAAAATCAACAATCTAAGAATGACAATGGTATTAAACTGTGAAGTTTCCTTGGTATAAGCAAACGAATAGACGTGGAAGGGTGTGGTGGGCAGGCCCACCACACCCTTCCACGACCTTCTAAACAAGCTATACAAACACCCTTTGGGTGTGTTTGGCACACACATAATTTATACCTATTTAAAATGAGAGCGTTAACATCTAATATAACATATCTAGTAACAACTAAATTGGTCGTAATGCTCGCATTGCGTTTGATGCGAGGGAAGGAAGAGACCCTCCCCCCCCCCTCCCCTGCCGTCGCGCAGTTTTCCCACCTACCCTCTAGTTGGCAACGTTTGCGGACTTTACCGCCAATCTTTGCATAAAGACCGGCTCGTTCGGTGTCAGAGTCCGACTCAGTGGTTGACGAGTCGGACGAAGAGTCAGAACACGAGTGCTTCTTCTTCTTCTTGCTCTTCTTTTTGGGTTTCTTGACTTTCTTCCCTTTCGTGGCCTTGGTGAACTCCTCACCAGACAAACTCACTGGCCGCTTCCGCTTTTTGGTCTTAAGACGTGGGATCTCGAATGCGGAATCCATTTCTTCTAAATCGGAAACGTCCTCCCAATCCGAATCAATCGGTGGGAGGTGTTGAGTTTGGTCCTTAAGGCTTTGCATTTCACGCATCTTTTGCTTTACCAACCGGTTTACCTGATTTGTTAGGTCATCCGGGTATGCAGTCCCGTCATCACTCTCCCTGTCTGAGAGTAGATCGGCCCCCGGCTGTGGTGACGGGGGAGCTGTCTGGTCGGGTGATGTATCGTAGCCGGTAGGCATGCGCCCCTCCGCAGCAGCGGGCGGCGGTTTGTTTCGCTTTGTAGCCATCGGTAGTCTGTAACCAAAAAAGGATACTTATTAAACCGGAATCAACTCAACTGAACACCGAAGTGACGCCAGGTATAACTGGGTTGAGGATCTGAATGGTATTGAGTAACGTATTTACACCGTTCTCAGTACAGGCGTGATAAGCTAAGTTTTATCGTAGGTTTTTTAGGTATCGAAACTAACCATATGTGGGGTAGGTTTCTAGAACCTCCCATCTCTCTGTCGCGTACACTTCTCCCACCCGCGGCTTCTGCGCCAGCAAGTTGGAGAAAATGCTACGAATCTCAGAGAAACGCCTCATTTAAAAGGGGAATCTATAAAAGAAACCCAGGATCATCCCCAACAACACCCTCTATTAGGGTCCGAGGGAATCTCCACAGGAGATGTGACCGTGCCAACATCTCTACCCGTATTAAAGCGGGTTGAGAGAACCATAGGAATCAATAAGCACAAAGCAATCCTTTGTTCTATCCGTTTCGATATTTCAAACGCTAATCTAGTCCAAACTGGACGTACGAAAGTTCTGAACTTTCAAATCTAGATGCAATATTGCATCATAAACAAGCTTAACCAAAATCATTTTCATTACTTACAGTTATGAGCTTGCTGTAGATAAATACTCCTGGAGCAACTCCACGAGCGTCCTCCGGTCGTGAGTTGTTTATACTAATTGCTGGACCGGATGTGCTTCCCTCTCCCTAGCCTGAGGCTAGCCTGAGGCTGTATACCGAGGTAAAATATATATATATATATATAATATCAAATAACTGTACATTAATTATGAAAATTAGGGAGAAGCAATATGAGTTGAGCGTCTGCCTCTCGGTTTGATAGGTCATGGGATTCGAACCCCGGGTTCGAACGCTGGCCGAGTCAAACAGATGACTTAAAAATACTACGAATGTATAGACACCATACACACCTATATATACCATGTACTACTATATAAAATATGTACTACTGTATAATATGCCAGGTACCACTGCATAAAACATGTACCACTGTATATACACCAGGTACTACTGTATTTACCTTGGTGTACAGCTGGGTGCATAATTCTTGCTGTCGCGACAGGTGCTCAGCTTTTGCCATCTCCAGCTCATGTGCCACCTGTGCCTCAACGAATATGACTTTACATCGGTTGAGCAACTCACGGCGGTCACGTGACCAGTCGCTAATGAGGTCACGGCGTCGCTCGTGGTAGAAGCGGTAATGGGTCCACCACTCCTCGTGTTCCACCTGTAACGGACAAACACGTATTGCATGCCGGGTAATCTGTGTGCAAAATGAACTTTGGACTTGTATTTACACACAGTCTTATGGCGATGTGCGTGTGTTGAGGGTGGAGGGGTGAGGGGTACATAGGGATAAAAGTAGCTTCTGATGAAAGAAAAGAAACACTTGCTGTCTGGATCGCACTTCATCCACACCTCTTGTATCTCCTCACCGTCGGCCCCGACCCCCTTGATAATGTTCCAGAAGGGGGAGCCAACTGGCATTTTACTTTCTACCTCTTACTCCGTCCGTGTCTCCGGCTTGCCGACTGGTCACCACAGAGCAAGGAGACACGGCCCTTTGACTAAACTCTCCTCATTTCTCTTTCCTCTATACTACCTGTTTCTATTTTTTCTCCCTGGCTTACTTCTCCCCCTGATCAATGGACTTGTTTGCTTGGGTAGGGCCCTGTTCCTTTCTCACTGTTTCACTTTGTTCTTGCCTGCAGATCCCACCTTTTCCCATCCCGTCCTCCTGAACCGTCAGCTACTGGACGCGAGTGCACAGCTACAATCGGACCGGTGATCCGGTACCGCTCCAACGACTCGTTATTATTGTTGTAAAGTACCCCCCGCTTCTACAACCACCCCACCTGAAGTTAACTTTTCATTACGAAGAACGGACCGATTTATCGGTACCGTTCTATATTGCTGCAGTGCTGCAGCCTGTAACCATCAAGGTTACGAACCACCCAAGAGTCAAGAAAATAAAGTTCAAATTTGAATTTCGGTCAATTTTTCAAGATTCTTTGATGCGGACTGCCTACTTTGTTCACGGGAAGTCGCGATATGAGAATAAAATGTGTGTGGATGTGGTATGTGTGTGAATGGATGTGGTGTGTAGGGGGTGTATGTGCACGTATGTGGGTGGGTGCGGGGCTGTTTCTAAAAACTAGTGTAGATTCAGGGAGGAGGAGATTATAAGTGAAAACGCACCAGGCCTGATATAAAGACGGTGGTAGATGGTGGTGGGAGAATGGAGGGAGGGCGTCTTGAAAATCATCAAAATTAGCAGCTACATAATTTATGTCCCAGTACTCACGATTTGTGCCCGCGTCTTGTGGGGCATGTGTCGCTGGTTCCTGTCGATGTAGAGCATGCGTCTGTTGGTTAGGTCGTGTGGGTACTGGTCAACATTGACTTGAAACAGGTAGTGGTCGTCCTCACTCCACCCGCCGTTCACAGACCTGCCAACATGTAATAACCAACACCTTACACATGCGCAGTAAAGCAGTCAGCATTTCGGTCAGTGGACAAGATGGCCAAAATGAGAAGGGCGCTCACTGTCCATGTGGGAGGTCATGGGTGTAATCTCCAGCCCAGTCAAAGCTAGGACTTAACTAAATTTATGTGCCATATAAGGTATCTTATGCGAATATTATTCCAGGAACATTCTAGAGTGTATTGGTTGGTACCATGTAAAAGGAATTGTGTAAAATACCTATATGGCTGCAAAACGTATGGTCGGAAGACCAGTGCTACAGCATTAACAAAAGAAATATATGAATAAAATTCATTGACCACAAAAAAAAGAAAAGTTTTTTTTTTTAACTAACAAACAGACCTGGTGGAGTTGCCGGGAATGCATCTAGGTCTGTATTAACAGGGGTGCATTGCATGGTCAGCTTGGGTAGTATATAACAGGCAGCCCGTGTGATAAAGACCAATTGGTCACAGGATTTTGTTTTAATAAATAGGGCTGCCAATATTGGCAGCCAGAGTGATGGTCCATACCTGGCAATGAGCAGTGGAATGATGAGGAAGACCAATTGTCCGCAATCGAAACTCCCATCAACAAAGGTTATAACAACACATTATTTATTATAACACATAAAACTAATGAAGAATAGATCTGATTGTGTTTTTATGTTTAGATGAAATAAGATAGTTTGGTTGATATTTTGTTTATTTGTCAGTTTTTATTTTGGTTATTTTTATTTATGTAATCAAACAACATACATTAATTCACTGTTCATCCTTTCTCAGTATTGGTTTCAAAACCAGAAGATAAAATACCCATACTATATACCAAGGTCACGTGACTACCTGAGGGCGTATGAGTGGTCATCCTCCAGGGCTGCAAGCCGCTCCACGTAGCGTTCATCCAGCAGGATGAACTCCTGGAGGACAGAGGCCTTCAGGTCAGCCTGAGGGACCTCAAGGTCAAACGCCTCGGCGGGAATCCCCGTCACAGGCAACTTCCGGTCTGACGGACCGAACAGGCTTCCCAGCTCACCTATAGAATGATTGATTGATTTATTGATTGACTGATTGATTGGTTGGTGGTGGTTTTACGTCTTGTCCACAGCAGAGGTCATATTCGCAGCAAAAAGTGTCCTGATATGGCCTTAGATGTTACCAGGACGTAAAACTCCCAACAAACAGGAAGAAGTGAGTTAAATTTGTTCAGTTCATTTGGTGTGGGGATTTTTTTTAAGTCAGATGTAATTCTAAAATGGTTAAATGTTTCAAAAGATTATATTTAGGTAAAGACACGAAGGTACAAAACTTTTAGTTACAGGAGGTAATACAATCGAGCTGTCCTCAGGAACTTAAAAGTTTGTTCATGCTTTACATTAGTAAATATTTCTCTCACGATATTTATATTTTAAAACTATTCGTGAAAGATCTTAAAATGGACACAATCAGCCAAACTAATTACATTATCAGTGGGTACTGGCACCCGATACATTTAATAGGTGAGATGGGGGGGGGGGGGGGGGGGGGGTGGGGGGGGGGGGGGGGGGGGGGGGGGGGGGTGGGGGGGGGGGGGGGGGGGGGAGGGGGGGGGGGGGGGGGGGGGGCGAGTTCCCCTTTAGATTTAAAAAAAGAAAAAGAAAAAAAGGCATGAGTTAATGAAAAGTGGTTAAGGCAGCAGTAGAGATGACCACCTGGCCTTGTCAAGACTTTGCATGACTTTGTAACAGTTCTTTGACAAATAGGATGTCACACAACGTCTTGTTTGGATGCATACGGTACGTCAGAACCAGATAGCTTCTTTAAAATTTCACTCGTATTATTTTCAACTATGTTGAAATTCACTAACAAAACCTTTATTTTAATGCAAAGACAGTAAAAGAATTCTTATTTGATAGTGTCAGTACATACAACTAGAATGTGGCGGTCATATGCCCTAAAAGTGTAAATATTAGACTATTATATACACATGTACATCAGGTAGATTAGTAGGTTGCATAAAATAATAATTTATAAGGTTGATCTGCTTGTAGAAATCAAAACAAATAAATGAACTCTACATTTTAATATGTTGGCATGACCCCCCCCCCCCCCCCATCTCACCTCCACTTTCGCCCACAAAGTGTACAATAAAAATGTTGCTATTTTTTTTATTTTCACAAGCGTACAAAGCGTAAAACCCTCCCCTTCCACAAAGTATGGCTTGTACGCTTGTGAAAATGTTGATAATTGTAAAGGACTCCTTATATGTCACCGAAAATGACACCGTTCAGGTTTGGTGGAGTAATAAAGTATAGTGATACCTTAGTATCCCTACTGTCCAGTCACCAGGATATGGGAAGCGGCGGCGAGTAAATTAGTGATACTATGATGTAACGAAACAAAATGAAACATTCATGCAACACAAATAACACTAATACATTAGTCCCAATGGTAGAAACCCTCGCTGTCACAGCGTTGATGGTGTTCTCTATGAGTGTAACAGCGATGAGGACACTATTGTACACGCTGAACAGAAACTGAACAGACTTGACATTCTCATCTGGCATGCTGATAAAGTGATAAATAATTAGGGGTGTGTGTGTGCGCGTGTGTGCGTGGCTGTGTGTGTGTGTGTGTGTGTGTGTGTGTGTGTGTGTGTGTGTGTGCGTGGCTGTGTGTGTGTGAGTGTGTGTGTGTGTGTTTGTGTGTAAAGCTGTAATTGCGGCTAAATATTTGCGGAGGCGACTGGACAAATACTACTAGTTACTGTGAATGATGTATAAACCTTGACAAAAAGCTATTCAACAAAAGAAACCGGGGTAAATTTCATGTATCTAAATAATCATCCAGACATGTATGTATGTATACAACATGTATGTATGTATGTTTGCATATGTATATTGCATGTAGGTATTGCATGTATGTATTGCATGTATGTATGTATGTATGTATGTGTGTGTATGTATGTATGTATGTATGTATGTATGTATGTATGTATGTATGTATGTATGTATGTATGTATGTATGTATTTTATGTATGCAATAGGCACGGGCACAGACAACAGGTTTTACACTGACTTACAACGCCCAATTATATATATATATATATAGTACCAGTCAATATTTTGATTTAGACCCGACCCGTGAACATCTGAATGGAGTGAGAAAATATGAGAAATGATCAAAGTAAATTACATAATAGCAGCAGCCAGTGATATTTGTCTTACAACAGTATTCTATTTAGTGACACAATATAAAATTAATGTTCTGTTCATTTGATGATCATTATTCGCAAATATTTCCATGCTAATATAATCGATGGGCCTGAGGTTAGAAAAGAAAACGTGCTCAAACTTAAATCTTATGAATTTCAAAACGAGTCACTTTAATCAGTTGATCATCTATACTAGCTACCATCAATTTGTATAGCTTATTATTTGATATTGACTCGTCCTCTAGGTTTCATATTTGCAGTATTGAAAATAATCTATGTTATAAACGGTAGGTTGGTTACCCCCCCCCCCCCCCATTCCGGCACCAACACCACCACAATCATCCAGTCATAAAGTGCGAGTGAAATGGGTTTTTCGTCCTCACAACATCTGAGGTCATTTCCAGAAGGGTACCGACTTCAAACAGTGCGCACTCATGGTAACCCTATAGTGCTGCCTAACTAAGATGCCATCCAGCCAGCACCATTAAACAGTAGGACACTCGCTCAAATGATCCTGACACTGGGTCAACCAGGCACTTTCCCTTTCCTCATACATTTTAATGCTGAGTCCAAAGCAAGGTAACAAGAAGTGTACATTTTGTAACTCTTGGGTTGGGTTTTACTCAGCCGGGGATTAATCCCACGACATTCCTTTTGGCAAGTGGGTGCTCTGCCCACTCAGCCATCCCGCCTGGTGTCAAATAGTATTGAATCACAAAAATGGCTGTAGAGGCAGGTGTCAGTGCAGTGGTTAGCAGTATCTACAACACCCTCCCTAAGCCCCATTAAGAGCGTTCCTAATTATTATCTCGAGGCGAAAATGATCGTCAAACTGTTAGTAAACGTAGTTTTAGTGAAAAGTTAAACCTGTGTGCAACGCCTGCCTCCTTATCAAATTATGAAGCTTTCCGTTGTTAGGAAGAACTGAAAGAATTAACAAGTGCGACGACGAAATGGTGTTATCCATACTGTGCTTATATTATTGTTGTTGTTTTTTATGATCAAACAGTCAAATGAATTTGATGAATTGAATTAATTTAAGTGAGCGTTCAGGTAATTTTGAAGCAATCAATGAATATAGTCGAAGTAAGGTTTTAATGCAATCAAGCAATAATGTACTGTTTTAAACTGTATGGTGCTCTGCCACACATAAGCAGAGCCTAAAACTTAATAACAGAAGGTATGAGTAAAATAGCATTTAAAAATCATAAATGAGAAAAGATGTACTCATGAAAGGATCCTGCTTTCTGACGAATGCCCATTTAGTATGTAGATTATCGACACACAAATAATCTAATGGTTTGGCGGTTGGAGGTGTAATTGTAAGTCATTGATGAGTGATTGAAAGCATGTAGATCTGGCTACCTTTGATTGGCTCACAAGAATTAGGCCGTGCCCTCTACATTTATGGGTCATTCTCTGAAACTGTGCACCACATATTTGGTTTCTGCAGTAACAGGTTCTACCTCACTATTCCCATCTGCGTGGCAACAAATGTTTACTAAGTGCCCCAATATCGAAGATAGATATGTAGAATCCAATTTATATAATTATTTTGGTTTTATGTTGTCATCAGACTATGCAGCTTTAACTGTATTCAATCAATCTTGTTTGAATTTGTTGTGTATGCTAAAATGATGTTCTGGATATGCTTGATTTCCATGTTACAAGAGTGAGTGATTTTAACGTATTGCTCAATTTGTAGATCAACATCAAAAGGTGAAATAACTTTTTTTCAACTCTGACATATGCACAACATGTAAACCTTCATATGAACATGGATTCTGATATTATTCGAAATGTTTTCTGCTATTATTTGGAAGGATTTCACATATTAGGGCCCAGTTTCAGAGAATGACCCATATACCAATACCATTAATGCTAACCATCCCACGCCAGGTCGGGGGAAATGGCGTTGGAAACCTCAGGCTCAAAGTCCAATGCTGACATTCGATTCAACAGTAACACTTCGTTATCAGGGCCGCGTTCAGGCTCCGTCTCGGAGGCGCCTCGGAGATGGCCGTGACGTCACGCTAGTCTGAACGGCAAAAGCAGTTTGTCTCGAAAATGGCCGCCCCCATAGGCGGCGGCCATTTGCAATGGTTAAGCTGCGCTGCCATTGGATGAAACTACTGAATGCGGCGGCCATTTTCGAGGCACCTTTCAGCTCCAGAATGAAAAGGGAGGCGTCTCCGAGACGCACCCTGAACGGAAATAGGCCAAAAAGCATCGCCGAGGCGCCTACGAGACGGACCCTTAACGCGGCCCAGGTATATATGTGTGTGTGTGTGTATATATATATATATATATATATATATATATATAATATAGTATAGTATACGAGTCTACCTTGGTACAGATGATGGATAACTGTTGTTTTACCGAGTATAAGCCTCGGATAGATGTGGGCTAGGGAGAGGTAAGCACGTCCGGTACCAGCAATCTTAACCTACTTATTGAGGATAAAAATGACTTTCAAACAATGGATACTATTACTTTACCGAAAAGGTACACCAACGGAATAGATGTGGCAGGGTGTGGCGGGAGGGCCCTAGCCCACATCTATCCGAGGCTTATACCTCGGTAAAACAACAGTTATCCATCATCTGTACCAAGGTAAGACTCGTATAACTATACTATTTTACCTCGGTAAACAGCCTCAGGCTAGCCTCAGGCTAGGGAGACCTTTACATAATTCATTTTTATCCTTAATATCATTCTTTCTTATTATTATAACATTCTAAATTTTTGTTCTCACCTATTCTTGTTAGTTGGCGAGAAGACGCTTTGCAACGCCGGTAGGCTTTTCTAGTCGTTTATTATAATGTTTTGCAAACGACTTAGCCGTCTTCCAGCCTGCATGCGCTAGTATTCTTTTCACAGAAATACCAAGCACCCGTGCCTTGGAGACCATGGCTCCTCTAGTTGAGTGGGAAGAGTATTTACTCGTATCCACTCCAGCCAATTTCAACACCGTAATTGTCCATCTGGCAAGTGTGTCTCGTGAAATCGCCTTATGTGGCTTTATAAAGCTCACTAATAGTTGTTGTGATGCACGTAAATCCTTTGTCTTGTATATATAAGCCCGTATGGCCGACACAACACATAATTTCCGATCATTCGGAAAACAGTCTAAGTGAACCGTTGATAAAGGGTCACCTAACGTGTTCGATTTAAGCAATTTTTCTAAATCAAACGTAGCTTGTTGCTTGTCTATTTCTAATCCAGTTAAGGATAAAGCAACAATCGTCTGTCCTCTGTGTCCGGTTACTAACAATAACAGGACCGCGACCTTAAAACCTAACTGTTTTATATCTAACCACGAGTTGTGAGGCCAAGCCTGAAACAACTTAAATACTATAGAAACATCCCAAAACCGACTATACTTTGGTTTTGGAGGATTCCTTTGATAAATTGAACGAAGTAAATAACAAATAACATAATGTTTTCCAACTGTTTCGCCATCAATTCTAGGTAATATAATTGATAACGCACACCTCGCCGCATTAATCGATCCAAAGGAAAGTCCTTCATCCTCTAGAGAACGAAGAAACCGAGCTACTTGTGAAATCTTTGGATTTGTTGGCTTAACTTTCATTAACAAACAATGTACACCCCATTTCTTTAAATAGGTTGTATACATTTTGACAGTTCCTGGCCTCCAGGCATCCGATACTATCCTATCCTCAGTAATTCTGTCCAATCCAAATTGCTGTAGCTGCTTCCTTAGAAAAGGAATGCCAATAGGGGCGTCGTTGACACGTCGCCGTGAACCACTAGCGGTCCGTGGTGCGTCAGATTCCCGAGTTTTCTTGGGAATCGTATACGATCTTTTGCCAGTTGTGAAACTGCTGGCAGCCAAGGTTGCGTGTCCCAATCGGGCACCACCAGTATCGCATGTGTCCCTTCCAAGCCGATTTTTCTCACTACTCGGCTGATAATGCTAAATGGTGGGAAAATATAAAAATAATTATTTTCCCAGGTAATAGCAAACGCATCTACTTTCCAAGCATCCGGTTCAGGATGCCAAGAAACATAACAGGGTAACTTGTTATTATTTCGTGATGCAAATAAGTCAACTTCAGGTGTACCCCATTTTTCACAAACGAAGTTAAACAAATGTGTAGAGAGAGACCACTCTAAATGGTCATGGAAATTTCTACTTTTATAATCTGCAAGTGTATTTTGTGACCCTGGAATATGCGCTACAGTCAGCCAGACTTGTTGAGCCTGTGCCCAGTTCCAAATCAGTTTAGATAACTGATTGCAAGACTTTGATTTGGTTCCACCCATGTTACGAATATATGCCATGGCAGTAGTATTATCAGTTAGTATTCTAACCTGTGATTTATTTATCTTTACTAAACTACGTAAGCCCAGATAAATAGCACGCAATTCTAGTGCATTAATATAGTCTGATTTTTCATCATCAAGCCATCTACCTCCTGTTGTGACCCCATCTCGATGAGCTCCCCAACCTTCTAACGAAGCATCAGTAGTAATTACTGTATTAGGTTCCGCCATGCGGATTGGATTTGGTGAACTTGCTATATGTTGCATCCACCATCCAATATCCTGTAACCCTTCTTGCGAAATAAACATCTTTCGCTCAAAATTGCCTTTAGTTCGTGTTAACGCTAAATTTTTATCTATTTCTAGCGACTTAATATGGGCCTTCCCATATAACACAGCAGGTGCATATGAGGTCATTATGCCAATAAGAACAGCAACCTGTCTAATTTTTGGCTTTGATAACTTAATAAGCTGAGTCGCTGTAGTCATAAACTTAATTAGTTTTTGTTCTGTTATCGACACTGTAAGGGACTGTGTATCCAGAATAAACCCTAAACATTTAAGTTGTTTTGTTGGTTTAAACACTGACTTTTGTTGATGTACATAAAACCCCAATTTAGTGAGTAATGCACATAAATCCAAAACTGCATTCACACAACCAATTTGTGTTGATGCTATAATAAAAGAATCATCTATGTATGGAAACATTATATGACCCTTCCTCGCCATTACCGAGAAAACAGGTTTAAGCAATTTAGTAAATAAACGTGGCGCACAAGCTAAGCCATTCGGCATACAGGTAAACTCATAGAGTTGGTTATCCCAAATAAATCGAAGAAATTTTCGGTATTGTTCCATTATGGGAAGCGTATAATATGCATCCTGTAAATCAACACTAGCCATCCACGCATCTGGTGTAATCAGATCCCGTGCCGTATCTAGAGAGAACATTTTAAAATGTCGATATTCCACCCTTTTATTAAGGATTGTTAAATCCAGGATCATTCGAACATCACCATTAGGCTTCGGTCTCGAGAAAATGTTTGAAATAAACTGTCCTGAACAGTGTGTCACTTTTTGTATAATTCCTTTCTCAAAGAATTTATGTACCTGTTTAGTTAGTGCGTCTCGTTCAACTGGTTGAATGTTATATGGAAAAGGTATTATACTTTGTACAGGAATTTGTGTAAAAGGAATTTGAACACCCCTAACTATTTCTATAATTTCTTGGTCACTAGTAATTTTGTGCCACTCAGAAATATGATTACTAATATTACCAGCCACAAAGTTGCTTACAGTTTGTGTGTTTTTAGAGGCTGCAGGGACTTGTAAAGTTTGTGTTTGGACCTCTACTTGGACCCGCCCCTGGGGAAAGGTCTCGACGAGTTGAACCCTCGACCTATTGGCCGTGCGGTGTTGTCGGTCCAGCCTGGGCGAGCGCCCCGGCCCCGAAACCCTTGACCGAAGTTTGAACTCGGTCTGGTTCCTCTGGTGAACCGTCGTGGACGAAAATCCCCTCGTGACTTTTTGAAACGAGGAACTTCCTGTTTCTTCTTGCCATCCATGTTTTTGCCACTCTTGGCTGCAGTCTCTACCTCTTTATAGAGGTATTGTAGTTGACCGCCAAACATCTTGGTATTATCTAAAGGTTTCCCTTTAATCGGCTCTGGAGCAAGATAGAGCGTAAACTCCTTCCCCTCATTATCGGTAACCTTCTTAGAGCGAGCCACTTCTTTGCCAGCATCTGTGCAAACTGACTTGAAGACATTTTCATATCTTCGAAACGACAGGTAATTACCTGCCGCCGCTAGTACTGCAATGCCTTTGTCCATTGTCTTAGCCAAAGACGAGAACTTATTTTCACTCTGCATCCTATTAGCCACAGGAACAATAGCTGTTAGGGTAGCCAACACTGCCTTATGCACTGTGTGCAACACATCCTCAAACTTCTTACGGTCATCCGTCATATTGACATCCCGATCCATCTCTTTAATGATGGAGTTGGGAACACCCTTTATGCCTGTTAACTCATCTCCTAACTTGGAGATAACCTCCGCCGGTTTGAACGTGCGAAAATGACCATTCACGGTCTCGCGCATAAGCGTAGTTGTTTTAAACCCGCTTAGCCTTTGGCTTCTCCACCTTCTTAGCCACTTTAGTGCCAATGTCCGCATAGACCCCTTCATATACGGTGTCTGAGTCTGATTCCGTAGAAGTAGACTCAGTGGACGACTCAGAAGAAGAATATTTCCTCTTCCTCTTCTTCTTTTTGGACTTAGTCTTCCGCTTTTTGCGCAAACCAGACTCTGCCCGCTCCTTGGTGAATTCATCACCCGAAGAAATCACCTGTTTCTTCTTCTTCCTCCGTTTAGGAGAAGGAGGAGGAGGAGCCTTAAGCTCCACCGCCGAGTCTGTGTCCAAGAAATCCTCAAATGAATCCTCTTGGACACTCGGCCTACGCCGCTTCCGAGACACAGGCGATTTGGCAGTCAAGATGTGGCTTTCCAATCTTGCAAAGCGAGCCTCCCAATCTGGAGGCGCAGGCACATCAGGCACTGCGTCCTCGTCCGGGTCGGAGAGGATATGCGCCCGGGGCTGTGTCGACGGCCCTGCCGACAACACGGGTGAGGAGTCGTACTCCTCGTCCACTCCACTCGGAACACGCCCCTCGGCTGCTGCTGCACCGCGCTTACTCCGCTTCGTGGCCATCGGGAACTGAAACAAACATTTTTGATCAGTCCCGGTATATATATATGTCACAATATGGTTGTTTCAAACTCATTTGGACATCTATTGGTGTTAAAGAACGTGTTTATACCGTTATAACACAGGCGTAATAAGCTAAATTTGTGCGTGGGTTGTGGGTCAAGCCCAAACCTTACGCGGGGTCGGGACCAGTGTATCGGCCCGCCCATCCCTCTGTTCCGCACACTTCTCCCACCTGTGACTACTACGTCAACAAGTTGGAGAAAATGCTACGAAACTCGGAGAAACGCCTGAAAAAGTTTTGTCTAGGGGAGTCTATAAAAGAAACCCAGGAGCATCTCCAACATTACTCTCTATTAGAGTACGAGAGAATTTCCACATGAGATAGGGCGAAACCCACATCTCTACCCATAGTCACACGGTGACCCGGGTGTTGACATAACCGCTAATGACCGGTTTGGTTCCTTCGCGAAACCCACTCGAGTGTTCTATCCTTGGTTGTTTATAACCAAATAACTCGTCCAAATTGGACCAACGAAAGTCTAAACTTTCCATATTGATGCTCTAATGCATCATAATTAAGCTAACCACAGTTTTTATTATACTTACTGCGTATTTGCTTGTATGTAGACTAATTTTTGCCGGAGCAACCCAACGACACGTTATCCAGTCGTGAGTTGTATATGCTAATTGCTGGACCCGGATGTGCTTCCTTCTCCCTAGCCTACGGCTAGCCAGAGGCGGCATACCGAGGTAAAATATATATATATATATATATATTACACGCGATAACGGTTTATCACTATCCATATATAAAAGCCTACACATAAGTTGAGCATGCATGTACTTAAAGCTGGAAAATTCCTTCAGAAATAGGTCGGACATTGCATTTCTTGAATGCCAAAAGATACAAGTCTGCAGCGTTGACTACGACTGGCCTTACCAGTTTGCAGGTCATTCTCCAGCGTCTCTTGCTCAAACGCGAGGCGGCGGAGGATGGCGTCCTGTTGTACCTTAACCGAGTCGACAGTCTCCAAGATGGAATCTCCCTCCTGCTGGACATCCTGGTCCAATGACCCCTTGTGTTGGGTGATCCAGTACTGAAGGTCATCCCTATAAAAGTTGGAAGAAACAATAATAGACGATATCGGCCACCAATCTGATGTTGCTGGAACAACTAAGATTGTGGGCAGAAGCACAGCATGCTCTGCGGGAAAGGTCTTATAGAGAACTTCCACCACCCTCATTAGGTAGTTGTGCACTGTGATAGGCCATGCATTGGATGCAAAGCGAAGTGATGGCAGGGAAAAGAAATCTATGCTTCACTGTTTATTACTTCTACTCCGCTCTCTCTGGTGTCACAGATCAAAGTGACCCGTCCTTGACTAGCCAGGCAACAGGTAACCTCTCATGGTTGGGGGTGGCCACTAGCGCGTCGCAGGAGGGGAACAGTCCACCCGGGGACTGTCTCTGACTAGCCTGCTGCCACATGTTGGCGCAGAAGGGCAACAGAGGTCAGCATAGTCCCTGCCACCATTGCGTGGTGATGAGGCTAATGTATGGACTATTACACATATATGCACTGCATTGCACATATTAGGAACCTAACTCATCTGTACCCCCTTAAAACATGCACTGTAGTGCAGTAAAGTATTTCTACGGAAACCTTTTGGGTGTGTAAATCCCTTTTTAAGCCTCATTCACTGTTATAACTGACTGTACTCGGATGTAGTATGCGCTGCGAAAGAGAGGCGCACACTAACATACTATAAGCAACCCTCTGAATCAGGGATTGTGCTTCCGCAGGTGTATCTATTAGACTGCAGATACATGTGATCACATATTCTACCATCTAATATATGGTAGAGTGGTGTGGGGACATACGTGGAAAATAGCAACAGCACAAAATGCTAACGATGATGGAAGATTTATAGTTAATATTTCTATTTCAATCCTCTCGAGTTCTTGCTATGGAAATTACTATACTTCAGCAGTCTAGTCTCAAGTGAATTCCCCCTCAGCTCTTTGGGAAATGAGAGCTACTCTCAGGATGAGCCATGGTATGGTCATTTGAGACAACTTATACTGTTAGGTGATATTTAAATCATTAAGTCATGATAAATGTGTCGTGTTGCTGCCCAACGAAACATGAAAATGAAATAAAGGAAAATACCTTAGTGTCCACACGGGTTCGACTGTAGCCTTTTTGAATGCATTAAATTCCTTGCCGAGTTTGGTTTCGTACTCGTCGAAGTCCTGATATATGTAGTCGGCGATCTCCGAGTCGGTGTTAAGTCTGATGTGGAAGTCAACCTCAGCCTGCTGCTTGCGTCTAGTCGCATTAAGTCGTAGGAACTCCTTCTGCCAAACGGCGCGGTGTTGTTTCAGCAGGTGCTGCTCTTTACCCTGTGAATAAATCATAACATATTGACAAATAAGCCAAAAAGTTGACTTGTTCAATCAGATTTGTAGCAGATGAAACAAATCATAACGATCTGTGATCCAATTTCGATTGGTTACTGGTGCATGGAATGCATATTCTTTTTATTTCTGAACTGCAGTATAATCAATTCATGCCTAAATTCCTATCAGGAGTCTTTCTGGTAATTCTATTAAGCATGGATTAATGATCACTATGTTTCACCAAATATTGATATTGTCGTGGGGGTGATGAAAATTGGAAATATTGCACATAGAGTGGGACTCGAACCCACATCTCTTTGAATTCCGGGCCAGTGTGCTAACCAATACACCACCTAGGCTCCCTGATATCACCACACTACCCACACCTACCTGTCTATGTGGTTACTTGCCTGAGAGGTCAGTGCAGACTACTACACTCGTCCCCCTGGAATTGTAAGTTGTTTAATGCTTACAATTACATAATACAGGCAATGCACTAACACATACATACACAGGGTAGGTTCAACAACCATACAGCGCAGAGCTTGTACAGGATCATGGTCACAGCAACCAGTGTCATGGGGGTGATGAAAATGGGAAATATTGCACCTAGAACAGGACTCGAACCCACATCGCTTTGCATTCCAGGCCAGTGTGCTAACCATTACACCACCTAGGTTCCCTGATATCACCACACTGCCCTACCTGTCTATGTGGTTATTTTCCTGAGAGGTCAGTGCAGACTATTACAATATTATAAGGAAAACTTAATTTAATTGTCTTTGGCAAATTCTATTGAAATGCTTAAAGAAAGCTCATGTAATTTCATGTTTTGTTTGATGGCAATACGATTAGATTTGCATTAAAATTAGCATTTATGCTGTATTAGAACATAACGTTCTAAAGATGTATTCTCTCGTGCCTGACCTCTTTTGAGATTTTCTGCAGATGCTTCACTTTGCGGAGTTTTTGGAGACCCTCTGCCTTTTTCTCTGCTGTATAAGCTTTGAGCTTATCATAGTCCACTTCTCGATATTTGCTGCTCCCCAAGCCATTCTTCATTCGCATAACCAACTTCTCTGCAATATATATAATTTCTTCTAACATAAAGGTATTCATTTAAATAAAGCTGATCAATTAAAAACAATACGAGTGTTCTGTACTCGACTTGACGTCTGGGTCTCATTTTGAACAATATTCGCCGATATATTTAGAACGTCTTGACTGTGAAACAAAGCAGTTCAGTAGTTTAAAAAGTTCAGTAGATAAAACTAATTTAAATTAGAATAGTTTGCGAAGTCTACCGGTTTCATCAGGTCTGTTCAGGACATTGAAGCCCCTCAATCCATTTCCACTCATCCTTCTGGTGTGTCCAAATGCCTCACAGTATCACACCGGCAGTGTATAGTGCTATCTGGAAGAACTGAATAGAATAATAAACTTGAACATCATAGACAGAAGATAGAACTTGAACACCACATAGTGACATACAACAACCTTGCATGAAGAAGATTTTGAGTCGGAGATATCAATGCAAACTTCTTGAAACCTGCAATGCCTCTGGAAATTTAGACCTGGCAATAATTACACTACCCTAAAAATAATAATTTAAAACTGGGGTAGAATATTATCACATCATTTAAGCCGAGGCGGTGGGCATGATTTAACTGTCTAATATCGTCCGACAGCAGTACGAGCCTACATTATCTACGCAACGGCTACACTGCACTGGCTTTATATTGATTTGGTCAAATCATCCTCCATTACCCATAAATTATTCTTAGTCTTACATTACTAGTTACAATAAACTTGTTTCCCAATTAATTATCTCGGATGTATTTTAGGCCCCGCCATATATCTAAATTAGAGTACAGTTTTACTTTTCTAGTCTTACAGGTATATTGAACTAGTTTTCTGCTGTTGAGCTTAGTTGTATTCTTGATCTATTTACTTTGCATTCACACGATTCAGAGCATATCCATATAACACTGTTGACAGACCACCCTATTCTAGCAACGGTCATTTATAAAATGAACCAGCTGGCAACAGATGGATGACATCCACCTGTGCTGGGTGCTTGGCCATGCCAGCATCCAAGGAAATGAACGAGCTGATCGGGCTGCGAAGAAGGCCCTGACCTGTGATCTTGAACCTTGTCTGATCCCTCACTCTGATCTGAAATCTCTAATAGCCATCCACATCAAATCCAAATGGCAACATGAATGGGATGGAAACATTAATAAACTGCAAGAAATTGAACCATCTGTGGGAAAACCACCACAGACTCATGTGGGAGGTCTGCGGGACCAAGTGCTCCTTGGCTTACACAGGCTTTTCTGCTCAAAGTGGAGCCTCCTCCTGAATGTATTGGGTGTCCGTCCCTGCTGACACTCAAAGACATATTTGACTATGTTGTGTTGATTTTTAGGCCCTATGCCAACAATCCCCCCCCCCCCCCAATGTGTTGCTACCTTGTCGTAGTGGGGAGGCTTGTGTTCCTCCGTGACCATAAGAGCCTATACCTGCGGGGGCTAGCCCCCTGGCAGGTTTAACCAAGCCGGGCAGGACTCATGGTAGAGGACAGACTAAGAGCAGCAACTGGTCCTCCAGGTTTGGGGTTGGGCGTGAGGCCAATAACCCCACCCCGGAAAAAAGAACAATGTTACAGAATCACAAACAGGAAAATCAAGGCCCAGGACCAGGAAAACTGGAGAGCCCTTGTTTGTGGCCAATGCCCAAAGTTGGGTGGTAGGCGACACACACACACATGCCAACAATTTTACACTGCAGAAAACAAGAAAACATTTTAGCCTTTTTGAGGCAGCTGGTCTGTACCACCTCATATAATTTAGTAAATAAATTCTATCAATCAAGTAATAAAACCTTAAATTTTTTTAGGGAATTTATTTGCCTTGCCTTGCCCACAAATATATAAGTGTGAACTTTAAACTTTAATGAGTGTCTGTTGACACAATTGATCGTAGGCCTATGGCTATGCTTTTACATGTAAAAGCGATGGTTTGAATATATATTCTTTTTAACTTTTCTCGCCGTGAATATGGCCTATGCTGCCGACACGGTGTAAAGCAACCACCAATCAATCAATCCATATATGGCACGCTGACGATGCCACAGTTACACTGAAAGTGCCAGGCGCATCATGTGAGATAGATGTGGGTATACTATTGCTTGACTTGAAGTTGAAGTGGAACAAGGCGTACGTAGTTTCAAAGTTTGTAGCAACACTAGCAATACTGACATAACAGTCATAACTATCATCACGCATGCCACACCAAATCATCACAAATCACACATAATTTAGGTAACACACAGTGACAGACATAATTTAGCTAACGTACCATGTAGGCAGATGTGAGTTTAAACAACACTATGATATATGCTTGTTTCGTGCCAATTCCTTATTTACATAATAGATAGCGTCGTGAGCAACGAAGCCATCATAAACCGGAAACACTTTTCAAGTTTACAAACCGATGCGGCTAATAGTTTCGTAAATATTCAACTGGATCGTTCGCTTTATTTTATCATTGAGTTAAATTTGGGAATAGCGTCTCTATATTTATATGCTAAAAACAATTTGCAATGAATAAATATATTTCTTTTGCCCTGGATACGGTATTTGTTTTCTTATTTCCCGCCAGATGTCAGCAGATATTGTGTAAGGATTCATCTTTTATCTAGCGTTCCCTCAGTTATTTATTTGTTTTAGCACTCACTACACCACTTCCATAACCATATATGAGAAAATGAATAGCCCCCTCATATTTGATCGATTTGCTTGTTGTTAAGACTCCACTTGTCGACATGTGTCGCATTTGTTATGCTGATGTAGTTCACAACCCAACAGCAACACCTGTAATCAGATGGTGAGGTAAAGATAGTATCTTGTGTGGAATGCATTTAATGATTTATGATTATGACTTATTATTATCAGTTCGATAACTCACCCATCCAAATGTTTTAGCCCTTCTAAAATCATGCATATATAATCTTAGATAAAAGATTCACCGCTGACGCTGACGCTGTATTTGACAACAGCCAACACTATACAAATTTTTATATCTTAGCTGCTCCCTGAGGAAATTCTCTCAGTGAAAAGATAATTCCTCTAAATTGTGTAGGGCCTACATTGACTAAGCAAATTTTCCTATGGGTCTTGAAATAATTGACCAAACTGGCACCAATCCTGTCCAACAGCCAACATCCTATATAGGCCTACTAATTTTTATATCTTATCTGCAGTTATTCAAATGTCTGAACCATGGGGGTTACACAGAGCAAGTCTTCCACAAGACGGCTTATCGATGAACTGTGCAATGAAACTGATCAAGAAATGCTAAAGTACCAGGGAAATTTGAATAAGGTGTGTACACATGTGTAAAATATTCTGATCTATGGCAGGGGGTGCGTGTGTGCTATTCTGTAATGTGTTATTTGTATGCATAGCAAGTGGATTCGAAGTCAGATAGGTATATATATATATATATATATATGTGTGTGTGCATATAAGCATAGGTTGGGTTATATACTGAGTTAAAGGGAGGAGATATTCGTCGCCGGGAAAACAAACGAACTCAGAATAGTTCAGATGTGTGCCACAGGGGTGGTGCATGCTTAGTACTGAACTTTTCCACTTGGTGGTGTACAGGAGAGTGACCTAGATTGTTGTGCCATTGGCTGGTTGAGTGGAGAGAAGGGAGGGTAATACTGAGGTATTTTCAATCTTCTTTAGAGTAGTGCAATGAGGAAATATATTTGCGTAATGTAAAATATATGTTAGTACAATTACATTGCATGATTCAATGAGAAACAGATATAGATGAAAAACGTTGTTTTTTTTAATGTAAAAAATGTTCTGCAGTTGGTGAGGTTTGAACCCACACCACCAAACAACTTCAGATTACAAGTCCAACACTCTAACCACTAGGCCACAGAGACCACACATGGTTAGTACTCTCAGATCAGGCTATTTGTGAATACACGATGCCCGGTCAGTTTCAGCACCCTGCCATGGCTTCTGCGCATGCGCGTATTTCCGCATGTTGCGTCGAGCACCGCTATTTGTTTTGTTTACACTTGGCGATTCGACGCCGATCTAGCTGCTACGTTAATATCGCTTGGAATTTAAGGTTAATTTAATTAAATTTCATTATTTGAGTTTGTAATTCTGTTAAATATGATCGCATTTAATAGATTTCGGCCTAATCGGTCCCTAACACTGCCGGGCACCAGCGATAGTTACAGCTGAGCTTGTAGCCGGCGAGGCCACGGGTGTTTTGACCATCGTGTATATGTGACGTCCTATACACAAATAGCCTGAATTGAGACTGTTAATTATGTGTGCTCTCTGTGTCCTAGTGGTTAGAGTGTTGGACTTGTAATCTGAAGTGGTTTGGTGGTGTGGGTTCAAACCCCATACACAGCAGAACCTTTTTTTACATGCATCAACAAAAAAACTTTTTCATCTATATCTGTTTCTTATTGAATTATGCAATGTAATTGTACTAACATATATTTTACATTACACAAATATATTTCCTGATTGAACTACTCTAAAGAAGATTGAAAATACCCAGGTTTTACTCTCCCTTCTCTGAATCTCTTCACTCACCCAGCCATTTTAAAAACAACAGCTGCCAGCTATAGTACCAGCCTCAGAACTGACCCACTTCAGAAGTGGGTCCCCTACTCTCCCCACACATATTTGGTTCTTTAAACATAAAACCCAAACAAGGTTGTGCTTGGAGAGCATTTGTCGGAGTACGGTTCCGTCGCCAGCGACCTATATCTGGGTAATGTAGTAAGTGCTGGCATGTTGAGGGCAGTGGCACTCAGGACCTCACCCTTCTGCCTGTGCAGGGGTCAACCCAATCAAACAGGGGTCAATGCAATCAGGCTTTGAGGTGCATGCAGCCAGGGCAGTGTTGGTGGTGGGCAGGCAGCCTCTGGTGGTGGGCAGACTACTGGTTGCCATGGGGACTAGGAATGCTGTTCTCCTATTGGGTGACGGGGGGGGGGGGGGGGTGAGGAGGGGTGTGATACCCTACTTGTCCTTCCCTTACTCTCTTCACTATTACTTTCGCTTTCTTCTTTTCTGTATCGTATTTCCCTACAGCCTACTTGCACAGCCACAGATCCGGGTACCAACTCAACATATGTATGAATGAAAATGCATAACAATCGCCCTAGTATCTACTAAAGTGTGTATACATGTATAACTGTCTTCCGTGACCAGGAAATTGACTGAATTTACTGACAATCGGAATGTGATCCACGGGTGTACTCAAACATGAGTTCCATTTACAATGTTTTATGAACAGAACATAACTGTCATTGTTATTAAAAGATAAAAATCATCCCAGTATCTAGATAAGTATGATATGTAGAATCAAATCTAGATAAGTTTTTTGTTTAGAAAATGTCGGTTTTATCGGAATATGCATATGTGGTAGGGCTAGGAAGCAAATGTATATGTATTCTTCCATATCACTCAAGGAACTCACTCAGGCACAAACGCCTACAAACCGTCAGAATCAACTGGATGATAGCTCCAGTGATGACAGTGACTACCTGCCAATGATGGATGACATGAATGACACTGTGGCTACTGTCTCCAGTTTGGACAGTGTGGAAACAGTTCACATGTCCACTTCGGAACAAGAGGAAAAGGGTAAAGTGTAGTACTTGCTATTTCTCTTGTTCTCTGTTGCTATTCAGTAAATCCTATTTGCTGAAGTCCTATGATTGTGTGTATGTGTAAATTTTATTATATGGATATGTTAATAAATTGTAACTGTAGCCAAGTTGATAATTTAATGATAAATAATATAATAATGTAGGCCTACTGTATGCATAATAATAGTTTTGTTTAGTAATAACATAGGCACTGCACAATAAAACATAGCGGACATAACATATTCATAGTGCTACAATTCTATGTTGGAATAGGGAGTGCTGCATACCATGTACCTGATTGAAATTGTTTATATTTTAGTGATAGACTTTGAACAAATCCACTGGAATGGGCGTATTAACAGATTTGTCTTTTTCAGCGGTTGGATATGCATTTGTCTGGGATAATATACAGAAATTGTCCCAGGTAAGGAACAGTGCAAATGGAAGGTCAAACATAATGCATCTCTGGGCGAATGCATTCGCAGCTGTGAACCGGGTAAATCCCCAAGAACTGGATGACAATGATATCTGTCTCCGTGCTTCCAGCATACCGCTGTCAGCATACCTTCCAAGTATCGATGACAGAGATATGCTGAGGGAACGGATGACATGTATTGTCAGTCGGATTCTTGTCACACACCTGGCGTTTTTCAAGGAATACAATGATGTGGTGACATGGCACATTCTTCATGAGTATTCCCCAGAAATGTCACAGAAAAGCACAATAGTGAGTATAAATCAAGGAAAAAGCCTTTTCCATCAATATTCATATGCTTATAACTATTTCTGTCTGCATTTGACTTCAATGAAATTGCATAACTTAGAAGACCAACATATGCTCTATCTGATTGAATTTATATCTATATAGTACGTTTGGGTTCTCTACATATAGAGATAAGTTAAATAATAGGCTATTACATTCCTAGGAATATATGAAGTATGTAGCATCTATTCAGTCGTGTTGCAGTTTTTAAACAACAACAAAAACAATGCTTTGAAAATGTTTCTCTATCAAAGTCAAAATAATTTCTTTGTCATAAATTGTATTTTTTTTACATTGACTTAATGAAAATCAGCATGAGGAATATTTGCGCAGAACTCTACTCATATGGTGTTATGTCTTCGTTCAACCAGATGATATTAGTTATACCTCGGATAATATGTTATTTTAAAGATCAATATCGGGATCATCGATCAGGATCCCTCAACACGTTCCGGCACACTTGAGATTATGTTAAAACTGCAACAGTTCGTGCCCAGACGGCAAGATGGTCAATTCCGTGTTGTGCCATGTCATGGTGATGGGATGGCAGTCGAGCGCATGGTGGATGCCCAGAAGGCACGATCTGCCGATGCCTCTGATGTGGCTCGCATCGAAGGCCTCTCTCCATGTCCGCAAGAGTTTCACCATCGAGGGATAATGTTGCAGGTAATTTTCTTAGAACACCCTTAGAAATATACTTGCATATATCTGGATATGACGGTGTAGTGGAAATGCAGTGCCTCCCCCTAGTTGTTCTCAAGCCATCGTTTGATAGGTAGTTGGGTTCGAATCCACTAGATGGCGCCCCACGCTGCCTCGTCCCTACCTCTCGGCCCTGCCCAGTTCCACTCACGCTCCGGACCTGGCCCGCGCTACTGCTGCCTCACTGCTTCCTACCTCCTCGCCTCGGTAGTGGCGGACATGTTGTTACTGCCGGTGGTTTGGACTGCGCTGCCGACAACCGACAGTGTCACACGTTCAGACTTCAAGAGTCCAGACTTCAACATTACTATTATTATTTTATTGCTGCAAGAACTAAAGACTGTGTGTTAATGTTGCTCAGAGGTACTGGTGGACGTTTTGGCAGGAGTGACACACCTCCTGTTTTCTAACACCCGTTTGGTTGCAAGGAGGGCTTCAACATGCGTATTTAAGGGCAGTATTAGTATTATTATTTTATGGCTGCAAGAACTCTAAAGGCTGTGTGTTAATGTTGTTGGTCTGCCAGGGGTGTCTGTCGACGTGTTGTTAGGCCGGTGCTGGTGTGGCGTGAGTACGGGGTCGGCGGTAGTGGCGGACATGTTGTGTACTGCCGGTGGCCGGTGTGACGTGTGGCCGCTGTGACGTGCAGTGTGAACATTAATTATGGTTAGTGCTTGTGGGAATGTGGCCGGTTGATGTGCAATGTGAACATTATTTATGCTGCCGACGTAACAGTAACACATACAGTTTTGAACACGTGCTAGAAGTCGATTTTCTCGGCCACGCTTTGGTCTAAATAACTCGTCTAACTCTATGCCAGGACCGTGGCAGAGGACGGTAGTATAGCCGTACCATATGCCGGATAAATACTGCGGACCGTGTGGTATTCCTCACCAAACACCAGTTGATGCGAATTGTAGTAGAGGTAAAGTGACGCAGTTGCGGCATTCGACGCGTAAACAGACTAATGGCGGACAAGGCAGTCAAGGCGGAGCGGGTGCCGGATAAGTTGCAGCCGGTGGTACTGGGAGCTGATGACGGTGCGTTCAGCGACGAGGAGCGCGTGCTTGAAGACAGGTTGCGAGTTTTAGAGCGTCGGAAACGCCTGGCTTCGATGGCGGCGAAAACGAGACAGTTAGAAGAGGAGCTTTGTGAATTGGAGTTGGCGGAGAAAAAGCCGCATGGTCGAGCATCAACCAAGACGTCGTCCCATCGCCGTAGACGAACCCGTTCGTCGTCAGGAACATCGACGGAGCGGACACCAAGTCGAGAGAGACGCTTGAAGAGTAAGTGGTCGATAAAACGGCATACTAAGGATAAGAAAGCAGTTTTGAAATTAAACCCACATGAGCTTGTTGAGGCGAATTGTCGCTGGATTTTAGACTATCTGGATGCCAACATGGGCGACTACTGGCGGGTTTTCCAGCACATAGCATATATATCTGGTAAAGCGCGTGCGGACAGGTTGTTGTATTCGGCACATGTCTCATACGACACTTCAATTCGTAAGGATGCGGTACAGGACGGCTTCGCCGCTTTCGGCCCGGGTTCGGAAGAGCATTCGTTGACTCATTACGCATTTGAGAACATTCGTACGCGGAAAGACGCGAGTGCGGCTGGTATTGACGGAGCGAGTGCTTATACAAAGGATGGCAAGAGGCCGTGCTATGCCTTCAACAAGGAGTCAGGTTGCCCTGTTTCAACATCTGAGTGCACATATGGTCATTGGTGCTCAAAATGTGGCTCAGCACATCACAAGGCGCTGTCGTGTAAGAAGGATTGAATGTGTCCGGGGGTTGACCGCACGGTTGGGGACGGGTCAAGTGTTGTAACCGGTTCGCGACCGAGTGCTGGGGTTCCGGAAGGCCTGATTATTGATCCGATACCTGCTACATGGGAGGATGGAGGGCAGATCTCGCTCGTCCCGGTTCATGATGCAGAGGCTATGATGGAAAAGAATTCGGAATTGACTAACGTTCACATCAACACATATCATCGGTTACAAGACCGGCAGGCAGTTAGCTGGAGCGGTTGTTCGCTCGTTCCGGCCGACTGTGTTCGTCCGACTGCTGACTGGATAGCGACACTCGTTTATCAAGATTGTGTGGTGTTGACAGCGGTTGACTTGGGACACGAAAATAATACGAAATCTTTTTCAATAACTGAACAATGTAACTTGTCTATTTGCAATTGTGACCATTATATTGCTGAAACTCGTACCCAGTTGAAGCCATGCCGTGTGTTTTGTGAGTTGGTTTTCAGGGGCTCGCTTGATCGTGATTGGAAATTTATTTTGCACGGATTTATATTTGGCTTTCAAGTAATTAATACCGGTTGTTCGAGTGTTTACCCGGCACCTTCGTCATTTAAGTTAACCACTGATGAGAAAATGTTTGTTCATAATAAATTGCTTGGTGAGTTGGAGTTTGGCTATATAAGTCGGACGTCGCATCAACCAGATTGCACGCATAACATTTTTTGTGTGGCTAAGGGAGACAAAAGTTACAGACTAGTTGTAGATTGTTCGAAGCCGTATGACAAGTCAGTTAATAGCTATGTTGATGAGGTAGCTCATGCATTCTCATATAAAGGTTTGGATTCACTAGTGAGTCACATGAATCAGAATGACTACATTGCAATTACCGACATCAAGAACGCTTACCGTTCGGTGGCCATTCATCCATTGAATCGTGTAAAACAGGGTATTGCTTTTGATTTTGGTGCTGGTACATAAACTTTTTTGGATAACAGAATGTGCATGGGCCTATCGTCAAGCCCTTATATATTCACCCAGGTTGGTAATTTTGTAGTTCGCTGTGCAGCCCATCACGGTGTAGATGTGGTGATAAACTATCTGGATGACTTTGCTGTCTTAGGGCCAACATGGTCGATTTGTGCACAACATCAACTAATAATTACTAAAATTTTGCGTCATTTAGGATTTTTTTTATAAATTTTCAGAAAATAAGATCACCGGCGTAATCTACTAGATTTTTAGGAATAGAAATAGATACGGTGAAGTTACAGTTGCGCCTACCTCAGGATAAGATTGTTAAATTGAAATGTCATTTACAGCCATTTATGTCTATGCGTAAGGCAACAAGGCGCTAATTGGAGTGCTTGGCGGGGCGTCTGGCACACTGCTCGACGGTTGTCCGTGGAGGTCGTTCATTTTGTGCAAGAATTTACGAGGCTATTGCTGCTTTAAAGAAGCCCTATTACAGACTGAGGTTAACTACTGATTTCAGAGAAGATATAAGTTGGTGGTTGCAATTCATGGATCGCTTCAATGGTTTGGCGCAGATACTTGGCAAGCATGCGCCGGTGTATTCAGTGTATACTGACGCATCAGGCGACGGCTTTGGTGCTATTCACTTGACGGACTGGTGTGCAGGCACCTTTCATAAGCAAGATTCAGAGTTAAGACTAGAATTAGGTCATCATTTTGCAGACTGCGATAATTTGTGCTTCAACGCCTATATTAATGTGACCGAGATGTGGGCGGTTTTGGCATCAGCTGCTAGATGGCAATCTTCTTGGCAAGGTAAATCGATAATTTTTGTGACGGACAATAAGGTTGTCCAGTCAGCCTTGAATTCAGGCAAGTCAAAGAACAAAGTAATTATGTCCTGGATGGCGCATGGTGGATGCCCAGAAGGCACAAACTGCCGATGCCTCTGATGTGGCTCGCATCGAAGGCCTCTCTCCATGTCCGCAAGAGTTTCACCATCGAGGGATAATGTTGCAGGTAATTTTCTTAGAACACCCTTAGAAATATATAATAATCTTTCTAACTTAATGAGCATTGAAGGTATCACACATGCCCACAAGAGTTTCACCGACTGAGGGTTAATGTTACAGGTAATATAATAATGATGGTTCCAACTTAACCAGTATCACCGACATTATTGGTAACCTTTTGATAGTCATAATAATCTTTCCAATTTAATGAGTCTAAGTGACAACAATATCCCCAAAGTTCTTATCAACATGGTTTAATGTTTCCTTTTGAAAACTATGAAAATGTTTATAACAACTGATCTAACTTAAACGTTATAGGTCGTGACGACGGGAACGGTACTCCGACAAATGCTCTCCAAGCACAACCATGCCTAGTTTTTATGTTTAAGCAACCAGATATGTGTGGGGAGAGTAGTACACTCACTGCACCAGAACTGGGTCAGTTAGAGTCCTGAGGTCAGAGGGGGGTCTGAGACTGGGACTGTAGCTGGCAGTTGGTGTTTTGAAAATGGCTGTGTGAGTGGAGAGAAGGGAGAGTAAAACTTCTAATATGTGTTTCTGATTGAATTATGCAATGTAATTGTACTAACATATATTTTACATTAAAGCAAATATATCCTGTATGAACTACTGTACAAAATAATTTAAAGAAATACCTCAGTTTTACTCTCCCTTCTCCACTCACCCAGCCATTTTCAGAACACACATGACCAATCTGGGTCACTCTACACCACCAAGTGGCAAAGTTTAGTACTAAGCATGCACCACCCTGTGGCACAAATTTGAACTATTCCGAGTTTGTTTGTTTTCCTGAAGAGGTATACCGGATCCCTTTAATGTGTTTTCTTGAGTGAGCAGACAAAAGCTCACAAGACAAAAGCTCACACCCTTAATGAAAAGAGAGACATAAGCTCACAACAATTAATTGTTTTCAGTACATGCATATAGGCCTACATATAAATGCCACAGATATAATAAGCTGACTATTTAAAAATATATTTCTTAAGGGACCGGTCACCGGTTTTTCTTTGTTTCCCATGAAACAAAGGACGATAATTCAACCCATTTGGCAACTGTTTTAATAGTAATTCAGTTATTTCCAATGGAATCAGATACTCATGCAGAAGGTCATGACTTCGAATCCCAGGTGAGTCAAACCAATGACTTACCAAATTTATACTTGTTGCTACCTATCGTGCTCGCCATTATTAGGATGGGGCAAGGACGGGTTAGCTCAGTATCAGGATAATATGACTGAGTGGGACAGCACTATGAAAGTCGCCATGAGGGCATGCTGTACTATCACAAGTTGGTACCCATCTTGATTTGACCTAGCTTAGACATTGCTAGAATGTAAAACCCCAACAAACAAATCTTTCCAATGGTACCAGTTATAATACAATCAGATTAATTAAATTTGTTTAGTCAAGTACCTAAGTATGTGTGATTCAGGTGTGAAATGAGGTGTGATAGGTGAGAACTGACTCCGGTGAGCTTGTGTCTGTTTTTTCATTAAGGGTGTGTGAGTTTTTATCTTGTGAACTTTTTATCTTGTGAGCCTTTATCATGGAACCATTCTATTGACTTTCTTTCAAACAGGATACAATGAACTTACTGTTTAATGGGGCGAGTGTCGGTGAGCGGGCCACATTAGCTCAAATACGGAACGCCTATCAGCATCGGAATGCATCACCTAAGGAGGTTATGCACTCCTTCAACGCTTGCGAGAACCTCTTGCGGTTTGCCACAGAGGCACATATCATTTACCTGGCCATGACACTTCTGGGTATCGACACTATCCTGGACACCCCTCATGGCTTCAACCCCAGGGGAACCAAAGCAGAGCGTCAACATGATCTGCAAAGCATCTCGCAAAAGATCATTGATGTGGTTTGGCTTCTGCCTGGCCCAGACGATATTAGGTCGGTCTGGGAATCTGAGGTCCCCGATTCATTGCAAGAAACTTGGTGTTTTTGTCAGTTAGGTAAGCATATTCAAGCTTCTAGTAACAATAATATTTTTTCATCACTCTCGTATTTTTTTTGGAAAAAGAGAATAAATTTCAAACTGTGACTGCAGATTATTAGTCTGATGGTTTAATACAAACTATTTTGTTTTTGTTTTACAGGTTCTACAGTTAAAGTGTACACAACATTTCTGTATGTAACATTGTAAGACAGATTTGTTTGATTTTCAGATAATTACGAATGGTTGAGTAATAAATTATTACTGCCTGATTTCATGAACAAATATAAAACAAGAACATTAAGTGTTGTTTGTTTTACAGATATAGAGGGCCAATTGATAAAGTGTTCAAACCCTGACTGCCCGTTAGGCAGATGGTTTCACACCAAGTGTGTCGGGCTTGATGATTGGCACATACCAACAGGAGACTGGTGGTGTTCCTCAGAGTGCCGCGACACAGGGTCTTCTGATTATTGCCTCTGTAAGAAGGTCATGGAAGATGAAATGGTACCCTGTGGATCACCTGAGTGCAACCAGGGCCAGCTCTTCCATTTAACCTGCATAAACCGGACAGAATTACCAGGTATTAGATTACATTTCAAGAGTATACACTTGTCTAAATACCTTGGCTTGATATCTTTCTGATCTGTGGATTTGTTGGCCATAAGGGTCTTTACTAAAATATTTGTGGTGGCCAGTGGGTTATATAAATAATAATCATTGAATATTACATTACATTCATTGTAATACATTCATTATATTATTGCTGGAATACACAAAATGCCGAAACTCATGAAAGTTTATTTCAGTGGGTTATAAATTATAATCAGCAAGCATATGTTTGTAGTATATTCATTATATCATATAGTAGCCTACTCCTCGTACTACATTCATTATATTATTGCTAGATTACACAAATTGCTATAACTCACGAAAGCTTATTTCATTGTAGATGGTCCATGGTACTGCTCATTGGAGTGTTCTAACGTTGAGGGACAAAAACGTGACCACGTCAAAGAATACGCAGTTGCCCTCACCTGGTATGGCCTGCTCGATCTAAGCCATCGAGATGCCATCCGTGAGGGTGATGGGTTAGCCATGCTGTCAATGTGGCGAATCGACATGCCACGGTTCTGGGCTGGTAACCATTATAAGTACCTCATCCTTGGTCACCGCTTGTTGTCAGGTAAATAGTAAATGCCTTCTTGCATTTAACAATTCGATTTCAAACTACCCTTTATTTAAATCTTCAATTGAATAAATATACTTCATTACATCCTTGGTCACTGGTAACCAGTCCCTATGAAGTCACCAGGAGTACGCACTGTCACAAGTCGGTACCCGTCCTGATATGACCTTAGATGGACATAAAACAACAATAAATAAACATACAATGGTCAATGGTTGTATTTGTCAAATGTACCAAGTAGAGAGGTCAAGAAACAAATTAGTTGATTTCAAACTACTCTATTTATATATTTCATTGATTAAATATAATTCATTGCATACTGAATGTAACACAGGGTATTATTCCATTACAGGGGTAAATGGTTTTCTTCCACCGCGTTTGATTGAAGAAATTCTGCACAACAGAACGTGCAATCTTAAAGGTGGTCCTGGAAGGAATGTGGCGATGGACAGGGTGAATGAGTTTTTGAACAATGAGTTCGAAGGTAATTACTTAGTGTAATCAACACACATTCCGGGTGTACAATTCCTAAATCTATGAAATCTTTTACATAAATGCTATAATTTAGATGTCTATCATTCTAGTCTATTGCTAATCAGGCTTACTTGAGTAAAGCATAATTTTTATATTTGAGCATTTTCCAAATAAATGTTAACATATTGACCACACGCAATATTTGCACTTGCACAGTGTCCATAGATTGAACAAACATAGAATGGATATGCCAACAAGTCTCACCATCAACACAAACTCAGGTTTGATGCAGAGGTAGACAGAAAGATGTTTGGTTTAATATCACAGTCACTTCTATAGGTTTGATGACACAAAGATTGAATGTTACTATAAAACCCTCTGCTATGTATCATTCCAATTTAATCCTAACTCTGCTACTATGCTATATTTCAGAAACACTTAGCCACGCCCATGGTAATTACAGCGTGGAGAGTGTAAGGCGGGCTGGGAAGCTTGTTGGGACTCTTGCGAGGGCGATTGACGAGGCATTCCATGTCAATGTGTCCGATGTTTGTATGGAAAACTCCTACCACCATCGGTTTAATTATAACGAGGATATACAGAGTTTTATTGGTTCGTACTGGGAGGATCAGCTATTTACGAACCATCCTGGAAGAACCCATGCTACATTTCCTGATTTCTGTGCTAAAGATGATATTATTAATCAGAAGCAACTGAAGCAAAGGCTTATCAAATACAGTGCAAATCTAGATAAGTTAAGAGATGTTTTAGAAATGTAATGTAGTATAATTTTTTTTATCCTTTTGTAGCACTTCCAATAGTTATTGGAATATAATAGGTACATCTCCTGTATTAAGTTGGCCTCCTCACACCCGTTATAGCCATCCTGATCCACCACTCTAATTAGACAGTGCAGTGGATAATTTGGCTCCTTAGAGCAAAACTTTAACAAGCAACACACTGCAGTCGTCTTCATGGGAAAATATTGTGCTATTGAATACAAGCTACAATATCAAATTTTAATGTATGGTATGATCATACCGCTATGGTATGATCATACAAGCCAACCTCCAATGCCCACGCATAGGCCTAGGTTTATAGTGACCATTGACTCCTGTAGAATGACATTTTAATTAATATATCACAGATGAAACAAGGGACAGTGTATTTGAGCGATACTATAGCATTGCCATTCGGCACGTAAACGAAAATGTGCAAGCTGTCTACTCTGTCATGGTCCATTCTGTCACAAGGTCCATTCCGTCACACTATGTAGTGTGACAGAGTGGACTAGTTACGTCAAGTGTTCATTCTTTTCTGCAAACAGTATGTTAAATAAGTGCAATATATATAATGCTTATGGCATTATCGATAACGGTGTCATAGGCCTAAGTGATGTGGACCATGGCAGGACCAAACACACAGTTGTTAGATACTACAACAGTTTATGTTTGGGCTAGCATAGGTCATGTGTAGCCTATGAGTTTCTTGATATGTATGTATAAGTTACAAACAATGTAGCCTATTGCATAAACTAGTAGACTATAAACCAGACAGGATGGCCGATTGAGTTACAGCGTCCGTCTCCCGTGTTGGTAGATCGGGGGGTTGTGGGTTCGAACCCTGGTCGAGTTGGCATTATTAGGATAGGGCAAGGACTGGTTGGCTCAGTGTCAGGATAATGTGACTGAGTGGGATATCAGGTCATGGTGCTGGTGGCCTGGTCTTCCAGTGGGGCAGCACTATAAAGTCACCATTAGTGCGCACTGTCACAAGTTGGTACCCGTCCTGATATGACCTTAGATGTTGCTAGGACGTAAAACAACAACAAACAAAGAGTAGACTATAAACATGCAGTTAGAGGGAAAAGTAACTAGGGTGTTAGTTTTGTTTGCGATGAGATAACCCGACAAAGAGATATGCAGCTGAAACAGGAGAAACAAAAAAAAGTGAGAGGTACAGAAAAAGATGGGAAATACCTTTTACAAAATGGTCATCTCCATATTCACCACAAAGTCACACAAAGCAACTTATTTGAAATATCACATTTAAGAAACATTTGAGTCTGAGTGACAGGCAGACATGCTTGCGTAAACTGCACAAAAATCAAGACCTGACGGTTTCAAAACTTTCTTCACTTCAGCTGATAGAAAAAAAAATATGTACATTATCTAGATCAGAGCGTATGCTGTGACTCTTCTTAATTTACGTGTATGCATTTACAGTGTGATGAGTGCAAAGACAGCAGATTCAGCCACAATGCATCAACATGAAAACCACCTGGCAGCAGTGGAAAACTGGTAAAGAGAAACAGATTACAAATTGGAGAACGGTTAGTTGCAGTGACAAAAATAGTATACATAGCAGGAACCATTTATGACCTGGTGGAGCAATGTGAGATGATGCTACAGTGATATAGAATGCACATGTTCAATATAAATCACCAGTACCAGTTTTATTGGTCACTGCTGCTCGAAATGTAAGTAACACAGTGTCTTGTTCATGAACATTGCTCCGAAAATTGGAACAGTAAAGACAAAGTATGCACAGTGCTACCAGGGCATGACATAACAGATGCTAACTGTATGGATGACATTGTGAAACTGAACACCAGTATCAAAGCCTATCTATTACATGATGAGGCATTTGTCAAAGCAAACCCTGAATATGCACTTGATGGTCTAAGTATATGATGGTCTAAGTATATTTATGATCAAATGAGGAGTTCGACAGGGGTGTGTATTATCACCATGTCTATTTAACCTGTACACAGAGATGATTTTCAGACACATTGAAGATTGCAAGGGAGTGACAATAGGTGGCATGAATGTCAACAATCTTAGATATGCCGATGACAGTGTAATACTAGCAGACAGTGAGAAAAACCTACAAGATATAGTGAATAGAATCAATAAAGCTGGAATACTATTCAACATGAAGATGAATACCAGGAAGACCAAAACAATGGTTATAAGTAAAAAGACAGATAAACCAAATATCAATATAACCATAGATGGCACAAACATAGAACAAGTATCCGAATTCATATATCTCGGACAAAAGATTACAAATGATGGGAGATGTGAGGAAGAAATTAAAAGAAGGATAACAATAGCCCGAACAACATTCTCCAAAATGTATAGAGTGTTAACATCAAGTAAGATATTAATACAAACAAGGAAGCGTATTCTTCAGTGCTATGTGTGGTCTTCTCTAATGTATGGGGCTGAGACATGGACAATCTCTAAGAAAATGTAGAAACGTTTAGCAGCATTTGAGATGTGGACTTATCAAAGGATGATGAAAATATCATGGACAAAGAAGATCACCGACAAAGAAGTTCTCAGAAAATTAAAAATAAGAAAAGATTGTTTGCCACTATACAGACAAAGAAACTTATTTATTTTGGCCACATCATTCGTCAGAGTTCAATATACCATACATTGTTGGAAGGGAAGGTGAATGGCAGCAGAGGGAGAGGGAGACCAAAGAACATCATGGTTTACAAATATTTCACAGTGGACAGGCTTGAATTATTCACAGTCTATCAGAACAGCACACCATCGGGACAAGTGGAGAACCGTTGCATCCGACCCTCGACTAGAGGACGGAACTATTGATTGATTGATTGGTCTAAGTATCCCAACTGTGCCTGGCACAATGAAGTTACATCAGGTAATGACTGACTCAGCAGGAAAAATAGTGTATCATAATGTGGGCTGTTACTTAGGGATATATATGCCTGACAGAGTATATACACTGGGAGATGGTCAAACTCCACGAACGTTTTTGCCATAACGAGCTGGCCTAGATCAGCCAGAAGTTAATCTGTAAGTTACTGTACAAGTGAGCAAATGTGTGATTGCTGTTAGTAGACATGCATGATGATGCTAACTCCGAGAGTCTGATTGACAATATATTGTTCTGAAGAATGATGATAAAGATGATATCCAGGCGTTGTCAGTGATGAAGACCACAAAGATGTAGAGGTGAAATGTTTCAATAAGATTGGTGATAATCAAATTTATCGGCCCATGCATGATGATACTTATCTGCTGACATAGAAAAGGCAACATATTGGCCATTACAACTGCGACATTCATAGATTTTAGCAAGGCATTTGATACAGTGAATCAAGCCATCGGTTATCCTCTGACTCACGGAACTGAGGAAGTCTGGGACACATCCACTCGAGTACCGCGCAGTGCATGCAGAGATTCAAGGCCAGTTTGCAGACCACCTCTCCATATACACTGATGGTTGGTAGCTGCTGCGGCAGTCTGCCAATGGGAAAAATTTGGCGTATGCTTGCCCGATCAGAGCTCGATTTTCACTGCGGAGGCCCGAGCACTCCTTCTCGCGTTGGAGTGTAGCGAGGTATCCAACCACACTAACTATGTTACATACAGTGATTCGTTCTCTTGCCTCCTGGCTGTTGCTGGACTGAAAACGAATCACCCTTATCTAGCAATGGTCATTTATAAAATGAACCAACTGGCAACAGATGGGTATGACATCCACCTGTGCTGGGTGGCTGGCCATGCCGGCATACAAGGAAACGAACGAGCTGATCGGGCTGCGAAGAAGGCCCTGAACTGTGATCTTGAAAACATTAATAAAACATTAATAAACTTAAAGAAATTGAACCATCTGTGGGAAAACCACCACAGACTCATGCGGGAGGTCGGCGGGACCAAGTGGTCCTTAGCCACTGCCGTATTGGCCACTCGTGGCTTACACATGCTTTTCTGCTCAAGGGGGAACCTCCCCCTGAATGTATTGGGTGTCAGTCCCCACTGACACTCAAACACATTTTTACTAAGTTGCATTGATTTTTTAGCCCTGCGCCAACAATTCTACACTGCAGACAGTATGCATGACCTTTTTACTAAAGTAAAACAAGAAAACATTTTAGCCTTTTTGAGGGCAGCTGGACTGTACCACCTCATATAGGTTACTAAATAAATTCTACCAGTTATTAATGAAACTTTTCTTTTTCTATGGGAATTTGTTTCCCTTGACCACAAATATATGATTGTGAGCTTTCTAATTTAATGAGTGTCTATTGGCACATAATTGATCGACTGCTTTTACATGTAAAAGCTATGGTTTGAACAAAAAACAAACATTTCTCGCCGTGAATATGGCCTATGCTGCCGACAAGGTGTAAAGCAACCAGCAATCAATCAATCAATCAATGACATGCTGATAAAAAAGCTAGAAAGAGTAGGAATAAGAGGAAGAACACTAGACTGGATAAGGAATTACATCAGTGAGAGAAGTCCCCAGATAGCACACAGCCGTCGGGCCGACGGCGGCCGCTCTGGCGGCCCGACGGTGGAAACCGCCGTCGGGCCGACGTTGTTTTGTCCAACCTCCCACCGTCGGGGCGACGGCGGCTGCCGCCATCGCCCCGATGGCGGAAACCGCCGATGAGCCGACGTCGACAAAACAACTTCGGCCCGACGGTGACAAACGCCGTCGGCCCGATGGCGACAAACGCCGTCGGGCCGACGTTGTTTTGTCCAACCTCCCACCGTCGACTCGACGGCGGCTGCCGCCATCGCCCCGACGGCAACAAACGTCATCGGCCCTAAGGCGACACTGTCACTCTAGTGTCAATACGTACAGGTAGTTCAAATCGTATTAACACGAATAATTCCATTAATACAGCGTAATAAATTACACAACTTTTACAAAATAATCTAAACATATTAATAAACAAACCTGTTAAATAATTCCTTAAAATTCCTCTGATTTCTGGCATTATTTGTTAAAAAAGAACGATGTCCAACGATCGCACGTGGCGATTCGAAGTAAACAAACCGTATCGGATAATTCAAATCGTATTAACACGAATAATTCCATTAATACTTCGTAATAAATTACAAAACTTTTACAAAATAATCTAAACATATTAATAAACAAACCTGTTAAATAACTCCTTAAAATTCCTCCGATTTCTTGAGTTATTGGTAGAAAAAGAACACTGATCAACGATCACACGTGTTCCGCTTGCTCGAGCCGGAATCCAAATTTAAAGAACTGCGCAAGCGCGGCCCACCACCGTCGGCTCGACGGTGGCTCGACGGTGGACCAAGTGTGGAAAATGAATGCAAACCTGCGGCGGCCCACCACCGTCGGGGCCGACGGTGGCTCGACGGTGGACCGAGTGTGGAAAATGAATGCAAACCTGCGACAGCCCACCACCGTCGGGCCGACGGTGGCCCGACGGTGGCTCGAAGGTGGAAATGGATTGATACCCAACGTCGGAACACCACCGGCAGCCCGACGGCGGCCCGACGGAGGCTCAAAAGTGGAAAGGGATTGATTCCCAACGTCGGACAGCACCGTCGGCCCGACGGTGGCTCGACGGTGGACCAAGTGTGGAAGATGAATGCAAACCTGTGGCGGCCCACCACCGTCGGGCCGATGGTGGCCCGACGGTGGCTCGAAGGTGGAAAGGGATTGATACCCAACGTCGGAACACCACCGGCGGCCCGAAGGTGGACCGACGGTGGAAAGTCGGTGCCGACGGTGCGACCAATAGCCGACGTCGGGCCGACGGCTGTGTGCTATCTGGGTCAGAGAACAAAAGTAAATGGCAAAACATCAGAAAGTATACAGGTAACTTGTGGAGTCCCTCAGGGTTCAGTATTAGGCCCACTCCGCTTCATCATTTACATCAATGATCTGGAGAAGTCCTTAGAGGGAATCAAATTCCAACTATATGCTGATGACAATAGCAGAAAAGAGAACAAAGATAAGCTAAATGAGAAACTAGTAGCTTGAGATAACTGGTGTAACTCCAACAAGATTTCCATAAACCACAAGTTGAAGCATGTCCGTGTTTCACATGCAGTGTTGTGCGTGGAAATAATGAAAACAATTGTACAATGAGTGTGTTCATCGACAAATGCTGAGTACTACAATTGGCTATCTGGATAACCTAGAAAAATAACTATTATGTCAAAGTTTCCTGGTGGGTTTCTTTAACGAATGTGTAGACCAGATATAGTGTATGGACATGCTTAATAGTATTTAGTGTTGTTTTTCCATTAAAAAACGCATTAAATTGATATATTCTGGATTTGTGTATGCCCTACAATTTTACACATGCTGCCTAAATCACAAATGTCCATTGCGTCACACTAGTTGTCCTCTCCGTCATGCATCAAAAGTTGTCCATGATTTCATAATTGATCTCCACAAGTGTGTTCTATTTAAGGTAACATAATGACAGCTATATATAAACAGGCACAACATTCCTGAAATGACACATAAATTATATATTTGTAATACATCATTGCTCGTTAAATTCATTCTATTTGCTGATGACACTAATATTTTTGTCAGTAAATGACTCAGTACAACAATATAAGCAAAGAACTTATTAAATTGACTATATGGTTTTCAACAAACAAGCTATCGCTTAATGTATCAAAGACTAATCTTATGCTGTTTAGTAATTAATTTGTTTAAACAATCTAATAATACTGATATTGAAATGGTTTGTCAGTAAATTTCTATGGGTGCTAACAGATCATAGACTTAATAGGAAAAAGCTTATTAGTATTAGATATAAATTGTCCAAAATATGTACTAGGTAAAAATGCTCGCTTAATATTGTATTGTTCATTATTTCTGCCTCATGCATCTTATTGTTGTAGAGTATGAGGAAAGGCATACAAATCAACTATGAAAATTATTTATTTGCTCAATAAGAAAGCAGTGACAATTGCTTGCAATGTTGGATATTGAGACCACACTAATAAACTGTCCTTTGATCTTCATATATTAAAATTAATAGACTTGGTTAAGATGGTTGGTTGTTGGAGTTTTACAAGGTCATATCAGGAGAGTTTGGTTAAGATAAAATAGGTCTTCTTTACATAGATTTTCTCAATTTTAGGTTTGCTGAGCTGGTCATATACAAATATATTGTGCATACTGGGGGGAGGGCGGTTGTCCAGAGGGTGAGTTATTCTGTTACTCAGGATACACAGGAGAGCAACCGAGAATGCTGGAGGGGGTGGGGGGTGGACAGAAGCTCATGGCATTGCTAGTAATTCAATGGCCTGAATAACCAGGTGGGTTCTATATGCATATTTGAAGGCAAGCATTGTTTGTTTTTCTCCGACTCTGGTAGGGAGGTCATTCCACATAGCATTTGTGCAGTCAATGCCATTGAACAACGCATTGATGGCTATGATGTTTTACCTAGAAGACTGGTTGCAGGAGCAGGCGGGGGAGGAAACCACCCCATGACAGATTCGGGGGGCCACAGTCCACAAGATTGCCTGGATCTGGGGCATGTTGTTCTTCCATAATCAGTGTAGTTTTGTCTGTGATATGTTATGGTCAGAGTGGCAATAAGGACAGTATATGGGCCCCATATGTTAGAAGTAGGTCAGTTTGTCCACTGATAGTACACGGTGGGCCTTATAAATCATTGGCTTTAGTTATGATTATAGTTCGTGCTGACAGGGCTCAGTTCGACCAAGCTCTGTTGTTTCCCTTTGTGAGATGACGAGCTGGTGTTCACTCTGTGCAGTTGTTGGTGTGCTGTTTGGCAGTGGCCTATGGCACCCTCTGGTACCGGTCATGGTGGCACTTGGCATCATCAGGCACCGGTGGTGGTATCATGCTGGTGAGTGAGGCAGGGGTCCGGGCGGGTACTGCTCAAAGACAATCACAAGGAGACATCGGCAGTTCTTTATGATACAGGGTGGGTGGGGGGGTGTTCTTCACATATGATATAGTTCAGAAGTATAGTTCATCGCCTACATTTTCAGTTAGGTAAGTTTTCAGGTCAATCTACCAGGCCTGTCCAATCATTATTAGTATTCCTTTAGTATTTTCTATCAGTAACATCTAAAGTAAAAGACAGCTGCTATTCATAACAGTGAAATTAGCCATGACATCAATCAATGGATACACTATGTATCAATAGCTACTACAAACAATGGACTGGTTGCTGATGCTGACTGGCCATTGGAAAACATAGGAGACTTGCTCTCAGGACACCACCCCTCTTTGAACGTTGTGTGCTGCGGGTGAGTGCATCTCCATCTCAGCAGTTGGACAAGGATGGGTATTCTAATTAGAGTAATCTTTTAGGTTGTTTACAGGAACTTAAAGACAATTTCATCACATTATAGATATTTGCATTCTGGTCATTTTGATATAAGATTTCAGTCTGTATCTCAAATAGAACCCGATATATTAATTTTCTAAAGGTTTGATCAAGGACGGTTAGTGAGAATCACATGATTTTCCATGTTTTATGTCAAATGCTCAACACATATTTGTTTATTTGTAAGGTCTGAAAAAATTGAGATTGGAATTTGTACTAGAAATAATAAGTTAAAAGAATAATGATGTGATTAAAATGTAAGTTGCCTTTAGCAGGCATCCTCCAACATCAGGATTTAAGCATTTGCAGAATCATGACAAATGTGTGTAAAATTAAGGGCAAAAACTACATATTACGAAATTCATAGCTCAGGGACGAATAGACCAATTTTCCATTATTATATATATTTGTAATCTGAATGATAAGAGCTTTCTACCTGTACCATTTTGCAGGTTTACTTTGGAGTACCTAGTATTAGATGGGTTTAGTCATACTTAACTTCTCTTCCTTTATTTTGTCAGCTGCTGTTTTGGCCGGTGTTCACTAGCATCCTGGTAAAAGGGACCATTAGATCTCAGCCAATTTGTGACAGGGGAGCTGATGGTCCCTTCCTAAATAGTTTTTTATTTACATAGTTAAAGACACTGTTTGATTTCCATTGTCCCAGTGTTCTTATGCAGTCTAACGACATCCCCACTCTTGCATATTCTTGTGCTCCCCCTCGACGTAGGCTATGACAAGTGACCAACGGCCACCAGGGGAAGCCAGCAGATTGCATGCACTTGGTAGATAGTCGACCAGTCAGGGGTGCCCCGTTCGACATTACGAATGCTGGGGTGTCCTTATGCACCGGAAATTGGCGACTGTACTTGTTCCATACATACACAGGACAGAATGCAGAATTGTGTACCCGTGGTAGCTCAACATTGTAGACGTCCTCTGGTCTGCAAGTGGTTTCATGCTCCTGACGTCACCACCGAGCAGCATGTGACCGTCATCCCCCAGTACCTTGGAGTAAAATAAATTTGACTGTTAATAAACATGTAAAGCCTATTAATACAGCAGCAATCAACCCCAAGCCATCTTCAACGATTTTTCTGAATTTTAATACAATTATTTTAATGTGCTTAGTCTTTAATGGGAATGCTCTATTTACCATATTATTTTTTAATTTGAACCAACCAGACTTAATTACTGAGAGTGCATAACAATCAAACTCCTCATAGTTTCCCCGTAACAATCTCCCCATGTTCTAGCTCCACTCATTTAATTTTTAATAGCCCCTTCTGTTTTTAATTTGTCATTTAAATATAAAGCATACAACATTACCATTTTAAGTTTGGGTTTTTTAGGGTTGTCTTTAAGTCTGTTATAGACCTGTAAATATTCCCTAAATTGTACCCTCTTATTATTCCATGTGCCCTCCGACAATCCCGCTGTAATATACACGCTAAGTCTATTCACTACTGTGCGATTAATATCTGCAAGTTGATAAAGGCAAATAAATAATTATCAACTTTGCAGGAATCAGAGAAACAGATCAGAGATGTCACAAGTATGTGAAACATTTACTTTAGTCGAAAGCCTTTCTTGAGATAATTTGTCAGCAATTTATTTAGATCTTTGATCAAAGAACAACCTACTAAGGGCATCTGCTAGCAATAGGTCCTTCCCAGACTTGTGTATCACCTGGACTTCACAACTGTTAAAGGCTGCAAACCGCCAAATTTCCCTGGCACATGCATGCAAGACAGGGTCTTTCCCAGCCACAGAAGACAACACCTATTGGGAAGCTGCATTATCAGTATTGATAATAATTTTGTACTTATGAGGATTTTCTGGTGATAAATTATTTAATGCTACCACCAGATTTCTTGCTTCAAGTTGTGCTATATGAAAATTGTTATTTAAGAAATCATTAGTATATAATTCAGAATAAAATTTGTTACTACTGAATGCACCCCAACCCAGCAATGAAGAGTCACACTCAATGACCCATTTTTTCTTCGGCAAATGCTTTAATAGAATTTTAGTCCATCACTCCCTCCTGCAAAATGTACAAAATATGCTATGTCCCTAACTACCAGTTATTTTACCTACGAATGGACACAATCTAAGAAAAGCCAGAATCTTATTCATTAACATTCTAGAAGCGACAACACATTTGGACATACATTGTAACCTCCCCACCAATCTTTGTACTTTTTTCCTTGTTACTTCTTTCCCTATTACCCATTTCGGACATTCTAATGAAATATCTAATCATTTCTCATCTGGAATCCTAATTAACATATTTTCTGAGTCTTTTCATAACCTAACCAAATTAATTTCTTTGTTGGAGGAATACATTTTTTAATGGGAAGTTTTAAGCCTAAAGTATCCAGGGTGTCTCGTTGGGTTTGGATTTTTTTCTTTGTATAAATTGCCCCATTGCTGTTGGGGCATAAAACTCAAAAATGAAAGACCTATTATAATATGTTGTGGTATTTTAAGTTCAAGTGCAGCATTCGGAACCAATGATAAATGATTCCAATTTTCAGCTTCCTACAATTAACTTGGGAGAATACATTTTTTTGGGAATTTCTAGTATCCGTTAATTTCAATATATAATTATATGCTTGCTGTTCCTTATCTAAGCTGCTACCCACTCCTACAAAATCATCTAAGTAAAAACCCTTGTTTTCTCATTAAATATACCAAAGCTGACGTTGTTCTGACACATGCCATGCTGGACGTCCTACAGCCGAAAGGAGGTGCTGTGTCGAAATAATATTTTCCATCCTCTTTAATAACGAATAAAGGCACACTCAAGGGGCAGGTTCTTAATTGCCTGTATGCCCTTGCTAGGTCTATGGACCACATATAACATTTATTCCCTAATTTTGTAACCTCCTTAGCCAATGTCATTATAGCTGGTGAATTATAAGTATATCTTTTCCCTCAATAAAAACCTTTAACTAACCCTGCATTAACACTACCTCCTTCAGGAAAACTAAGATCTAGTATAATCCTATGTACTTCAGTATTCTTTTTTGGTCGGATCATAATCGGACTAATTTGTGCCCAAGGAGAAAATGGTAAATCATTAAACGGACCCAACATTGCTTTGTGAGATAATTCAGTAGATACATACTTATCCATCCAAAATAAATCTTTCTCATCACATGTATGATTAGTTTGTTGCAGTAGGTGTAAAATTACCGGTAAAATTGGATGTCCACCCATATTCCAAATATTTTACTAGGTCTACATCTTCATATTCTATTAAGTATTCTTTCCATTTATCAATAATTAATCCAGAAGGAACTGGGATCTTTGCATCCAAATAATTTGGAAGTCCAGTACCCCTTTCTTTTGCATAAATTTCCATGTAATTCAAATATAAGTGACAATTATCAGTTAAATTAGGCCAGTTTTCCAATACATGACTTCTATATTCTAAGGTGATTTCTCACAGAATTGCAACGTATCGACAATAGTTAGATCTGTATTTATACTATCAATATCTAGACAATTGTCCTCAGTTAATATCCCAACATTTGAAACAAGAGACAACGGTTTAACAGTCAAATGTGAATTCTTCTAATAATTATCGTTACAATTTGAATAAATAGGGGGCAATACCATACCGTCGGATTTGCCAAAAGTATCCTTAAATACAGCTTTTGGAGGCAACGTGCCGTCCAAGGCGGTGAAACTACAGCCCCCGCCGGTGGTAGTGTAACCACAGTCAAGACAACTATTGTCCCAAGTATTTCTAACAGGTTTAGAATCATTTCCATGTAACTTAGCAATATCAATTTTTTAATCAAGCAAGGGACCAATATTCAACTGTAACTCAGATTTTTGACATGGAAATGATTGTAGAGTGAAATTATTTATTAAGCTAGCGGTAGGACTAGCTTCAGAGTTAATATTTAAAGTACATGGAGGCACAAAGCCATCCATGGTGGGGAAACTACAGCACAAGAGACCTGTGTGAGAGGTATATAACCACGGTCATTTGAATATATTTTGCGGGCTCTAATACCACACCAACTGCACCCAGGCCACAGAGCCGGTGTTAAAATGCTTACTGACCGATTACATAACCTAAACATGGATACCTATGAGTAACCTTTTGCACTGGGGTCCTCTCAGTGAGGGAAGGAGAATTTATCCCTCTGTTGAAAACCTAGTGGTGGCCAGGTTTCCAGGTTAGCGTTATGGACAAATAACAGGTGTATTAATTGCAGGTGTATTAATTACAGCTACACACTGTGAAGGGAATACATTTCAAATGTATTCCTCAAAACGAAGACTGTCAGCAGTCACAGAATATTTCTGCACCTGACAATGCTGAACAATTCGGTACTTTACCGATGTGGTTGTTAGATGTGCTCACTAATACAGCCATAAATCTTATCAAGGCCTTGTTGCCCAAAGTACTGGAAAGGCAAATTACACCTTACCTATGGTTAAAGACTATAGGAGATATTTACAGCTGTTTGAGCTAAACTGCTGGTGGCATTTACAGGATTACCTAACGGGCATTTACATATACTGTGCATGCTTACACTCTTCCCTAAGCCGATTGTTTACTGTGATTGTTTAATGAATTGACGGCTAAGGGACATGAGCAGTCCCATACATGGGTGAGTTTCCATTCTTGTGCATTCACAAGATTAAGGGCTCTCTGGCCTGAAATCTGTTATAATGACAGTTGTATGCTGCTGATAAGGCGTTAAGAAACCATCAATCAATCAATCACCCAAGTGTTTTGGTCAGTTTATCTGGCCGATGAAGGACTAGGGTTGATGCAGCAGGTTGCACCCTATCGGCCATCCTATCGCTGTTCGTGGGTCAGACAGGGAAACACCAATTGGTGCACTGGGGTTTACATGCGATGCATGCTAGGAACCCGCCACAGCCAACGTAAAGTACTCATACTCATTTCTTAGGTATGGGTTACACTCAGAGACCTTCAATTAGTTGATCTGCACCGGATGAACTAAGAGGAACATGAAAAAGAGATGACATTTAAAACTGTCTAACGGACTGGGCGTTCACCGCTCATAGGCTACTGGGCATGCCTAGGACACAGGTCCTAGGTTCTGTGATTGGAGCCATGAAGGCTTACTTATCAGTCGCAGGCAGGGCCTGCCCACCATCTCAATGTGATACAGAGGTAGTTAATAAATATTAACATTTATCATTTTTATATAAGTAAGGAATTATAGACATTTACCTCACGATTATTACCCTCAACGGATATAGGTACAAATTTGCTTGAACCAGAAAGACTTATCTCCCTGTCCTGCGACTACCCAGGGGCCAAGCCCTCTGTAAAACAGAAGTTATTCTTCAACGATTCCCAGGTAAGTATCGTAAAACTTACCCTATCTATATATAAATTATATAATAACATTATATATATATAGGTATCGGAGAAGAGATCGTTTCAAGGTTGTATGAGCGCGGACCTTAGCAGCGCGCAGGCGTGTTGGCCGGCTCCTGGTATCGGCGTGTCCGCCGCTGATATATATTCGGTGTCCTGCACCAGCTTGCGCCATACTTCCACCGATTGAAAAATACTTCCACCGATTGAAATTCCGGTGCGGAACAGCAAGGCTACACAGGGAGGTGCGGAACAGCAAGGCTACACATACAGTCTACTCACTACCTGTACAATCGGCCCATAATTTCCGAATTGTGGTTGATCCGGCGGGAAGCCCGAGACGGTCACATCTCCATGCACCGCACGCTCCCTCACACCCCTCCCCCCCTCTGACCTGCATTCGGGCTACTGGTTCTCTCCATATGGATTTATCAACAGCAACTCCCGTCTCCACCCACGAATCACCCACGTCAAAGGGAGTCAAACGGATTAAAAGCGCCCCCACGTCACGCAACATTATGCAAAGAACCCGCAGAGCCGCAGCAGTCAGAGGCCGGCCCGCGAAACGCGCCACACGGAAGGCGACAACCCCGCCATCCGACGCGAGCGACTCCATCCACTCACAAGATGGCGGCGCATCCCCACGGCCACCCACGCCACCGCCCCGGTCCTCTCCGGCAGCGCGGCAATCGACTCGCGTGCGAAAGCCGTCGGCCAAAGCAAAGCAGGCCAACGGAATGAGCCGCATGCAGGCGTCCATCGACGCCATCGAGGAGAGGTGGAACACCTTGGAGCAACACGCCGCAATTCAGAGGCGAGAGGCGGCCGAACAGCGCGCGCAAATGTCGGCCCAGAGCAAGCTGCTCGCGGAAGCCACCGCAGCGATGGCGGCAGTCGCGGCAGGCATGCGCCACCCGGACCCTCCGGCGGCGGCCCCGGATATGCCCCACAACCCGCCCAGCCGGCCTGCCAGGCCGCCCCGCGTGCACCACCACCGCAGCCGGGCCAGATCCCTCTCCCCGGCCTCCCCCTCACCAGCTCCGGCGAGGAGCCGGTATGGTTCGCACCCTGGGCGCACGCCCGACGCAAGCTTCAGCGCATGGTCGTCGCCCTCACCCAGCCCGCCCCGGCACAGACCCAGGCGCCCCGAGGCCGCGGCCGCCCTCGGGAGACTCGCCTCCTACCACCGACAACACGACAGCGACTACGGCGCCGCGCACGCCCCCGACCGGCGCGCCGCGCACCGCCGACAACATGCTGGCAACGACTACGAGAGGGGCGCCCGCTCCACGGCCGAGGAGGCGGTACGCCTCATCGTAGCAGCCGCGGATGGCAAGGGACACACCCGTAAAAAAGGTATTCCTAATAAATATATATTTCCTTATGACTTGGTCGAGCGAGGCGATGAGGGGAAGGCGGTGAAGAAGGGCGAGGCGACGAGGGAGGAATATACTCTCGGTCTCAAACGCCTCGAGCACCAGCACGGCTTTCCCGAGGGGGCGTTGCTCGCCCTCTCCAACCATCAGGAGATGGTGGCGCAGGACAACTGCTCGCTGGCGTGGGCCGTCGTCCGCCGCTATTCAGAAGAAATATTCACGTGGATTGCCGACGGTAGGCTCCCGAGGGGATGGGAGGACGAGGCGGCGATCAACGCGGTCCGTATTGAAATAATAGCGATGGCGGGCCACGCCCCCGCCACCACCGCCACCTCGGCCGATCATCAACAAACCGGGAAGCACCAGAGGCCCGGCACCGACTCCCGCGCCCAGTACGACCGTGGGGCGATCGGCGCACCATGCCCCGCATGGAACAAGGACCCAGGCTCTTGCGACAAGGCGTCGAAGGGCGGGTCACACGGATCTGGAGCGCAAAAAATGGCGCACGTGTGTGGGTACTGCGCGAACGTGCGCAAAATCACAACCAACCATTCCGAGGCGAGCTGCTTCTCGAAGAAGTCCCGAGACCGCCCCGGCAAGAACTCTCAGCGGGATTTTTAGCGCGATGGCGGGACGACACACCACCCGCCCCGCCTCGCGCGATATCGCCCCGACCCACGGAATGCCCACCGACAGCCGACGCGGAAGCCAGCCGCGCGCGCCACGAGGCACGCCAGGCACTGGAAGCCGCCCCGACCCCGAATGGCTTCAGCCCCGGTGGCCCCGGGGTAGCCCCGCGTGACATCACAGGCCGCCCTCCCCGGAGGGCCCCCGCGGCAGCTGACACAGCCCCAGCACACCCAGCCCCCGCCTCCGGCGGGGAACCCCCCCGTGACGTCACGCCCCGCGCGCAGCACTGGCGCCGCCTGGAGGACACCCCCGGAGTCTCCGCCCCGGGCGGGGAGCCCCCCCGTGACGTCACCCCGTGCGCGCGGCACTGGCGCCGCCTGGAGGATACCCACGGTGTCTCCGCCCCGGGCGGGGAAGCCCCGGGTGACGTCACGCCACTCGGACCCCGCCGGCGCCACCTGGAGGATTCCCCCCCAACTACCAACATAAACATTGGCCGGCCGGGAGACACGCCCTCATATGACAGTTTCGCTCGCCGGGTCGGCGCCCCCGGTAAATCATCCACACCGTCGGCCCCCGACCACACCCTCGCATGTGCGCTCTGTGACGTGACCGCCCATGCGCCCAACCCCGGCGGGGGCGCCGACGAGCCGGTCGACCAGGTCGTCGATCCCCTCCTGCAGAACACTCTCCCCGCAGCCGCCGCCTGCGGGCCCACCCCCGCCGAGTACAGAGCCACCCTCGACTCATTCTGGCCGGTCCTCTCGGGCGAGGGTTGGGCCGCCTACCCCCTATACGCCCGGGCATACGCGGCCGTCCGGTCCTCGGCCCTCCCGAACTTTTTGGCAGCCCGAGTCCCGGTCCCATCAGATCTCATCATCGCCGAATGGCGCCGGGTGCTGCGCGGGCACGACGACCCCACGCTCCTCGACCATCTCGAATTCGGGTTTCCGGCCAACTACACCGCGCCGGGACCCCCCACGCCAACATACAAGAACCACCGCGAGGACCCCGACTTCGCCCGCCACGTCTCAAGCTACGCCGAGGAGGAGTTGTGCCGAGGCGCGCTCCTCGGGCCCTTCGCGGTCCCCCCCTTCACGCCATGGGCGCAGTGCAGCCCCATCATGACCAGGCCGAAGTCCACCCCCGGCAAGCGCCGCGTCATCGTGGACCTCTCCTTCCCCCCGGGCCGCAGCGTCAACGCGGGTATCCCCAGGAGGGAGTACCTCGGCCACCCCCACGCATACACACTTCCCGCCGCCTCCGGGAGGGGAGGGGCTCATTCTGCTGGTCGGCCGACGTCTCTCGGGCCTACCGGCAGCTGCGCGCCGACCCCCTCTCCGCCCCACTCTTCGGCATCACCGTCGACGGGCACACCTACGTCGACGTCGCCCTGCCCTTCGGCTGCCGGACCTCGGGCGCCGCCTGCGACCGCGTCACCTCCGCGATCGTCTGGGCCCTCGCGCGTCGCGTCTTCTACAGTGACGTCTACGTCGACGACTTCGTCGGGTGCGAGGCCACCTTCCTCGCAGCGATGCGCGCCTTCGACGCCATCCGTGCGCTCTGCGAGGTGCTTGGCCTCGCTCTCGCCCCCGACAAATGCTGCCCGCCCACGGTCCGCCTCGTATGGCTTGGCATCGAGTGCGATACCGAGCCCATGAACCTCAGGATCCCCGACCGCAAGCTCCGCGAGGTCGTCGACGAGTGTGAGCGCTGGCTCCATCGGCCCACCCTCACCAGAAGGGCCCTCCAGCGCCTCCTCGGCCGACTTGCGCACATCACTACCTGCGTCCCCCCGGGCCGCACCTTCCTGGCGCGAATCCTCCGCAGCCTCAGAACCGCCCCGCAGACTGGCGAGGCGGACGTCGACCCAGAACTGCGCAAGGACGTCCGCTGGTTCCGTGACTACGCGGCCGGTGGAAACGGCGTCTGCCTTCTCCCGGCTCGGCAGCGCCCTCAATGGACGATCGAGTGCGACTCCTGCCTCACCGGCGGGGGCGCCTTCTCCGACGCGGCCTGCTTCGCGGAGGCCTACGACGCGGACTTCTGCGCCGCATACCCGACGATCCACGAGCTCGAGGCCCTCAACCTCGTCCTCGCGGTCTGGGCCCTCAGCCCCCCCGCGCCGGGCGGGCACGTGATCGCCGTCAACACCGACAACGCCGCATCCGCCCACGCCATCCAGACCGGTCGCGCCGTCGACCCCACCCTGGGCGCATGCGCCCGAGAGCTGTGGCTCATGGCCGCCGGCGGCTCATTCGACGTGGTCGTCCATCACAAGGCCCGCCCAGCTGGTGTTCGCGGATGCCCTTAGCCGCGCGCACCTCTCCCCTGCCGCCCTCGACCTCGTCCGCCACCATTGTGAGATACACCGCTTGCCTCGCATTAGGGTGCACCATACACGAGCGATACTCACACTTGACCTTTGATCGTTCCAGACTACGGGCCTGCGGCGCACCGGCACCTCATGGAGATGCACCGCGCCGCCCTCGCCCCTGGTACCTGGAAGAACCTCCACCGCCATGCCAAGCGCTACCTCGGGTTCGCCCTCGAGCGCGGGGTCGACCATCTCGCCCCCGCCCCCTACGACGTTGGACAGTTTGTCGCCCACCTGCACCGCCTCCTGCCGTCCCACGCCTCGGTCGCCAACTCTTCGACGCCCCCTTTCCGGCCCACGTCCGGCGTGGGGTCGAGCGCCTCTTCGCCACCCCGGTTTGACACGCCCCCGGCGTCACCCCCGAGATGCTGCCCCTCATCCACACCTACATGCGCAGCCTCGGGCACCTCGGCGTTGCCCCTTGGGCGGCGACGGTGATGGGCTTCTTCAGTTTCCTGAGGCAGTCCAACCTGCTGTCGCCCTCGCACGCCCCCTGGGGAGGCCCGCACACGCCCCGCCGCGTCGCCTCATCCAAGACCATCCGGTCGGCCGCGCAGGCGGTCTCGATCTTCGTCCCCGCCATTCCCGGCTCGCCCATCTGCCCCCTCCGGACTTGGAGGCGCGCCCTCGACCTGACGCCCGCCCCCGCCGACGCCCCCGCCTTCCTGGCGTGCGCGGGCGTCCCCCTCACTCCTCGCGACGTGACCCCCCTCATCCGCGCCGCCCTGCGCGGAGCCGGTGTCCCCGGAGCTAATGCCTACACCATGCACGGCCACCGTAGGGGCGCGGCGCAGGCCTGCGCGTCGAGGGGGGTCGACCTCTCTGCGATAATGGCGCAGGGAACCTGGGAATCCGACGCCGTCCACGCCTATGTGCCCAAACTGGCGGCGTCTGACGCCCCGAGAGCCCTGGCACTTTGCTTTGGGTCGGCTCCCAGGCCTACCTCCTCCCAGAGTGCTCCCTCAGCGGACATGGACCAGGTTGATTGACACTTCACCGTTTGACTTTGTACCCTGTGCCGTTATCGCTAACTAATAAAAACCCTTTTCTCCCACTTCCGTCTCGGGCTTCCTCTGTCCGGATCAACTTCTAACATGCTGCGGCGGACGAACCTAATGCTTCGGCGGACGAACCTATTCATGTCTCTCACCTAATTCGCACACCTGGCACAAGTTACATGTCAGGCTTGATACTAGGACGAAACCGTAAGCTAAAACTATGCATTTTACATATAGGGCACTGTCAAGGGTGTCGCAGTGGTGTGCGCCATCTTGGTTCCTGACATTGAACATGTGACATTGAATTCAAGTCGGTTACATGTCAGGCTTGATACTAGGACGAAACCATAAGCTAAAACTACGCATTTTACATATAGGGCACTGTCAAGGGTGTCGCAGTGATGTGCGCCATCTTGGTTCCTGACATTGAACATGTGACATTGAACATTCCAGACTGACATTGAACATGTGACATTGAATTCATGTCGGTATGATTTAATATTATGCTTCGCGCTATACGGGTGATGCCAATGTGTGCTGGAAGTGTCGTGGTTTATCGGTGCTTTGTGCTATAATGACTTTGCATATATATCCAAATTCGACGATTTTCTCAATTTTCACGCTTTCCACCGTCTTGGGTAGGAAAGACTGACATTTGCAAACCAAATTGACATTGGGACACCGATAGTTTAGATTTCATGCAGTTTCCGGTTTAAGACGTTGCTAATGCCAGGATTTTGTTGGCGCTGCGGTTATTCACATATGGCGGACGACGCAGAGTGCAGCGAAAAGATGGAGAAGCCGACGACACATGCGAGCAGAAAATCGGCTAAGGTTCAACAAGTATCCCGTGATACTTCACCGGAAGACTCGGTATGCCAGAGCATGGAGGAAAAGGAGCAGCAAATAATAGATGAAATTGCTGCAATTAGGTTAGAAGATAGTGTTGTCAGGTTGACAGCGGAACGTGATAGGTTGCTGGCGGCTCATAGCCACCGTGGCTCGCGCACCTTTTCTTCAACAAGTACACGGGAAGTGAAGGATGACAGACGAACAGAGGAGATGGGTCGTACAGTGGTATTGGCTGCCGGTATTACTGCGGCAGGTGAAGATGGAGGCGACAGCTTGCTACAATCGGGAGACGCAGTCGCCACAGTACTTCCGAAGGTGGAGGACGGTTTCTCTTCATATGGAACAACCCGTGAGTCGCGACCGGCTTCGCGGGGTAGAAGGCGCAGTCGATCAACTTCACGTTCAGACTATTATAAAATATCTATCTGTGAGACTGAAACTAGTTCTCCTTTGCTATTTTACATATTTGGTGACTGTATTAAAGGCATATGTACATGTACCCATTTAATTGGAGGTGTGAGGGCACAGCTGAAGCCTTGTCGCTTCTTTGCGGAATGTTTCCTTCGGGGCGATACCGACCCTGATTTGGCTTATATTCTGTGGGGAGTAACTTTTGGTTTTCGAGTAATTAATGTCGACTCTGACTTACGGTACAATGCCCCATTCAGGAGGATAAAGTCGCCTGAATACAAAAAGATTGTAGAACACAAACTTAATAGTGAGCTATCTCATGAGATAATATCGATAGTAGATGGGCCACAATTATGTCATCACACCATTTTCTGTGTTCCGAAGGACGGAGGTGGTGGTAGAGTAATAGTCGATTGCAGCAAGCCAAAAGGAAACTCTGTGAATAATTATACAGATCAAGCAGCTTCAAAATTTAAGTATAACAGCGTCGATCATGTAGCTGAGCTGATGGTTGAGGGTGATTAATCCTTTCCACTATTGACGTAAAGGACGCATATAGAGCTATTTCGATTCACCCAGATGATACTATAAAGCAGGGCCTATCTTGGAAGTTTGACGGGGATGATACTGTCAGATTCATGAAGGACAATCGTCTTTGTATGGGATTAGCTTCCAGCCCGTTTATTTTTTCGAAATGTTCGGACTTCATTAGGAGATGTGCGATACGCCAGGGTGTAGCTAGAATAGTTAATTACTTGGATGATTTTTGTTTGCTTGCCTCTGATGAGTCGAGGGCCAGAAGTGACCAGATTGTTCTGATTGCCATTCTTAGAAGATAAGGCTTCTACATTAATTATAAGAAAGTTGTTGCACCAAGTACAGACATACGATTCTTAGGAATTATGATAAATTCTAGGACATTGGAGATGCGTCTCCCGGATGACAAGCTTTTGAAGCTTCAAAGAATCCTCAGTTGGTATAGAGGCAAGAAGAAAGTATGGAAAAAGGATCTTGAGAGATTGGGTGGTCTGTTAGCTCATTGTTCCAAGGTAGTGAGAGGTGGCAGGACTTTTTCCCGCCACATATACGATCTGATGGCCACGGTAGCAGAGCCTTACTATATGGTTCGACTATCGGCTGGTTTTAGAGAGGATGTCAATTGGTGGGCTGATTACGTTCAGTTCTTCAACGGCAAAGCAAAGATTTTGGGAAAGTTTGCCCAGTTCCATGCGGTTTATTCAGATACATCCGATTGGGGATATGATGCCACATTTAGGGATGACTGGACAGTTGGGACTTTCATTGATACCTACGATCAGCGTTTGATTAACTATTCAGGCCACCATTACTCAAAACCGGAAAATAAGATATTAAAATCCCATATAAATGTCCGCGAAATGTGGACTGTATTTGCTGCGGCTCAGAGGTGGTCGCACACCTGGCACGATTCTTCGATTATGTTTGTCACAGATAGCGCGATTGTCCAGTCAGCACTTATGACAGGTCGTTCAAAATCAAAAGAGATAATGAGTGTCATCAGACACCTCTTTTGGATGTCAGTAAGTAACAATTTTGACTTTAGGTCAATATATATTAGAGGATCAGAAAATGTTGTGTGTGATGCTTTAAGCAGGCTAAATCTTTGTAATAGCTATCTAAGAATTAGTGATGTCGATAGATCGAGTTTAATGTGCTGTTGTGATGTATTCAAATCTTCTTTGCAGGGCTAGCTGAGCTATCCTGTGAGCAGAGGGAGTTCTAAGCTTTATATTACGCACCTAATTCGCTACTCGCTAGGAATACCCAAGTCAAGAAATATTTACAGTTTATAGATATTTATTCAGAGACAGATTGTCCATTGCCATGCTCTGATGAGCAAGTCGCACTGTACGCTACCTGGTTGGCAAAGAGTTTTAAATATGTTTCTTTTATTAATTATTTGAGTGGCTTAAATTTTTCTTAAAAAGCAATGGGTCAGCCGCTATTAATTATTCATCTTTTATAATTGATTCAACACTAAAACTAGTAAAAGGCATACGGAGGAAATTAGGTGATTCGCACAGGCAGGCGGTTCCATTGTTACCGTCCATGTTGAGATCCATGTTTGCCAATCTGTCCAGGAGTCCGGGGCATATTGCATGGCATGCCGCTGTGTTATGCAGCTTTAGGGCTCTTCTTAGGAAGTGTCAAATAACTAAGGGGGACTCGGTTCTAAAGCGTCGAGACTTCCAATTTTTTGCATGGGGCATGCTAATAAGCATTAGAAAATCTAAGACAATCCAGTACAGCGAGAGAGTATTGCAGGTTCCTGTAGCAAAGTGTCCGGACTTGCTATTGTGTGCTGTTCATTGGACTTCTCTTCATTTTCGGGAGGTAAAGGCTCAGCAGGATAGTCCAGCTTTTTTAGTACCGGTTGGCCCCTATTCTTTTTCGCCTTTGGAATATAACACGTATCAAAAGATGCTGAAATACTTTGGGAGTAAGGCTGGTTTAGACCCAGATAAGCTGTCGTCACACTCCCTCCGGAGGGGAGGATGCACGTATTTGGCTATGTGCGGAGCCAGTCTGGAGGAAATCAAATCTAGGGGTGATTGGGCTAGTGATGCCGTATTTACATACTTAAAAACCCCTTTCTATTCGCATAATAAACGATTTACATGTCGCTGCCAGTCTGTCGGGTGACTAATTCTATAATCTAGATCCTTAATTGAAGAAAGAGGAAAAGATTATATATATTATATTAAGATATTTCTTATTATCTCAGATACTTTTGGTCTGGGTGGTTCGCTTCGCTCCTTTTGGCTGTTTTCTTGCCAGAGAGTTACATAAAAGACCTCAGACCAAATTGTATTGTCCTTGTCTCTTCGTAGAACTGCTTATAAATTATATAATAACATTATATATATATAGGTATCGGAGAAGAGATCGTTTCAAGGTTGTATGAGCGCAGACCTTAGCATCGCGCAGGCGCGTTGGCCGGCTCCTGGTATCGGCGTGTCCGCCGCTGATATATATATTCGGTGTCCTGCACCAGCTTGCGCTATACTTCCACCGATTGAAAAATTTTGTATTGATTAGGCAAGGCTGTTTTCTTGCCAGAGAGTTACATAAAAGACCTCAGACCAAATTGTATTGTCCTTGTCTCTTCGTAGAACTGCTTATATATATATATAAAACGACTATATTGCATTTTACTTCTGGAATTTCACCGCCACTCCCCCCAGTTAAGCCAGTGACATCTATCGGCAGAATCTGGAACTTTCCAGGTTAACTGGTGGGGTCTATTGATTTAACAATTGACATATTTCATTCATTTATATATCTACAATGGAAATTTGTTAGCAGAACTCCCCTCACATGGTTCCACTTTTTATCATAGTTGGTCAAAATTCCACATTTAATTCAAAATTAAAACATTTTTATATATTAAATCCTAAAACGTTATTATCTCAAAAACAGTAATATATACAGCCTAACTGTTTTTGGAGTTGGGCTTGTAATTGCAGTGTCTAAAGGAAGGAACTAAAATATAGCACCTTATGCATATTTTTTAATGTTGCTGCCGGTACCTAGTTCTAGCAATGAGTTACAGAAAAGGAACTTCCCAGCAGTAGTTGAGTACAATAACACTGAGATCTCATTTACAGTATTAACTATGCATTCAAAAAGATGCTACTGGTTAAGACAATTTCCCAATGTGTTTCTGTCCAAAAGTGCCAGTTCTTGAATGTTAAATAATTCATAGAAAATGAATAGGCTGGCTGATTTGAAGATTGTTTGAACAAATTTTCTTCATTACAAAAAGCTGTTCAATGAGTCCTTTAAAAAATTAATTTTTCCAGCTGAACTCCCTAAAGTATTCGTTTTGATCCTATATGGCATCTACAAGATATCCTACAGTATGAACAGCACATGCACAATGTGCACACACATTGCTGACACTGACCTGAACAAGCCACCCGCTGAGTAATCGGAAAAGTACCCATCTTACTTGGCAGAACAAAATATTCTAGGATCGTCTTCCGTATGCAGACATCCTTATTGTCTTTCATTTTTTGAAACACCAGTTTGTCTGTGCCACTGATGTGCATAGGGTACCATATAGCCTCTGCTGGCTTCCCATCACACCCCGCTCGTCCGATCTCTTGCCAATGAGATAAGAGACTCTTACTTTTCCTCCAATGGATGACTCTTCGGATATCCAAAACCTCTACACCCATACCAAAAGCAATGGTAGAAACCAGGACCCGTAAAACAGTTTCCTTCTGTCCAAAAGTCTGCAAGGTGTATTTTTGCAGCTCGTTTCCTATCTCTCCATGGTACATGGAAACAAGTCGGTGTTCATGACTGTGTCCACCGACAAATGCATCCTTTCCTAAAGCAACCTTAATAAAAGCATACACATCAAACACAGTCATCACTGAGTTGCAAAAAATTAATGTCTTCGGATAATTTAATTTTTGCTCCCGAAGCCCATCCACTACCCACTTGAGATCTCTATCTATACTATAGCATTTTCTGTGTTCAACCTGAAGAAAAATGTTGGGCCTATCTGGTGGTAGAGCTACAACAACAACCTCATTTTCTCTTCAGTGTAAACCTTTTCAGGAACAGTAGCAGAAAGCCCCAGCATTGGGACCTTGGTAAAGATGGAACACAGCTCCACCACTTTCAGGTAGTCCGGTCGAAAATCAGCCCCCCAGAAGCGACAGCGTAGGGCTGAAACTGACGGAGGGCTGAAACCGCAACACCGCCAGCACCACTGATTTCCAGGTGCCTAGTACTGACATAGGGAAAAGTTACTTCAATTTCAGAAAGCTACAGTTCTGCCAATTCTAGATGGCTTTTGATCAGGCAAAAACTGAAACCCGTGCAAATTAGTGGACTTCAAAATATCAGCAGATTCACTACAATTTGAACTGAGCTATATACCCGATTCTGCATTTTGATGCGCGACGAATAACGACACACTGAAAAGTGATGACGTCACAGCGCCAATTTGGCGCGACTTGATATCCAGGGGCGTAATCGATTAATCGACTCTGGTCACCCGAGCCACTTTTTGGCGCATGCGCACATCCTGTAGACTCGGGTCGAATAACCGAATAAGCTTCTGCACGCTCGGGGTGGAAAAAATGGTGGCTTAATCTAAAACCTAATTATTTGTTTTAATAACCAATATAAGTACAGCAAAATAGGATATAAAGTATTTTAGGATCGTATAAGCTGACAATCTGGATTATTTTTAAAAAAGCATTAAAACAACTTGTAGTGGTAGCTGTTATCCTACAGGTACCCCAGCTCAGGCATTCCTAGCAAACCCCAGCCAAGAGGTGGGTTACTGGCGTCGGGTCGTTTTGCACACGGCACGTGTTTTTGTCGACTCCACTCGCGGTGTTCGATTTGAAATTCTGACGACTCGGGTGACCCGAGTCGCCCGGGTCGTGTTAATCGATTACGGCCCAAGTGCATAATTGATGTGAATCCAATTTCTCTCTTGAAAATCGATAAAACATCCTGACAAGTTCACTAAATATGCAAAGCTAATTATGAAACAATGAGATCATATGACTGTAAGATAAAATACTTAACTTTGTGTGAATTAATTCGGGTAGAACTTAAAATTGAACCCGCGTTCATTGATCGAACAAATGGAGTTTGTTGAAACTCACCTTGTCGAGCAGCAATGGATGTAGGATAAATGGTAACGATTTTCCAAACCCAGTGGGAAGGAATCCAAAAGTATGCTTCCCACTCATCAGGCTAGAAATGATTTCCATTTGTTTCTCTTTTATATTGAAGCGTTCTAGAGCCTGCAATGAATGCTCCCTGAACCTGACTGGATAATTACCCATGAGCCTCTCAACTTCCTTCTACCCTCCCAAAATGGCCGACATGTGTATCCAGGGCCGCGTTCAGGGTCCGTCTCGGAGGCGCCTCGGCGACGTCTCGGCGATGCTTTTTGGCCTATTTGCGTTCAGGGTCTGTCTCGGCGACGTCTCGGAGACGCCTCCCTTTTCAGGTTGGAGACAAAACAGCGCCTCGAAAATGGCCGCCGCCTGCAGTGGTTTCATCCAATCAGAGCGCAGCATTTCGATTGCAAATGGCCACCGCCTATGGAGGCCGCCATTTTTGAGGCGGCCAACAGCTAAATCCGTTCAGACTAGCCTTACGTCACGGGCGCCTCCGAGGCGCCTCCGAGACGGACCCTGAACGCGGCCCAGGTGTTCTGTCGATCCATATCTTAAGATTCATCAACCCAGGGGAAGTAATACACTGACCATTTCAAAAATAGCGGGTAAATATGAAGATATATATAAAGAATAAGTCTTGCTTCTTAGATTGTAAATTTATGATCTCAATTCTTTGACCCGTTTTTTCGCCAGCTTTTACATAGGGTTGGTATGCACCCCTCCTGTGGCTACTGCAGCAGTACGGGGTGAATCTTGTATCTAAGGGTTGGTATGCACCCCTCCTGTGGCTACTGCAGCAGTACGGGGTGAATCTTGTATCTAAAGGCCCTGTCACATTACGGCGTATGGCGGGAGCGTATTGAAAACCTACGTACGCCGTGCTGGTGCCGGCCTATGATGACCTTCGGTGAACTTTCGGGTGGGTTTGAGCGTATGGGGGACCTATGAGGAGCGTATGAGGAGCGTATGGGAGCGTGCTGCGACATTTTTTGACTGTTTTGATTGGCATGTGGAGCGTATGAGGAGCGTATGAATATTTTAGGAGCGTATGAGGAGCGTATGCGAAACCTATGCGCGACCTATGGTATCTCTCCGCGGTCCGCCGCTTGGTGGCTCCTGGGTATATATAGCCTGGAGCAACAGGCTCCCCTCACTCTGCCACCATGCCTGCTAAGAGGAACACCACTGCTGCTGCTGCTTCTGCTACTGCTACTACTACTACTAGTACTACTGCTACTACACCAGCCTCCAGAGCTGCTGTAACTACAGGAGGAGGACTAGGCCGTGGGAGAGGCAGAAAGAGGCAGACTTTGTTACAATGCTCTCCATCACCAGCCTCCTCACCTGCCTCGCCACCTCGCCACTCTCCACACCACTCTCCAGAACACCACTCTCCACAACACTACTCTCCAGAACACCACTCTCCACTGGAGGAGCTGGAGATGGAAGTGGAGAGGTCGACGACGCAACGCTGGCGTCCCCGCTCCAGCTCGCCATCTCCTGCCTCTGCGGGCAGCTCACGGGCGTCGTCCGCTGCCTCCGCCGCCTCCAACGCCTCCACCAGCACTGCTGCCATCGGCACGTCAAAGAGACGGAGGGCCAAGAAGAGCGACTGTTCTCTGTCGGTCTTCAAGGAGGATCAAATGTTGGACTTCCTCCAGGAGAACACCATCATTTGGAACATGAAGCTCACGGATTACCGCCGCTCAGACAGAAAGGCCAAGATGTGGGAGGACCAGGCGACACTTCTGGGGACCACAACACTCCATCTCCAGAAGTGGTTCAAGTCGCTCAGGGATACGAACACGCGGCTCCACAAGAAAAAGAGCGGGGACGGAGCCGCTGACCTGACTGAGCGGGAGCAGTGGATCCTGCGCAAGTTCGGGTTCCTGCGGTCCGTCGTCCATCACCGACCGGAGCCCTCCAGGAGTGTAAGTACATAATCTTTTTTCGTTCTGACAAGTGCGGCCATTAGTATCGTATTCTAAGTTTGTTATGTTATGCTTTTGTTGTATTTATGTTTGTTTGTTTGTTTGTTGTTGTTTTACGTCCTAGCAACATCTAATATTCTAGTAATTTGTTAATGTTATTTATTTCTTTAATGTTGAGATGTTGTGTAGTTGTTCTTAAATCGAGATATTGACAATAGATGTATTGTGATATAGTCGTTATAAATCCATGTTTGCATTTAACGTTATTTATTTTTGCTTTATATATTTTTGATTTACTGTTGACTTGTCGTGTCTTTTGTCAAAATATCGATTTGCATTCATGTTACTTATGTTATGTTATGATTTTGTCTTGCAGTTGGCCACCCCTGTCGCGGCTCCGCAGCTCGATCTGAGCGTGGAGGAGAATGTCGGGACCGATGTGGATGTGGCGATGGACGAGGATCTTCCACCCACTCCTCCCGCTACATCCCAAGAGCGGGGAAAGGGGAGAGGGAAGCGATCTGCCCCAGTCGACAACAACCTCCTCGCTGCCATCCACAAGAGGTTCGATGAGTCTGCCGACATCCTCAAGGTGATGCAGTCGCCTCCTCCTCCACCTCCACCGGCGGTGACGAAGCGAGTGGCATTCGCCAACTATATGCGGGACATGATCCTCACGATGCCAGAGGAGCGGTTTGTGTCCATTTGCGGTGCACTCAACCGCATGGTGTCGCACCATCTGGAGGAGGAGGAAGGAACATTCGTGGCACCGGTGGTTTGTGGGGCTGGTCCTGCTCCTGCTCCTGCTCCTGCTCCTGCTCCTGCTCCTGCTCCTGCTCCTGCACCGGCTCCTGCTCCTGCTCCTGCACCGGCTCCTGCACCTACAAGTCAGGCATACCAGCCTCAACCCCACCAGTGGCCTGCGCAGACACAGGAGTATGTGGACCGCTATATAGGCGTGCCACACAGTCTTCATCAGCCACTGCCACACCCGCCTCTGCCAAGTGTTCCGCCTCAGCCTCTGCCTCCAGCTCCGCCACTGGTACGGCCGTCACCACCACAAACCGCACAAGTACGGACTTTAGGAATGGTGCCGCACACGAGGGCCTCTCCTACAGTTGTGGTGCGCGGGGTTGCGCCGCCCACTGTGGGTCCGCCATGGGCAGGGACTGGCGCTGCCACAGACATGGTGACTCCGACACGCGCCGACCCCGAAGTGAATTTGTCTGAGTCGGCCAGCCCGGAGGGACTCTTAAACTTGTCGCGGTTATCTGGGATATCGGGCATGTTAGGGTCCAATTTGGACTTATTCGCCTCAGCCTCACAGTCGCCAGCTGATGCCAACGGCAAGGGAGAGAAGTGATTGTATGTGTATATATGCATATATGTAGTCATATTTATCTTATTTATTTATTTGTATGTATATATGTATATATATTGTTTGTACATTTATATGTCAAGATGTTTCAATAAATATACTGTCACTTTTAATTGTTGTGTCCGGGTTCAGTAAAGGCATGCCATCATTTAATTGTTATATATTAAAGTACAATTAACATTAAAATTAAAACATAAATAAAAACTTTAAATTTAAAATATTTCTAATAATGTTTCACCTTCCCCTTTCTCCCTTTTCTCCTTCTCTCTCTCTTCCTCCCTCTCTCTTCCTCCCTCTCTCTTTATCTCTCTTCCTCCCTCTCTCTATCTCTCTTCCTCCCTCTCTCTCTATCTCTCTTCCTCCCTCTCTATCTTCCTCTCTATCTATCTCTCTTCCTCCCTCTTTATCTCCCTCTCTATCTCTCTTCCTCCCTCTCTCTATCTCTCTTCCTCCCTCTCTATTTCCCTCTCTCTCTTCCTCCCTCTCTCTATCTCTCTCCCTCCCTCTCTTCTCTCCCTCCATCTCTTCTCTCCCTCCCTCTATCTCTTCTCTCCCTCCCTCCCTCTATCTCTTCTCCCCCTCCCTCCCTCCCTCCCTCCCTCTAACTCGTCTCCCCCTTTCTGTCTCTATGTCACTCTATTTTGCCCTGTGTTCTTAGTATGTATGTAAAAGATTATTTCATGTAAAAAGAGAGGAGATTCATTACAATTACATTAACTAGATGACTTTAAATTAGGGAACGAAAGAACGTAACCTCCCTCTCTATCTCCCTCTATCTCTATCTCTCTTCCTCCCTCCCTATCTCTCTCTCTTCCTCCCTCCCTCCATCTCCTCCCTCCCTCCATCTCCTCCCTCCCTCCCTCTATCTCTTCTCCCCCTCCCTCCCTCCATCTCCTTCCTCCCTCCCTCCCTCTATCTCTTCTCCCCCTCCCTCCCTCCCTCCCTCCCTCTAACTTGTCTCCCCCTCTCTGTCTCTGTGTCACTCTATTTTTCCCTGTGTTCTTAGTATGTATGTAAAAGATTAAAATGTATGTATGTAAAAAGAGAGGAGATTCATTACAATTACATTAACTAGATGACTTTAAATTAGGGAGCGAAAGAACGTAAACAGACATGTAAAATTGTGTTTTCATATCTATAAAATGATATCGTTTATTTTATACTAGACATATAAACATATTAGCATCTCATATAACAGGAGACATGTCACAACATCCCAGACATGTTTGCAAAAACAGTAGAGAGACACAGCGCATACAGACTGATAAAATGTTTTGTCAGATCATCCTGTCTTGCCATGACAGTGCTCCGGCAGGTGAGACGACCCAGTCTTTAATTAGATTGCGCTGTTCCTTTCCTAGCTTGGACGCGGTGTTGGGGTTAACAGGTACAACGTTAATGTCAGGAAGGTTGTGGCCCTCTCGCCAACCTCCAGGCACAAAGTTGTTGTTGGCTGTCTCGGGACGATCCAGCTGCATGTTCTGTGTCGCTTGGTAACGTGTCCTCATGAGGTTGTGCAGAACCATGCACGCCTTGACGATGAGCTTCACGTTGGAGGGGTGGTGCTGCATAGTCGTCAGGAGCACTTGGAAGCGGTTGGCTAGAATGCCAAAGGCATTCTCCACCACTCTCCTAGCTCGGGAAAGCCAGTAGTTGAAGAGTCGCTCGTCATTGGTCAAGCCCCTCTTGCCATACGGCTTCATCATGGTCGACCGCAGGGCAAAGGCGTCGTCACCGATCAGAAAATACGGCACATCCTTCTGGCCGTCGACGAGCGGTTCAGGGTTCGGAAAGCCAATGGCACCTTCTGTGCACGCCTTCAGCTCGGAGGCGTTGTAAATCTGGGCATCGGACGCGGAGCCCATACCGCCAATATCTGCCCAGATAAATTTGTAATCCGCATCTACAAGCGCCAACAGGACCACGGAGAAAAAGCCCTTGTAGTTGTAGTAGAGCACCCTCCACCCAAACTTCATGGAGGAGTATTTTGTGCCAGATGCCAGGTGCCGCAGAGTAAGTGCTATTTTCAGCGCCGGGTCGAGCGGCACCCTGAATGTGGTCCATTTTTTGGCGATCCTGGGTCCCACTCGCGCCACAATCTCGTCAAACATTTGGGGAGGCAGCCGCATGAAGTTCACAAATGACGCGGTGTCCTCGCTGCGGAGCTCGACCATGAGCTTGTTGAACAAGCCAAACTGTGGCCGCCTCCCAGTCCAGGGTCTGACCCACACTGATCGTCGCCGCCGCTCCCTCCTCCTTCGTCTCTCGATACGGGACGCCAGAAGAACCATGAGGAGTAGAGTAAGCTCATGGTGATAAAGGGCAACTCTGTAGAAAAGCTGGAACTGTACTTGCAGTGCCTGGGCATCCATCCTGTATGAGCAGCAGAGCAGGAATGACCGAAGGAATGGCGTGGGTCGCCTTTATATACCAAGACCATAGGTCGGGCATACGCCGCCATACGCTTCGCATACGCCTCCCATACGCTTTTCATACGCTCTCATACGCAACGCGTAGGTTCTGCGTACGCTGCATACGCCCGAGATACGCCCGTGATACGCCCGTGACGCAAGTACGCCGGCATACCCCTAGCATACGCCGGCGTACCCCCAGCGTACGCGGAGCGTATGCCGGCGTATGCTCAGCGTATGTGTTGCGTAAGAACCATACGCCCCCGTAGGTCGTGATTTTTTTAGCATGCACAAACAAATGGGGACGGACAGATTTATGAAAGCGTATGGCGGCGTATGCCTCATACGCCGGCATCTGGCGGCGTATGAGTAGCATATGAGTAGCCTATGAGTAGCGTATACGGCGTATGCCGACGTATATGACGTAAAGCGGCTACGCCGCCATACGCTCCCACCATACGCCGTAATGTGACAGGGCCTTAAGGGTTGGTATGCACCCCTCCTGTGCCTACTGCAGCAGTACGGGGTGAATCTTGTATCTAATATAATCTGTGTAAGGGCCCAGCAAATATTTAAAATATTTTCAGTCGAACAAAGCCCACTACATGGGGAGGGGTCGGCTATGTATGACTTTTATGGTTTAGTAAAATGTTTATCTAACATAACCTATTGCTTTTATATTGGTGGATTGATGATGATTTTAGGTCATACCAGGGTCGCACAGCAAAGGTCATGGTGGGAAGTGAGCAGAATATGTCTAGAAACAAAAATCGTTAAGAATTATCACAATAATTTATTGTAGTGACAAATTGTATTTGTGATAATTCTTAATTATCTTTGTTATATTACTCAAATAAATTCATACGTGCGAGTATATGCTCGGAGTTCAAAGGCCCTTTATCCCCCTTTCATATTACATTTTCTTTCCCCATCTGTGTGTGTGAATTAAGCAGTGTAATTCTATTTTACATTAATCAAATATATACTTCCTGTATGTAGGCCTACTAGACCCTATGCTCTCAAAAATTGAAATATTTGTAGTCATTTCTCTCCACTCTTACCCACCCACATCAACTTGGATATTTATGACCACAACATTTGGTTATATAAGCTGAAAAACTAGGTTACAAGAGAAGCTGCTGACAGTTCAGCTGTCCTAATAAATTCTAAAATTGAATTTCATTTGTAAAGAAGTCTCACATACTATTTACCACCCCCTTTTTATTTTATATATAAATTGTTGTGGAAAGGGACACCACCAATTAAACTGTGGCATCCAATACATTCCTGGGATGGTAGAACGCCCTTTAGTAAGGTGTTAAGCTGAGATTCCTTATACGCGGTATGTGGCATGCGGTATGCGAATGGGAGGATTCCTTCTATGTGATAAGCGGCATGCGTCTCCCCACCACCACCACTACCATGTTTCCCCTCCGCACCCCTGTGTGTGACCGTTCCGTAATGATCAGTCGCCTCTCCTAGTCTAAAACTAATGGACGTTTCTATTCGCATACCGCACCGATCGCTACAGGGACCGATCGAGTTGCCGCATTCACATTCACATTCGCATACCGCGTGTAAGGAATGTAGCCCATTGACTTCAAGGCGTTTCGATTTTTTGCCGCATTCGCATACCGCATGCCGCGTGTAAGGAATCTTAGCTTAAGCCAAAATTGTCTAATATAGCAAGCAAGGACCACTTGGGGTATTTCTAGCACTTGGCTTGACCCACCAGCTGTACTGTACTTCTACAAATGGGGTGCTACACAATTTTTTGGTTGGGATGTTTGTTCCAACTATTTTGCCATTTAAATTTGATATATTTACGAAAGAGGAATTTCATATCAGTTGCCGGGGGGGGGGGGGGGGGGGGGGGGGGTTTCTGACATGATGCAACCCGATCAGCTCGTTTGTTTAATTGAATGCCAACATGGCCAGATAAATATTCAAGCCAGGTGGATCTCATACCCAGCTAATGATATAGAATTGATTGTTAAAATAACCTTTTTTCATTATCAGGTGGTCCGTTTTAAGGTCAACCTTAGTGTGGTGTCTGGAAAGATAGGCCCCTACTATTAATTGTACTACAGTGAAAATCTTGGAAACTTTGCATGAATCCTCAAAAGTAGAGACATAATATACCGGTATAGCATGCATCATGAGCTCACAATAACGCGGCAATCTGTTGTTTTTGTTAGAATTATCAGGTTTTATTTCTCACATTTCTGACCGCGTTATCTCGGTCATAATATACTGTACATGTGTTGCTCAGGCTGCGATGGTGGCGCCCCCTGGCGATTACCCGGCTCAGTGAGCAGGCAGATGCTCCGCGGCTCCTCACATTAAATACATAATACAGCGTTCACACGTCAACACCAAACACCGTCGGACGCCGACTCCCCAGACAATCATGAACCACAGTTCACAAATATTATACAATTTCGAACAACTTTCGATATAAACGCTAATTTTTCTGAAAGGCAATATTTCGTGTGGAGGAGCATGAGTAAGTGGTTTTGTGTGAGAGGGTGTATCGGCCTCGATCTGGTACGGGTAGCCTCGCCATCAATAACTATTAATAGACGGTCAGAAAAAGTCCTTTCAATTCACACCGACGACGGTGTACAAGCATAAAAATATCTCTCCAAAATAACGGGTACAGTGTTATTATATCAGTTATATTGTTGCTCCTTTTCCCTCCCAAGTCGCTATCAGGATCTACATATTACATGTACAACGTGCTGCGCTAATATATACAAAACTACAGGTGCTATGTAATGGGCGGAGTATTTGATACTCACTTCTTCTCTTGACTCCTTAACATTACTTTAGTATTTCATACTGTATGGCTGGTGCAATATTCAATAAGTTACCCTTGTATAACAAGACAATAGTTTATAACAGAAACCAGAAGGGTTTGTTGTGGGTTCTTTTAATGTGTGTGTGTGTTTTTTATATATATATATATATTTATAGGTAAATTATACAGACTTGCTCACTTACTAAATATACATTATGAGTGCTCGCCGTCGTGGGTGATTGATACAACAGGTATTACTGGTAAGGAAAAGGCTATTCTAGCAGCAGTGGTGGCATGGGACCAGTGTAGCCACGTGTTAATTGTAACTAGACTAGCAGTGCCAGATATCTGGGCCCCAGTCTCCTGACTGAGAACTACTTTTAACATTCGCCAAGCCACATGGTCTGTACAGTGGCATGCACACACAAGCTTCTAACATGCCATCCATGTGTGTGCTTGTAAAATTCCAACAATTCAAAACATGTTTCCAATTTCTCTCACGATGCAACATTTGAACACACAATACACAATGGCTTAGTACATCTCAAACCGATCATTCTACCTACCGTAGCACTCAATATCCGGTTAGTTTGCTTATACACAGGTTCCCTATGGACACCCCTCGCACCCTCCCTCCCCCCACCCCCAACTATCATTTTATATACAACCCTACTGAGATGGCTCATGACGTAGCCAGGTGTTGTACTGTACACACTGGGAGAGTCTGACTGACAAAACCCCAGACACTTACAGATAACATCCAAAGGAACACTCTACGCTACATGGTCCAGTGAGCAGCAAAGAAATAACATTAATAAACATTTTTGAGATCAACTGATCCATCAAAAGAATGTTGACCATGGGAAATACATGCTTAACTCTAGTCGGCTAGGTAATAGAACCTACCAGGATAAAACGATGAAAATACAGTATTTCTAGATAATAGTATAGAGCTAAAAAGTCATCTATTTCCAGAAGGTAAAGTAATCTAACTGGTGGTACAATGTGAATATGTGCAGTTCTAATAATTTAAAAGAGACACAGGCATGTACAAGAAAAAGCATGAGCTCAGCGAGATAAAATAGTACCAAAATACACCAAATAAATTAAACGTAGCCTTCCAAGATGAGCAATAAAATAAAGGTATATAAAATTGTGGTTGTACCACCAAGTTGCTTAATATGAGTCACAGAAAGATTGCACATGGTTGTTGTGTCATATATGCTGACGCATTAACTCACACATAATAGGAACATGATCGACACGATGTGATATGCACAACTCATAAACAATGTCTGACCACAGAAGGAACACAGCTCTTAAATATATATACTCAACAAGTTCGCAACTTGCCAAACTAATGACAACTCTACGGATAATACGTGGTGCACTAACAAACCCTACAGGGCGGTGTGTCATGCTGCGGAGAATGCCTCTATTTGCTACCTGAGATGGTGACCAAGGTGCCCCCCCCCCCCTACTACTACCACCACCACCACCACCACCACCACCACCACCCACCCCCTACTTCTCCTGGGGTCTATACAAGGTCCCCTTCGCGCCCTAGCTGCCGTTTCTCTTCTCCTATCAGTATCTTGGCCATGTCCCTTGGATGTCCTCCGCAATAGGCTTCATTCAACAAACACCCAACGCGTTCTCCACATTATGTGTATGTGTATATATATTATATATATATATAATATATATATATAATTATATAAAACGTCTACATATATATATGCGTATGTGTGCATATAGATAGACAATCACGCATATACATGTATATATGGCTCGTTCTCAAAAACTGGGTACCACTTTTGTGACAATGAAACCAAAAGTGTAAACCTTCCAAATAATAGCAGAATCCATATTCATATGAAGGTTTATGTGTTGTGCATAATATGTCAGAGTTGAATTTCATTTTACGATTTTTGATTTTGATCTTACACAAATTGAGAAAGCCATTAAAATTAACCATGTATCATCCATCCATAACATCATTTCAACACATCTATATCATCATTTTGAGACACAACAAATTCAAATCAGATGTTATTGATTACATAAGCAAACAAAATTGTGTCTTACAAGAAAAAACCTTTTAAAAAAACACGTTTGGGCAGATGCATGGTGTCGATATGCAAATTTTCACATTAACACAAAATCATAGGAACATATTTGGGATACATTTTGTGGGATAGATTAAATACATGTAGTATTGCTAATGTACTTAATACAGTGTCAACAATAACGATTTGACTTAAAACCCCCTAAAAAAAAAAAAGAGGCAAAATCATTAACAATGTAACATGGAAACCATATATGTGGTACAGTTTCTAAGAATGACCCATATATAAACATATGTATCATGTATATATATCTGTATATAAAGACCTCCCTTGTCACGTGATATATGTAGTCTGTACAGTCGATGAATACACTGCAGGGAAACACATGGGTGGTAGACAAGACAAGAAACTCCACCGTACACTGTTCTCAAAAACGCACACTGTGATATTAATGTGCAGGATAGTTCGGAGCACCTTTTCGAAATTGTCAGAAAATTGTTTGCATACCTTCCTTCGTGACTAGCTTTCCCTTAGTTCATTGTTGGTATTGGTAAGCACACGATGGTAGATTATGAACATTTTGCCTTTAATCTCCCTTCCCCTTCCCCTTCCCCTTCCCCGGTGTGGCGGTTTCAGCGCCCGGTCAGTTTCAGCGGCCTGTCATGGCTTTGCGCATGCGCGGATTTTCGAACGTTGCGGCGAGCACTGCTATTTGTTTTGTTTACACTCGGCGATTCGACGCTGATCTAGCTGCTACGTTAATATCGCTTGGAATTTAAGGTTAATTTAATTAAATTTCATTATTTGAGTATGTAATTCTGTTAAATATGATCGCATTCAATAGATTTCGGCCTAATCGGTCCCTAACACTGCCAGGCACCAGCGATAGTTACAGCTGAGCTTGTAGCCGGCGAGGCCACGGGTGTTTTGCATATGTCTTAAAATCTGCGCATGCGCAGAAGCCACGACAGGCCGCTGAAACTGACCGGGCGCTGAAACCGCCACACCGGCCCCATTGTGTGTGTGTTATTTTTGGTACATTTCCCATGTCCTTTTCTTATCAATAAAAGTATACAATACGTAGATATATATAATATATACATGTATATACATACAAATATAATATATATGTATATCTATACATACATATATATATCTACACAAACATGTATATATATATAAGCCAAGAAATGGGCACAATTGATTCTTATGCTGACAATCTCATATCTCTTCTCCAACAATGGTCTAATAGATTTATGTTACAATCGATACAAAAATACAATGTCTTTTATTCTATTATCAAAGGACAATAGCTATAAAAACTCATAATTTGCATCAGGCTTTAAATTTCTGCGATTAATGTCTGATTTATATCATATATATATGGCGTCATGGCTCTCTAACAAACTTTCGATGAAAGTAAATGCCAGATGCCTATTCCAGCTACTTGTATCATATCAATGAAATCTGAGTCTTTTGTTGGGTACATTTTTATCCCCCCACCCCCCCACCCCCAAAAAGGACCAACTCCACCACAAAATTACCCTCCCTTTTGGTAGTAAGCACCAAGGTGTCATGACGATTATCTATCTATATTAAGTCGTAACTGAGTATACAGTTGTGTGCTGCATTAATGTAGGCATACGGAACACATTGATGTATTTTCTGCGGAAGTGAGGGGTGCACATGCACAGCACTGTGTCACTGTGACTGCTCGGTACCGGCTGGCAATGCTGCAGCATCCTTCTCCCCCGGCACTGCGAGTGGGGTCGGCTCAGGCAGAGTGGTCTTGCGGCATTTGGCGCTTGCATCCTCCAACAGATATGTGACGTCAATCCGCGTCTTCCCAGGAATAGCACCAAGCAGGCGGGATAGGATCTTGTTGAGGCGTCCTTTCTGTTTCTCTTTCTAAAAAATAAATAAAATAAAACAACAGTGAAATCAGTTACAATTATTACTTCACTATGTACAGATGATGGATAATTGTCTATTTGCCTGAGATCCTTCCTGTGCTCACTTTCTATACACTTTCAGTATTTAGTATGACCAAAACGGGTGTAATTGAAAGGGCTTGTCACAATTGCGCCCGATGCAGCTGCTATATTGGAAGTGGGACAAACATAGTCATACAATCTGAATACTGTGCATATAGCAAGTAACAAATTGAATAAATAGAGTAAGTTTCACATAGGGGAGAAAAACATAAAGATGGTGATGATAAGGCTAAGAAGTATTCATGAAAGCGTGTGATGTCATTCAAGATAAGTCCTATAACATTATCTGAAATGTACTCTGAAGGGAATTGGTACATTCATCTTTATCATCATGGCTAACAGTATCATCACCATCACCATCAATCCCTTAACCGTGAGGGTCACTGGGACATAGATGACGTTGCACCCAATTTTCTCCAGCTTTCTCTGTTCTAGACATACTGAGTGTACCAAGATGCACTAAGTGTACTGATTAAGCGTCAAGTACAACTGGCTTCACTTGCACCATTGCATGGTTAGCGGGTTGTTACTCGCGGTTACAATCCACACCCTATGTATGCATAGACTGACTGGTGACTAAAATCTAAAAAATGACGCGAAGCATACCTTCTGTTCTTTCAGTGTGGAAAGAGGGACATCCTCTTCTGCGTCATTCTCGCTGGATTTCTTCTCTCCGGCAGTGAATCCAGACACACCCCGCTTCCCACCGGACTCTGCCACCAGCGGTGTCTTCCGCTTGTATGCATCTGGCACTTCATGGGGCTGCAATAGAGGGGAAGAAACCAAACATTCTAAAGATTCATTTCTTTTTATGGTCAACACATTAGTTTCTACAAAACAATTTGCTTTGATAGTATGCAATACTTTAATCAGTGTATCGAACATAGAACTTCAATTACTATTTAGTCAACAATAAATAGAAATATTTATTGGTAGATCGAATATTGATCTTCATATTAACTATTTTTCTTTTTTGTTTGTAAATATATATGTTAGTATGATTGACTGATAGTGATTTTATACTTTCGCTAAGTAGAATTTATTATGTCACTTTAGTTGTTAAAAAAAAAAATTCATCAGCTACATACACATAAATTCACATGTAATTCTAAAACGGTTTTAAAAATATGTCAAAAGGAAAGGTGATTTTTTGTTTGTTAATGTTACAAGAAATAACCTGACCGTAGTCTAAACCAAAGTATAAACATACATTGCAGGCAACTTAGTCTTACCGAGTATGTTCTCTTTGGTTGTAGCTTCCTCTCGAACACGTCAAAACAGTAGGATTTAGTGTTCACGGGATACCTGAAACAATAGTTGGGCCTTTAGAAAGAGCACCACATTAACCAACACAGAAATTGTGGATAGCTTTTTTAAAAAAATTGAAAACCTTGGCAAACAATTACTGTAAAGGAATAATAGAAATGATAGAATTGTGAACAATATGCGACGACAATACTAAATGAAAAAGAATATATAGTAATGCATAGAGATACATTGTTTTAATTATATAATCAAATATTTATTGCTGCTGAATCTTTTCTAAAACCATAAGTATGGTATAGGTAGCTATGGTATAGGTGGCTATGGTGTAGTAGGTAGCTATGGTGTAGTAGGTAGCTATGGTGCAGTAGCTAACTATGGTGCAGTAGGTAGTTATGGTGCAGTAGGTAGCTATGGTGTAGTAGGTAGCTATGGTGCAGTAGCTAACTATGGTGCAGTAGGTAGTTAGGGTGCAGTAGGTAGCTATGGTGAGTTAGGTCATTATGGGGTGGTAGATTACTATGGTGTAATAAGCAGCTTTGCAGTAGCAGGTAGCAATGGTACAATAGGCAAGGTATATATAGTAGGCAACTATAGTGTAATAACTATGGTGTAGTCTGTAACTATGAGATAGTAGGTAGTTATGGTGTAGTAGGCAGGGTATATACAGTAGAAAGCTATGGTGTAATAGCTATGGTGTAGTAAGTAACAATGGGCTAGTAGGTTATGGTGTAGGAGGCACGGTATATATATGGTGTAATACTAATAGCTATGGTGTAGTAGGGAACTATGGGATAGGTATTTATGGTGAAGTAGGAAAGGTATATATAGTAGGCAGCTATGGTGTAATACTAATAGCTATGGTGTAGTAGGCAGCTATAGTGTAATAGCTATGGCATAGTAGGCAGCTAGTGTAATAGATGCGGTGTAGTAGGTAACTATGGTGTAATAGCTATGCTGTAGTAGGCAGCTATGGTGTAATAGCTATTGTGTAGTAGGTAATGGAGTATTAGCTAACTATGGTGTAGCAGGCAGCTATGGTGAAATAGCTATGGTGTAGTAGACATCTACGGTGTAGTACACCGCGATGATGTTGCCGCGAGGACTCACTTAGTTCTGGAGATCTTATAGAAGAGGTGTGCCGTTTTGTCCACACGATACTCGCAGATGTAGACGTCGTGCTCGCGAGCCCCCTTCGGGCGCCCCTTGCAGTACGTGTGCAGGTCGAGCACCCAGCAGGGCCCGACCACACTGTCCAGCGACACGATCTCGTAGCGGGGGATACGGAACACCTCATTCTCAAAGAACTTGCGGTTCGGCTCATGGAACGTCTCGTTTGGGCAGATGTACAGGTGGCCGAATGCGAATCGTTCACCGCTGAGAAGGGAAAATTGAGAAAGCGCTTAAGTTTAGTCAAAATTACAAATGTTATATTTTACAGGTTTGATGCAGCCATATCAGATACAATTTTGTGAATTATTTTAAAAGGAAAAAAATGATTGCCATCTGAGCATTGGTACAAAATTGCAAATTATGTATGATTTATAGAAGGCCTAAGGCCACACCACACTTCTTACACACAATGCCATGCTCCAATTATATATTTCTATTTTGAATATATTCATGGCGAAAAGAATAGAATTTCTTCTGTCACTCTTTTTTTCCCAATAAACTAACAGGAATTAAAAAGTCGGTAACATTCAGGTCAAAAGAAGGAAGGAACTTACTCGTCTGCTATCCAGAGTCGCTCCACCCTGAACAGGTCCAGCTTGTAAGGCCGGTTGGCGGAGTAGCTCTTGTAGGACATGCGGACAGGAGCCTGGTCCTTACTCTTGGCCGGTGCCGCCTTCTCGGGCATCAGGTAGTAGCAGTCACCTGACCGGATGTGCAGGTCGTCCCTGAGCAGCGTCATGTAGTAGGTGCAGCCCTCATTGCCGTCATCCGGCTGCGGCAGCATGGGGATGTCCTGCAAGCCACGATGAACATAAATCAGTTTGTTGTTTGTTTGTTTGTTGTTGTTTTACGTCCTAGCAAAATCTAAGGTCATATCAGGACGGAAGTCGGGCATAAATCAGCATTGATGATTGATTGATTGACTGATGGCGACTTCCTGCCATGATCTTAGCTGCAAAGGCTATATTTTGTCAAAGGCAAGGCAAGTTGAACAGGTTGATTGATTGATTGATGGTTTCTTTATGCTGTGTCGGCAGCATAGGCCATATTCATGGTCTCAAGTTGAACATACATCTGGGCCACGTTCAGTCTCCGAGATGTCTCCGCGATGCTTTTTGGCTTATTTCCGTTCAGGGTGCATCTCCGAGACGTCTCCCTTTTCAGATACGAGACAAAAAGAGCCTCGAAGATGGCCACCGTATTCAATGGTTTCGGCCAATCACAGTGCAGGTTTTCCATTACAAATGGCCGACCCCTATGGGGGCGGCCATTTTTGAGGTGACAAACTGCTTTTGCCGTTCAGACTAGCGTGACGTCAGGGATTTCCCCCCGAGACGTCTCGGAGGCGCACCCTGAACGCGGCCCAGGATTGGTGATTGATTGACTGATGGTGATTTCCCCCCATCTTGGCAACAAAGGCTATATTCTGTCAATGCCATGGCAAGGTGAACATACATCAGCTTTGATGATTGATTGATTGTGATTTTCCCCTATCTTGGCAGCAAAGGCTATATTCACAGCGAAAAGAGAGTATTCTGTCAACTTGGTTTTCCTGGAAAATGTATCTGCCAGTTAAATACTAATATACAAACTCACATGTAATTCCAAAATGGTTAAATGGGACAAAAGACCTTGAAATTTATGACAAAAGATAAGGGTAAGATTTTTAGAATCCGTTGGTTAGCCAATCGAATACACCAGGTTGACAATTATAAGCTTTCAGTTCAGAATTTAGTTCAGAGTAACATTCTTTTATAACTGACTAACTTTGACATTTGTAGTGCTATCACACACAATAATCAGTGAGTGGACACCAGTTGAAGTTAAGTACAATACTCCGCTGAAATAGCGATGACAAAGCCAGCAAATCTGCATATTTTTAAAGGGAAAACTCCAAAGAAAGGAGAACTGAGTACATTAATATCTAAGTTGAATACATAGGATCAAATCTTGGTGATTATGAAAATATTATAATTTCATCCGATTATGCAACTTCAAGGTTACATTATGCCGACTCTCAATCATTAATCAACCAATGAATTACTCAACCAACCCACCAAGCCTTCAGTGTCGATACTTATATAGTCCTTCCATATGCCCACAATTGCTAAAGACTTCAGAAGCTATTTTGCTGTTGTTTACAACAATGTACTTACAAGTCTTATCTCGCGTGGGTCGCACTGTTCGCACAAGTAGTTCTCTATGTCACCGTCCACAGCCATACAGTCACAGTGTTGCCAGATCTGTAACACAAATGGAAGTCTCCGAACTGCAAATCATTATTTCACCAACATTTCTCCCAAGAACATTTTCTAATAATTTCAAACATTATATTCCAATAAACTAATAAATTTTGTTTCCCGCAAGTAGCATTACACATGGTAAAAATGCACACGAGTTTTTTTCTGTCTTGCAATGAAAAACGATCAGCTCTACAAATTACAACACTCCTTCTATAGACTCTATTAGAGGCTAGATTACAACCCTCCTTTTACGGAGGCTACATTCCATTAATTTAAAAAAAAAAAGAAGATATTTGTTAATACAAATGACAACCTCCCTGTACATTCCAGTTTTAACTTTAGTACAATTTTATATCTTTTTTTTATATTTAACAAATTACAATGCTCCTATAACGGCTACATTCTATTTAAATTTTGTATCTATTATTATTTGATTTATTTGTTACATACATTTTTTTATGTGAAATATAAAATGGGAGTTTTATATCAATATTATAGTAATGGAACTGGAGTAGGTTTGCTGTATGAAACCTGTGGAAAGTTCTCGAACAAGTAGCTTGAGCTGTATGGTTAGCACGTGTGTGTGCATGCGAGTAGGGCTAGTGGGTGCTGTGTAGGGGTTAACAAGCCAAATGAATAGGAGGCTCTATCCCAATCCAAGATCACAGGCCAAATCAAATGCAGGTCTTACTAAATTAATACTTGTCGCTACCTTGCCTGCTGCTCGCTATTATTACTAGGACAGAGCATGGGGCAGTGGAATGAGGAAAGAAATTTTCAACAACAGATAATTTTAACAGGAAATTTGATTCCAAATATTGCCGAAGGTTATCGGGCTGAGAACTCACGTGACATTGTTCACACTGGATCATGAGGCCCTCGTCCTTGTAGATGCCACATGTACACCGGATAATCTCCTCATTATCATCCGGGACCTGCGATTTCAGTGCTGTGAATTGAAAATTAATAACCAATTATCATTACTTACTCCAATAGAAAGCGCCTTAACTGTTACGTCTCAAATCACTAAGCCTGTGACTAGAACCTTCGTTGTTGCACACTGATACTGCAGTTTTCAGTTACATCAAATGACACTAGCGATTTAGGAAGTCACTAGAATACTGATAGTGCAGTGAGTGATATCAGCTACATCGAATGACATTAGTGATATAGGAAGTCACTAGAATATATTTTCATAGCAAGTAATGAAACTTTCCCAATACCTATGTAATCAAATCTAAAATATGAATTTAGGCAATGTAATATTCTTCGTGAATGGGAGGGGTGATTTCAAATGAGCCTCAAGCAAAATCATGTCAATCGATAATTTTCAGTGGTAGTCATGAAATAACAAATGCATCGTTGTTGTCAGATGATTAGTAATGGGAGTTAGCTGAATGTTGTTGGGTGTTTTTTCCACCATTGGGTTGGTTAGTATCTAGTAATAGTGTAGTAATTATAGAGTGATGCATTGAGGCTCGCTGTATGTAAAGTGAGGGGGTGGGTAGCGCAGCGCATAGATGGAAGGGCTCAGTGGGTAGCACAGAACATAGGGAGAAGGGGGTCATTGGGTAGCACATGGGTCAGTGTGGTGCAGCACATAGGGGTCAGTGTGTGGTGCAGCACATAGGGGTCAGGGATCAGTGTGTGGTGCAGCGCATACAGGGAAGGAGGTCAGTGGATAGCACAGCACATCGGGAGAAGGGGGTTAGTGGGTAGCGCAGTGGATAGGGGTCAGTGCATGGTGCAACGCATGGAGGTCAGTGGGTAGAACAACACATAGGGGTCTGTGGGTAGCAGAACACATAAGGGTCAGTGGGTGGTGCAGCACATAGGGAGAAAGGGGTCAGTGGGTACCACATCGTATAGGAGTGTGGGGTGTTTCGTGGGTTACTGCGACAGCATTAACATCTTTCGTTTATAATACCTAACACCGCCCTACTAGTAGGTATTATTGGTGCTACATACCGTTGCCCTCCAGCAGGTCCGATTCACTGGGCGTGGAGGCGGGTGCCGGGCATGGCTCACCAAGGATCTCCTCCAGGTGGGCGGTGAAGTCAGTCCGGGTTGTGGTGTACAGTTTTCGCAGAAGCGCCACCAGACGCCCGATGTCAGTTTTCCGCCCGCAGTACCGCTACAATGATAGTCTCCATTAATACCCACAATAATGGACAATTGTTTTAGTTTTAACAGCTAACTCTGTGCACCAGATGTCACAACTATTTTCCGTATTCTTGAATGACTCTCAGTAACACTTTTAATGTGAAAAATAAACAATTTTCAGTAACACTTTAACTGTGAAAATTAAATTACATAATATTCACAAGCAAACTTTACACGCATCCCACAACAAAGACAACGCTAACCATTTAAAATGGTTAACTTTGGAGATATTTTAAATGAAAACAAGTCAAATTAATTTTGCTTCATGAGACAGGCGAGTCCATAATGAAACAAACAAATCCGTATTTCTAATTCAGCGTTCGATTCCATAACATGTACAGAAAAATAGATAAGGTGCACAGGTCTGTAACAGGTTACAGTGTTTCCTGTTTTCAGTAACCCCTGTAATCAGTGAACCACTGCCACATTAGGTTCGAACACTTGACTGTCCCCCTGATGACAGGACACCTGCTATGTCAGGACACCAGTTGGTCTGGATGCAGAGTTGTCCTTTGAAGACAGGAACTAAGGGTCCGTACACATGTGAAGATATGGAATTCAAGACTTTTCAAGACTGTTTTTGATAGGAATTCAGGACTATTTTCATTTGGATTTCAGGAAAAAAAAGAACAATGTTGAATGGTGATTTCGGACTAATTTAGATCAGTGGGGACAGTTGAATGGAATTCAAGGCTTTTCAACACTAACTACCCAAAATAGGTTAAATTCAAGACTGTTCATGGCCTTGAAATGGGGCAAATGAAGACCAAATCTTTTCCAAGACTTTCCCGGCCCCGTACGGACCCTTACAAAAATAGTAAACTTTAACAAATGAAAGCCACATGAGTTGCGCCTTACCTCTACGTTGGTAAAGAGCTTGTTGAAGTCACTGTCGTAGGCGGCTACCGTGCGGTACTGACCGGTGATGATGCTCTTTTCGATCTGGTTCATGTCGATTGGACTCTCAATCAAGTCAAAGTAATCCGGGTTCCTGAAAACCAACCACCATGATAGGTATAGCATGAATGAGGCGGCTTAATTAATTGCTTGGTTGATTGAGTCATGGATTGATGGGTAGTGATTTTACGCCCTGTCAGCGTTAGAAAGGTCATATTCACAAGACAAATAAACGGAAGATTGCATCTTGAGCAATTTTCAAACCCACACTTCTTGCTATTCTGGGGTGCCATTACACTACCTAGGCTCCCAGATGCAATCACACTACCCACGCCTACCTGTCTATGTAACTCCATGCCTAAGGTCATGCAGACTACTACCATTTTTATTAAACTATAAAAGCGTATACGTCTAACAACCTTACCCCGACCATGTCGTAATGCTTTGAACGACCATGAAAATGTTGAAAACTTTGGATGACCCCTTACACATATATCAAGATGAAAATAATAAAGCTTAAACGGACGTGAAGCTCACCTTTTTCTCGATGGGAGGGACATCAGAGGTAGTGCCATAATGTTACCATCTTCATCTAAAAATAACAATCACGACGGTCTTTAGTGATATTTGTTGTCAACAATGCAGTCCAGTTTAAAAATGTGAACTATTCAAGCAACAAACTTATGTCCAAAACTAAATTCATCATCTTCTGAATCGAATTAAGTGTGATTCAAGGGTAATAATTGTGGTGGCTATGCCCAAATCTAGGTAATAAAACAACTAAATATAAAGCATCATATAAAAAGTGTAAAGGACCTTTTTTCTTCTTTTTAAATCTGCATCGACTTCTGAACCGAATTAAGTGTCATCCAAGGCTAATAATTGTGGTCGCTATGCCAAAACCTAAGTCCATTCAATAAAAAAGCTTTAGAAAGAAAAAGGTAAATGATTTTTTTCCTTCTTTTTAAGTCTACATTAATCTTCCTTTGGGTTTTATTCTGCAAAATATCATCTTTTCATCACCAGGGCACTGGGCTTCAACCATACAATTCTGCCAATATCTATTTGCATACATAGAAGACAAATAAAGAGCAGCTACTATCTTGTTGCTGATATTAACCAGAGTACATGTGTCTGTGTGTATGCGCCTGGTACAGACCCTTTGCGGTGGCGATGACATTGTAGATGTGCCTGAAGACGTGGGCTAGCTTGGCTGTGCGCGTTAACTCAGTGTTCTCCTCAGCAAGAGCCAGGCGGCGTGTCTTCACAGACCGCGATGTTGTAAGCGCCAGGAAGTGGGTCATGAACACATCTGATGAAGGCAAGCACAGGCAGACAGTCAGTACCACACTACTTAACTCATATTATCTGTGATACAATTGGAATCAAAGTAAGCCTTTCTATCCGGGATACAATTATAATCAAAGTAAGCCTCTTTATCTGGGATACAATTATATTCAGTGACTCACCTTATCCGAGATACAATTGTAATAAAAAATTATCCTCTTTATCTGTAATCAAAGTAACCCTCTTTATCTGGGATACAATTGCAATCAAAGTAACCCTCTTTATCCTCAATACAATTCTAATCAAAGTAACCCTCTTTATCCTCAATACAATTCTAATCAAAGTAACCCTCTTTATCTAGGATACAATTATATTCAGAGTGACTCACTTTATCCGATATACAATTGTAATAAAAAAAAAAATCCTCTTTATCTGTGATACAATTGTAATGAAAGTAACCCTCTTTATCTGGGATACAATTGCAATCAAATTAACCCTCTTTAGTGGGATACAATCTTAATCAAATTAACCCTCTTTATCTGCGATACAATTGTAATCGAAGTCACCCTCTTTATCCACGATACAGTTGTTATCATGGTTCATTGCAGGGATAATCTCTATTCGCATATCGCAATCCTATTGGAAGATATCTTCTTTACAATGATGTATCACATTTTGAGATTTGGTTGGGAAACATGACTATGCAATTTTTTTAATCTGTTATATATATATATATATATATACAATAACACCACGCTAAGCGCTCTCGATACGATCCTTTAAGCATCGTCAGGATAAGAGATAACTAAAGAATAATATTATATTGCATTGTTGTGAAGGAATTGTGAATAAAACGGATACATAGGTAAGTCAGCACCAAGGGGGACCTTTCAGTTTGCAAGACTCTCTCGTTAGATGGCACACCATGCTGGTCTCATGTAATGCTGTTGTTAGAGAGAGCAGGGTGTGGTGAGGATTTTGGTGTGTGTGGTGGGGGGCGTTGGGATTTAGCGGTGTGTGGTGGGGGTGTAGGGGTGTGTGGGTATGGTGTGGTGGGTGTGGTTGTGGTGTAGGTGTGTATGGTGGGTGTGTGGTGGGGTGTATGTTTGTGTGGTGGAGGTGTAGGGGTGTGGTGAGGATTTTGGTGTGTGTGGTGGGGGTGTGTGGGGATTTAGGGGTGTGGTTGGGGTGTAGGTGTGTCTGGTGGGTGTGTCGCGGGGGCGTGTGTGTGTATGGGGATTTAGGGGGGTGTGGTGGGTGTGTAGGGGTGTGTGGTGAGTGGGTATGGTGGGGTAGGTGTGGTGGGGGCTTAGGGATGTGGTGGAGGTGTATGTGTGTGTGGTGGGGGTTGACGGTGTGTGTGGTGGGGATGTAGGTGGTTTGTGGTGGAGGTGTAGGGGTGTCTTGCAGAGCGGCACCTCACAATCTTTAGCATCCCTAAACCCCACCACACACCTACACCCCCACCACAGCCCTAAATCCCCACCACACACCCATACCACCTACACTCCACCACACACCTATACCCCCAGTACCCCTTACACCCACACCATACACCTAAACCCACACCATACACCTACACCCCCCACCACACCTACACCACCACACACACACATACCTACACCACCACCACTCCTACACCCCCACCACACCCCTAAACCCTCACCACACACCTACACCCCACCACACACATACCTACACCCCCACCACGTCCCTAACCCCCCACCCCCACCCAACAACCCACCACACTACACCCTTCTAGCCAACCATGATGGCCGACTTGGACCAGGAACGGGTGCTGCCACCAAGTGTATAGCGAGAGAAATGGCCTGTGAAAGGTCCCCATTGGACGATTATGTTATAGTTAGAAGGACGCAGCCTGTGCATAGGCGAGAACCCCAGGTATGATTCCCATATATTGCTCTGGTTCGACCTCCCATGTGTGGAGGGTGTCGAGAGGTGGTTGCATCTTCCTATTGGCTGCTAGGCTGGTAAAGTGAATAAAAGAGCGCTATAGCAAATCAATGGCTAAACAGGGTAGTTCTAAGCGGGGGATACCTGCATATGCAAAAAGCTGAAATGTGCGAAAAGTTTAAATGTGCACCCCGAAGACTACACACACCTGGTTTAGAGGCGTCTTTGTTCTCACCATTGTTGTCTTGTGGGGTTGCAACCTTCGAGGCCTCCTGCCGCAGCTGCCGGACGCGGTCAAGGTTCCGCAGAAGAAAGATGGCATGTTTCTGTGCAAAGCACCTGTCACGGTGTGACATCGGTTTGATCGGTGTCTGGTGGAGTCGAGCCGCAGCCTCTTGTGCCTTCTGGAAAAGGAGTGAAGGAAATTTTCACCATAGAGGGTCAAATACTGAGCACTTATTGCCTATATGGTGTTTGTATCAAAATACTGTGAGTACTAAACTACTAGGCAGTTATTGCCGATATGGTGTTTGTATCAACATACCATGAGTACTAAACTACTAGGCAGTTATTGCTGATATGGTGTTTGTATCAACATACTGTGACTACTAAAATATTAATGAGTTATTCCCTATATGGTGTTTGTATCAACATACCATGAGTACTAAACTACTAGGTAGTTATTGCCAATATGGTGTTTGTATCAACATACTGTGACTACTAAAATATTAATCAGTTATTGCATATATGGTGTTTGTATCAACATACCGTGAGTACTAAACTACTAGCCAGTTATTGCCGTTATGGTGCTTGTATCAACATACTGTGAGTACTAAAATACTAGGCAGTTATTGCCGATATGGTGATTTTATCAACATACTGTGAGTACTAAAATACTAGGCAGTTATTGCCGATATGGTGATTGTATCAACATTCTGTGAGTACTAAAATACTAGGCAGTTATTGCCGTTATGGTGCTTGTATCAACATAATGTGAGTACTAAAAATACTAGGCAGTTATTGCCGATATGGTGATTGTATCAACATACTGTGAGTACTAAAATACTAGGCAGTTATTGCCGATATGGTGATTGTATCAACATTCTGTGAGTACTAAAATACTAGGCAGTTATTGCCAATATGGTGATTGTATCAGCATACTGTGAGTACTAAAATACTAGGCAGTTATTCCCGATATGGTGATTGTATCAACATACTGTGTGTACTAAAATACTAGGCAGTTATTGCCAATATGGTGATTGTATCCAACATATTGTGAGTACTAAAATACTAGACAGTTATTGCCGATATGGTGATTGTATCAACATACTATGAGTACTAAAATACTAGGCAGTTATTGCCCATATGGTGTTAAAATAATGGCCACAAATACTAAGTAGTTATTTTCAATATGGTGTTTATATTAACATAATGGCTACAAATTCTAGGCAGTTATTGCCTATATCATATATGGTGTTTGCATTAATATACTGTGACTACTAAAATACTAATCAGTTATTGCCAATATGGTGTTTGCATCAACAAATAGTGATAACTAATATTGAACGGTTATTGACCAATACTGAGTGTTTGAATATTAATACTAAGCAGATACTATCCCACATTGGGTTCATGTCAACATAAAGTGCCTGATTACGATTATTAAGCATTTATTACCCAATATCGGGTTTATTTTACATACATAGCCTGTTATTAACCAATATTGGGTATTATTTCAACATAGAGAGCCTGCTTACGAATACTAAACAGTTATTGTCCAATATCGAGTTTATGTCACCATAGAACGCTCATTTACCCTATACTAAGTAATTAGTTATTACCCTAAGTTTGCCATAGCAAAGCTCCAATTTTATTTAAAAAGTGACACCAGACATGGGCCAGACCGAAACCAGTTTGATCAACTGTGAAGATGAAATGCAACAATTAAAGATGTAGCTATCCCTTTTAATTCTAAAATCTGTTTCTCGTTTCCATAGTAAGAGATTCAAACAATATACATAATTTATCTGTGAAGCACTCGTTACCTTCTCACGGAACTTTTTGAGCCGTGACTTGGACTTGCGCTTGTCCTTTGGTGGACGGCCAACAGGTCGAGCGCCACCTGACCGGTCCTTGGTCTGACCATTAAGGCGTTGCGTCCTACCTCCCATGATGCCACGACACTTTGTGCTGCCACACTTGCATATTTGCTGTAATAGAAAATAAATCAAATGAAATTAATACTGTACACAATTTTAAAAGAATAAATAGATATGAAACAAAATTCTAAAAGATTACATCCATTCTTGGGTTCAGATAAATCCATTGAAAAAAAAGAATATGACATTGCCATTAGCGCAACCAAAATAAGACTGACCAAAAACACAATTGATGTAACTTCAGAGATACACAAAAATGAGCAAATTTAGAATTATTCCACGTCAACTTCATATGCCTTAAGTGGAACACACTTTTTTAGTTTTGTCCGTATCCGCAAATGCAACGTCCTGGTTTTGGTTTCGCAAATTTAATGCTTTCTTCACACTATCCAACTTTAATCGACAAATGTAACAAACAGAATTTTGACCATTCCATTGTCAAGCGACACTGCCCTGTATTCCTAGGTTTTACGCACCTGGGAGTCGAGGTTGAAGGCGTGGAAGTTGTAGTCGTACGTGAGCTCCGTGCCGGGGGGAATGTCCTTTAGAGCAAATAGCCCGATCCGTGGGACGCCATTCACATTCCTGCAAAAGCCACACGATAATCCTTTAATGACCTTCGCATTCTTCAATAAAGGGCACTAATTAATACGGGACACAATCCCTGCCACCTCACAACTGTAAAGATTAAAACAACTACCACTAACCATGTCTACTTCTTAATTCATTGCCTCCTGAAATCCAGGTCTCAGGCCATGGTGCTGGCGGCCTGGTCTCCAAGTGATATTTGCGGTTGTGGACTGAGAAAGTACAGAGGTAGTTAGTTCCTCACCCAGCCACCATATCACCGGCGATTGGTCAGGTCCGCATCTCCCGTCACATACAGCCAGAGATTTTATACTCCGCATAAATATATTCAGGTGCTCAGATAAATATATTCTCTCGCATAAGGAATATAATGCCCTAGATTTTAACTAATTAATTCTTGGACGCGAATGACCCAGTAGAGCGCCCCGGTTTGGATCCGTGCCGGTGCCACCGGTCAGGTGGTGGGAGGGGCCAGACACATAGTATGGCAGCTAATAAGTGCAATAAATAACAATAGTATTCCCATCTGCGCATTTATACTCGCATAATTGCTTATACATCACATATATATATATACATTTATGTGCGTCCCATTGAATCCTTCGCATGGCTTCGCATTAAGTGCACCATGCAGATTTCTTCTGCACAAAATAAAGAGAGCTTAGACTCATGGTCCTGTACAGTGAGTAAACTCTGACCACGGGGCCATATTTCATTTTGTGTGGGTGGGTGGGTGAGTGAGGGCGCTATATCTACTGGTAACAAATAATGAATGAAACTCACCATTTCTGCATCTCACAGTTGGGCTCACAGCAATGGTTAACAAAGCGACCGATGTTGCCCATGCGGTAGCCGTCAATCACCATGCCCGAGTCGAGGTTCAGGCAGTAGTGATGCCTCTCGTTGGAATATTCCTCAGTCATCCGGCGACGGAACTCCTGCTCGCTAACCACCTCACCGAGGTACTCCACGATGAAGGAGCCTGCAAGTGATGAAAATCTGGCATTTTAAGTTCATGCTTAGAGGGATTGCCGACAGGAGCGGCTCCTTAAAACTGCTTCCGGTAATTGCAGTTCACATTTCTCAACACATTATTATGTTAATTAAAGCTACATAGTCCGATGAAAGCACCACATTTTCTATAAATTGAAACGCCTACATCGATCTAATCCCACAAATCTAGCTGGTGCTCTTGTTAAACAATTATTGTAGTTTGAGGCTCCTGGGCTACAGTAGTATGCTCCAAATGGAGCTAGACTCTAGTTTGAAGTAACTTTGATTTAAAATGACTAACTTACAAGATATTTGAAATGTAAACATTCCAAATTAATTTTGGCATACCTGTCAAAACTCTGACCACATAGTATTAGATTCTATTAAATTGACATAGTATGTAGCAACAAACACTAAGTTCGCCAATATCTAAGTTGGATATGTAGGTTCAAATCTAAACAAGTGCTTTGCTGTAGAAATGATCGGACTATGCAATTTTAATTAAACGTGGGCCCTGTACTGGGCTCATAATACACATTCATGGGAAAAACCAGCATTTACGTGCATTCCATTGGCTCCTACGCATTAAGTGCACCATGCAGATTTCTTCTGCGCAAAATAAGACAGTTTAGACTGATGCTCCTGTTCAGTGAGTAAACTCTGACCACGTGGCCATGCCACTTACCGGAGACAATCTTGCTGCTGCTGCGAACTCCATAGCCGCGATCGTCTGTGATGAACTTCTCCAAGCCGGGTGCCCAATCGTGTCGCTGAATGCGCTGGTTACTGCACTGGTCGCCACAAGGGCAGGTGGCCGGGTCGCACTCCGTGTATACCATGCGGTTCAGGCAGTAGTCTGAGCATGGCTTGTCATCACCTTTGTCCTTATCCTTATCCTTGTCCTTGTCTTTATCCTTGTCCTTCTCCTTGTCTTTATCCTTGTCCTTCTCCTTGTCCTTGTCCTTCTCCTTGTCAGGCAACTTACAACTACATGGGTGAGGCTCGTGGTGTTTATCTTGAGGTTTACAGTCGACGTACACATCTGAGGCAAAGAGTTACAGGATTAGCACATCGGTAATGTACTCATTGGTGTTTGCCTTTTGGTTTATAGTCGACGTACACATATATGGCAAAGAGGTGCAGGATTAGCACATCGATAATGTACTCAGTGGTGTTTGTCTTTAGGTTTACAGTCGATGTACACATCTAGGCCAAAGAGTTATGGGATTGGCACATTGATAATTTACTCAGTAGTGTTTGTCTTGAGGTTTACAATTGACATACACATAGAGGGTAAAGAGCTACGGGATTGGTACATTGATAATTTGCTCAGTAGTGTTTGATTTGAAGGTTTACAGTCTATGTACATATAGAGGGCAAAGAATTATTTCTTTGTTCGTTCGTTCGTTCATTCGTTCTTTCTTTCTTTCTTTCCTTCCTTTTTTTCTTTCTTTGGTGCTGAGATTCGCACCTTGTCATAGGTGTCATCAATTTGTTTCCAATACTAAATAACTGATAATCAATTAGTGATAGTCAGTAACTAATACTCAACGACTGAAAGGTGAATTCATGTCCATATATGTGCTATCAGTAAGTCTAACAGTAAATAAGACTTTGGGCGAGATCTACTTACTGTGCCGGATCTTTTTGTACTTGGGGGTCGAGGTCTTTGGAGCACGGAGCTAGAACAAGAAGGAATTAATTTAGGTGAATTCAAAGTACTTGGCAAAAGAATGAATTGTTTGCAAATGAATCGGTACCAACTATATACTGAATGGCGGTCACATTATCAAATATGCCCCAAAATTGTTTTGTGTTATTTAGTATGCGTAAATTTAAAGATTTAACAGTTTTACATGTATTGTTATATCCCTACTGTTTTACAAATAAAAATATTAAAAAGTTGTTTGGTCTTTTGCGGTTCCCCCCCCCCCCATGTTAAGAAATGCAGTATGGCCCATTCTTACCCAAAAAACAACCAAATGTGGCGGCCAATGAGTTGAATTTACCATGTAGTGGCTCACGCAATTCGAAACAGCAGTTCGAACCATGGCTCAATCAAACTACTGAGATACAACAAATTGAAAGTCTCTACCTCATTACTTCAGTCAGGATAGGGCAAGGAACAGTGAAATGAGGAAGACCAATTGTATGCCATGGAAAGTTTCCCCGCTTAATCAACAATTGAAACAACGACAAAAACTTCCACTTTCACTGCTCACAACCCATTATGTCTATCCAGGTCACCAGGCCCAAACTCACCAGGTTGTGCGTGTGCAGCCACCAGATGTCGTGTGGCAGCTGGAAGTCGACACGCTCCTCACGCAGGTACTTGCCCACGTGAACGGGCTGTGGCAGGAGGCCATGCTCGTGGTCCGAAGCCGCATACACCACCTTTGTCACCTTGGCAGACGACACCGAGCTGTTCACTGAGCTATTGGCACTTCCGGTGTCACCTGCCTTCTTCTTCGCCACAGATGTGCTGCTGCGATAGGTTCACACAGAAGTAAGCAAACTTGTCGATGCTGTTGTGACAAGCTCAATTACAGTAAGCAAACTATTGACCGTAGTTCTGACAAGTGGCCATATAGTAAGCAAATTATTGACTGCTGTTCTAATAAGTTCTCATATAGTAAGGAAACCATTGACTGCTGTTTTGACAAGTTCTTATATAATGATATTGTAAGGATATTATTAACTGTAGTCCTGACAAGTTCTCATATAGTATGGAAACCATTGACTACTGTTTTGAGAAGTTCTCATATAGTAAGGATGTTATTAACTGTAGTAAGCGAACTATTCAATGCTGTTCTGACACAGCATATATTCAGCAAATTGCTGACTGCTTTTTCTGACAAGTTGACAGAGTAAGCAAAACTGTTGACTGTGGCTATAATAAGTTGACACAAGTATGCAAACTTTTTACTGCCATGGCAGCAAATTCACATAGTCCAAAAAAGGTTTACACCTGATGCAAAAAGTTCATACAGAGTAAGCAAACTGTTAACAGCTTAAGCAACAGGTTCGCTTATAGCAAACATATTTTAACTATATTTTAATACTTGCAAATACCAGTCCAGACGAGGATGAAATTAGATATTAACTAAGGTGGCAAATTTTTCACCTTTTTCTCTTCCCCCCCGCCCCCCCTCAATGATGAGGTTTTGGTCTTGGATTATTAATAAAACATTCAGCTATAAATAATGGTAAGATTAGCACGGAACCATGGCAACTAATGCCTGAAAATTACCATCTTAGTTCGTTGTTTAGAAGGGTTAGATAGGCTTGATTTTCCTGTTTGTTGTTAGTGAATGGTCTAAAAAAATATATGTTTAAGTCATTCTTGTGTTTTTTTGGGGCGTGGGGTAAAGTGGAGTGTGGGGCTTAAGCGCAGTCTAACACTTGTTCAGTTTACCTTTCCTCCTTGTATGAGCTTGAGAATAGCCCGGCCTTTTGGTAGCGCTTCTTAGGAGGCTGCATTCCATCCTTAGTTTTCTTCACGTTGGTCACTGTGGGCGTAGTCCCTGGGGCGCCATGCTTGTCCTTTTTAGTAGCTGGTTCCCCATCAGCTGCCTCACCAGCCTTGTGTTTTCTTTAAGTAATAAATAAATAAATAAATAGGAAAACAAATTGTAAATAGTTTTAAAAAAAGGTTCCTCGGAAAAATCACACACTAATTTGAGTCCTTAAAAAATATAATTCAAATTAGCCCTACCATGAAATTTTCAAATATAAATCAAGTGTTAGATACCCTTACTGACTTCGTAACTATAGGAGTATACTATATATAGCTATTGTATATCAATATTATACAGATCATAATATATAACTAATACTTGTATATAGAATAAGTATAATTTCACAGCAGAGAGCTAAATGGAGAGCGGCAGTCAAGTAATGAAAGCAGTCTTTGTCGCATCGCGACCGACAGCATGATGATAATTTCACGTAATGACCGTAAACTGTCTCAACAGCAATATTTTCTATATATACTTATTTGAATAAGAAATGTAATTTCATATAAATGCCTTCGGAAATAGAGTACACTTTATGTTCTATTTATTGTATCAAAAACAAAAGAACCTATTTGCAATCTGCTTATTACTCACTTCTTGTGGTGTCGTTCTTTGCCTTTGTGCTTCCGCTTCTTTTTCTTCTTGGGCTCATACACCGAGTCGCTCTCCTTGTCCTTGCGCCTGCGCTTCTTCTTGCCGTGCTCTGGCAGTGGGTCGTACTCGGAGTGCACGGCGGCCCGGGTCGACAGCTCGGTATCTGCACCTGAAGCCAGGTCACCCCCGATGCTGCCATTCGATGTGTCCAGCTCACTCTCTGTGACGACGTCTACTGCAGACGCTGCGTCACTCCCGTCCCGCAGTGGTTCCGACTCAGCCTGCTGGGATATTGGTCCAATAACAGACGGCTCTGCTGAAGTCAGCCCAACAACAGCCCGACTCGCCTCCATGGTGGCCTCAATGACTGCATTGATTGTGGCACTGATTGGGTCACGTGCCTGCCGCGAGCCTTCAGTTGTGTCGGAAGCAGATGACACTGAGTCCATGTCAATGACGCTCAGCGAATCAGCGACACTCTCAGCAGAGATGGTGGAGTGATCATCGTTGTGCAGAGCATGCTTTGCAGGGGCAGTGTCTAAGCCCTGCTGCAGGAGGTCCGTGCCATGGCCAGCAGAGGAGAAAGAGGAGTTGGGATTATCAGCGAGTCGCTTACTCTGCTCAAACTCCTCAAGCAGCCGCTTCTTTTTGCGGCGTGACTTACCCTGCCGGCCGGGCTTGGTGCGCTTGTTCTCGGTGGCCAGGCGTTCAGTCTTCTTATTTGTTATCACAGGTGGGGAAGATTGCTCTTGCATGGCCGGCACCTCAGTTTGTACCTCCGTTGGATGATCTTCAGCGGTGAGGGAGTTCTCAGGCGCAGCTGCCTCCACCAATGGAGGAGGGCTCGTCGACATAGCCATGGCAGAAATGTCTTTTGAGGGAGCTGCTTCGGCTAGTTGAGCCTCAGTAGGCTTTGCAGCTCCACCTTTTGATGTCACTGCTTTCACAGCTGCAGGCGCTGGTACAGATGCCAGTTCTGGCGCAGGCACATATACCAGTTCAGGCTCCAGTACAGATACAGGTACGAGTGCTGGTACAGGCGCCGATATGGGCATGGGAATGGCTGCTGGTGCAGGCACAGCCTTACCCATTTCGACTACTTTCATAGACTTGTCCAGTGTGCCCAATGCTGGGGTTTTTGGTAGACAGCTAGACCGCTGACGTGTTCGGCTCCGGGACCTGTGTTTCTTGTGACTCTTAACTTGAACATCTGCACAATCTACACATCCATCCTCATAACTCATCTCCACGGGACCAGAGTCCAAGAAGCTGCCCCTTGTGAGGGCAATGAACTCCTTGTTATTATTGTTCTTTGCAGAATGCTCTTGCCGTGAACTCTTATGGCGGCGTTCCATTGAGGAGCATTCATGTATCTTTGCAGGTTTTGGTTCGCTCACAAGCGCTGACATGGCAGTTGAGGATCGGGTGTTTATTTTGGCACTCTCTCTCACAGGTTTCTCCCGACCACTGAATTTGACAGGACTTTGTAGCATTGTTTCAGGGGCATTTATTTCTGGAAGGGGTGCAGGGAAACTAGGGACACATTTCTCTCGGGGTACATGAGGAGCAGGTGGGGGTGGTGGAGGTGGAGGCGGAGGTGGAGGTGGGGATGGAGGTGGAGAAGAAGGTGGAGGTGGAGGTGGAGGTCGGCTTTCCAACAGAGCTTGAGCCAGCACTGTTGATTGGGTCTCATCTTCAGGTGGGATTATCTCTGGGGTGAGATTGGGGCAATTGGCAGGGCCGCTATCTGAAACGGATGGCAGAGTGGTTGTCTTCTCAGGCGTTGGTGTATGCACGTACAACACTGGGCAGTTATCTACTTTGGGAGAAGCCTGCTTCTCACTGTCACCAACACAAAGTATAGGGCACTTAGGCACAGAAGTACTGGCCACCCCATGCTCTACAATGGCTGATGGTGGGGGGTACTTCTCGGGGGTGCGTTTTATCACAGACACATGGGCTACGTCTTCAGAAAAGTCTTTGGCCTGGGTAGCAGAAGCAATCTCCTGCTCCCTAGCCTGGTCACGGTAACGAGTTCGTGTTGTGGGCCGACCAGACCCGGATTGCGCTCTGCTCCTGGCACTACGTTGCCTACTGGACTTAGGTGCCGGTGGCTCTGGGACTTCCTGAACAGTACGTTGACTCTGACCGGGCTTCATGCGATCGATATTCGGCTCACGCACCAGTTCAACCACTGGCTCCCGCCGCAGACCGGCAATGTGCGGCTCACCAACAGAATGGCTGATCCTGGTGTGTGAGCGAGATGTCCGCCTTCGTTCGGTCATATTACTGGTCATTGTCACCTCAGACCCTTTAGAAGGAGGAAGCGGTACGATGACATCAGAAGCAGTAGTCGACTCTGCTGATGGAGGGGAGATGGACTGCTTATTTTGAGTTTCGATGCACACAGAACTGGTGATGATACGTGGTGGTGTGGTGGGATCGGACTGAGTTCCCACTGAGGCTGGTGGAGTGGGTGACGTGCCCCGCTCTTGGGGCTTTGAGGCTTGCACTGCCATGTCCACCAAGGCAACCTTCTCGGGCTCCGGATCAAGCTCCGGATCTGTCTGCACACATTTGTCTACCTTGATTTTTTTCAGAGGGCGAGTGTCAGCCTGCACACCAGTGTCGGTCTGAATGCTGATCTCTGCCTGAACACCCATCTCTGTGTAAGTACTTACACTGACTGGGGCTGGGGGAGGTGTGTCCGTGCCAACTCCAATGCCAACACTTTCCTTTTCGACTTTGGGTCTCTCCGTACGGCGGACCTCTTCAGGCCGGCTCTCCTCTCGGCGTGCCCTCTCCTCTCTCCGTTCCCTCTCCTCCCTTCGTAACCGCTCTTCTCGCCGTTCCCTCTCCACCCTCAGTTCCTCCTCTCGCTCAGCCCTTTCTCTTAATTCTCTTTCTCTTCTTTCATTTTCCAGTCGGTTTTCTTCCTCTTTTCTCCGTTCTTCCGCTGCTCTCCGCTCTATCTCTGCTCTTCGTTCTTTCTCTTCTCGCCGTTCACGTTCTCTCCGTTCTTTCTCCTCTCGCCGTTCACGTTCTTTCCGTTCTTTTTCCTCGCGCTGTTCCTGCTCTCTCCTCTCCCTTTCTTCTCTCTCTTGTTTTTTTCTCAGCTCCTTCTCTCTTTGCTCATTTTCCCGCTGTTCTTTCTCTCTCCGCTCTAGCTCCTCTTGTCGTTCTAATTCCTCTTGTCTCTCCATTTGTTCCCTTTCTATCCGCTCTACTTCCTCTCTGTGTGCCTTCTCTCGTTCTCTCTCTATCCGCTCCAACTCCTCTCGTTCCTTTCTTTCTCTCCATTCCCTCTCCTCCCTCCGTTCCCTCTCTTCCTTCCGTTCCCTATCATATCGCAGATCACGCTGTCGTGTTTCATGTTCGACAAGCTCCTCTCGTCTGTGGTCATCTCTTGGGTCCTCTCGGTGTTCATCTCTCCGCTCTCGTCGCTTCAGGGGAGCAATTGGACGGCCCTCGGCACTGTCAGAGCGGGATGAGGGACGGGAATCAGAGTTCCTTCTCCGCCTGGCTTCTCTCCACTCCATGCCAGGTCCTGGGGTCATATGAGCCAGTACTGCCACTGGAGGCGCTGCGAGCTCCTCTACCAGACCTACAACAAAAATAGACACATGGGCAATTAATTCATGCTGCTTTGAACAATTTCAAACAACTTTATTCATCATCCGCACTAACATGCTTCTTGTTTGTTTGAATTTTTGGTTCCTGTTTACATTGTTATTTAAAATTGCACAACCTGATGGTTTTGAGCTTCTGCCATATCTTCAGTTACATATAATAGATTGATGGTTTTAATCTACTTTAAGTGGTTTTAAAGCAGCCTTTATTATAAAGGGGTAACTTTTGACATATTTGAATTGAAAAAACATGCAAAATTAATTTTGGCGTGCACATCGAAATGCTGGACACCATAGGTTTCAGCCGCCACAGATTCCATTAAATTGACCTTATATTCCTTCTCTGGAATACCACGTGCTTAAATAGCGCACCAGTATCTAAATTTGACATCAAATCTAGGGAATTGGTTTGATTTAGAAAATTTATTGCTTTCATCAGATTATGCAGCTTTAAGCATGGTAAATTTCAATCAAAGACAATGTTGGTCGTCTTCTTTCCATTTCTCCTTGTTCTATCCTAGTAATACCAAGCACATCGCTAAATGTCCTGTCATTGGGTTGACTCAGCTTGGGTTCGAACCCATGGCTCAAATCACGTGACCTGCCTCACATGAAGCGGATGCTCAACTAAACTCTCCCATTTGTTTTCGTTCATTTTCATCCTTTATTTTGTTTATCATTTTGTTGGAGGACAGGTGTGTGAAAATTCACCATTCCAGATTTTATTTTGAGGAGAGCATGCAGGGCGGTGGAAAAATCACCCTTCCACATTTCATGTTAACTGTCGATCATCACAAAGCATCTGCCTCAGAAAGATTCCCAGCTGTCAGGACTGTTGATGTACACATGTCACTCAAATAAAATCTACCTTTCTAAAAATTAAGTCCTTTGTTTAAGCAAAGGCGGCTAATCCATGATGACAAAACTAGAGTGCTTGAAAGCGGGACCAGCTACCTACTTGTCCAGCACTTGATCTTTTAGGCCTCTATATTCGGTAATTAGATTCCCCCCCCCCCCCCCCCATTCAGTGACCTTTACTTTAGTGCAGTGCAGCTCTCGCGTCTCAAAAGGTCACGGCGTCAGTTCTGTTGGTTACTCGTGTTTACCTTGCGAGGCATGTACATTTTATATGCAGTACAATGCACCGCTGATATATTCAATGGCAATGGGTGGGCCGCAATTGAAGTTATTTATGAGCACCCTTTAGGGTCAATGACGGGCCTCGCCCCTCTGCTTCCTTCACTGAGCACCTTTCTTTCTCCACCACCGAGCCGCCATTGTGTTTATGCAGGAGGCGTCCACCAAGGGGCCCCACAGAGGCACGATAACCCACGCCAGCGGCCAATTAGGGCTGCTTTCATAAACAATACACCGCCACTTTTTGTTAGCACCCCCCGACAATCCCCCCATTTTTTTCTCCTTTTTATTTTATTAAGTATAAATATACGGCAACTATGAGGAAGACCCTTGATTTAGTTATCGGCATGTGCTTGGAAATTTTCTTTTTAAAGCCCCTCCCCACCCCATCTCCAAATGGTCCACCACAACCCACATATATGGCAGAAGTTATCAGCGATCCGTATAAATATGATCGTAGAACTCCTGTATTAACAATGCAATATATGGTATGGGCTAAGGGCTAGGATATATATAGTATATTATATATATATATATTTATTATGTGAATTATATATTTAATAAATATTATATATACTACATACCTATATTATATAAATGATATATTTAATAAATATTACATATACTATATATATACATACAATATTTGATATATTATATATGTAATATTATATATATGGTCTCACATATATATAAATATAAATAACTGTTAAATATATATTTTAAACCAACTACTAGACCATTACATACTTTTCTAGGACAGCTCTGCATCAAGATTAATGCTGTCCTGACATAACATGTGTCCTCTCACTGTAAGGAATGTCATATGAGACCTTCCATTAACTAAGCCTCACAATGTGTGTGTGTGTTATTTGATATTTGGAACCCCACCGACACCCACCTGTACCCACAAAATATTTATTTTTAACCCCCCCCCCCCCAAAAAGCAACAACTACACCTACCACATTCCTTAATTAGGTCCAATAATGTGCGATGTTTGGTAACTGGAGCCCTCCTCAACCTCTCCCACCCCCTCTCCACCCCCCAACAAACACTCACGCAGCCTCCTACTGGCAGTTTTTGTGCCAGTGCTTCACCTCGATTTGTGACCGCGGGGCTTGGCTGGGCGCCCACAGTTCACGGCTCTTTGAGTTGGCGCGGAGGGTGCGGGTGGTTAAGTACGGGGCTGCGCAGGGTTAAACCTGCTCAGTGCAGGAACCTGCTCACTTCACAGCCACGCGGGGGTGCCGCGGGGGGGGGGGGGGGCGAGGGAGGGGGGGGGGGAGGGGGGAGAGAGGAGGGAGAGAGGGAGAGGAGGAGCGGAGGGAGAGGGGAGAGGAGGGGGAGGAAGAGGGGGGAGGAAGAAGGAGGGGGAGGGGGGAGGCCTGTGGTGCTATTATGGGCGGGGAGCAATCGCTATAATTGTATTGTTAGAGAAGCAGCATGCGATATTAAGGAATGAAATCATTTTGAGGTTGCACACGCCATAGTGAGTGGAAGAGTGGAGCATGCGCCAGTCAGTGGGGAATGGAGCAAGCGCCAGTCAGTGGGGGGAATGGTACATGCCCCAGTGAGTGGGGAGACTGCAAATGCACCAGTGAGTGGGAGGATGTAGACATGCCACTCAAATAAAATTTACCTTCCTCCAATTAAGTCTTTTGTTTACGCAATGGCGGCTAATCCATAATGACAAAACTAGATAGTGTAACTATGTAACGATGTGGGAGGGGGGGGGGGGGAAGTATGTGCCATTCAGTGGGACGGTGGAGCATCTGCCAGTCAGTTGGGGTTGGGGATGGCACATGTGCCAAATTCCGTGGGGAAATGAAGCATGCGTTAGTGGATGTGAGGGATTGAGCATGCGCCAGTTAATGGAAGTGATTGAGCGTGCGCCAGTGAGGGGTTGGTTGTTGGAGTTTTATGTCTTGGCAACATCTAAGGTCATATCAGTATGGATACCGACTTGTGACAGTGCACACTCATGGCGACTTTATTGTGCTGCCGCACTGGGAGACCAGGCCACCAGCACTATGACCTGACAGTGACATCCTACTCGGTCACATTTTCTTGACACTGAACCAATCAGTCCTTGCCCTATCCTAATATTATCCCAAGCGCCTGGCTACGAAGCGACAAGTATAACAATGTTAAGTCATTGGTTTGACTCGACAAGGGTTCGAATCTCACGCTTCATGTGTCAATGACACATGAAGCAGCGAGTGGGGGGGGGGGGGGGGGGGGGAATGGGAAGCTTGTATCGTATCGTATCGTATCGTACCGTACCGTATCGTATCGCATCGCATCGCATCACATCACATCACATCACATCACATCACATCACATCACATCACATCACATCACATCACATCACATCACATCATATATCATATGTATGTATGTATATATATGTATGTATGTATGTATGTATGTATGTATGTATGTATGTATGTATGTATGTATGTATGTATGCATGCATGCATGCATGTATGTATGTATGTATGTATGTATGTATGTATGTATGTATGCATGCATGTATGTATGTATGTATGTATGTATGTATGTATGTATGTATGTATGTATGTATGTATGTATGTATGTATGTATGTATGTATGTGCGTGTGTGCGTGCATGCATGCATGCATGCATCCTAACTTGGATGCTTGTCACAAAAAGACGCTTACTGCCAGGTTAGTTCTGTGAGCAGACGACAACAACTTCCTGTAGTTGGTATTCGCTGGAACAGACAATGTCAGCTGCACCCCCACCCCCACCATCACCATCACTCCCACCTAAATCATAGCTACCACCCACATATCCTTTAGTTTTTGGATGTTGCGGTGGGTTTTTTTTTGTTGGTAAAAGTTTTAGGTTTAAATATTTATTAATCTGAAAACAAAAATAATTCTGTGCCGAGACACTGGACTTTCGTCCTTTTTTTGTGCTTTAAACAATTGTGTGTGTGGTAGTAGTAACAGGCGGTCGGCGCCGCACTCACTCCGGAACTCCCTAGGGCTTGTAAACCTGCCCAGGTGTGTGGGTGGGAACCAGCGTCATGTAACCGAGTGCAAGCTTCACACACCAAGGAGGGAGACAATTTCCTATAATTGCCCCCCCCCCCTCTCATACCCACCCCTACCTCTGCGCCCGGCGTGACCCTGACACGAGGCTGACCTCTGTACGCCTCTGGACGCGGGGCCTTATGAATATTTCACGCCCTTCACGGTCCGCTGATCAACAACAACGCCTGCAGGAAACCAGCACACGCTACACCATCGCGCACCAACAGATTACCACCTACTCTTGTGAAATTTTATTTAAATTATTTTTAGCCGGGTTGGGCCGCTCATGTGGTACAAGGGAAGGTACTGGATGTGATTCCAGAGATATGGTTCACCGTAATGGGTAGTGAGCGAAATAGGAAATATGTAATATAATTCACATTATTTTTTATATTCACATATGAATTATAACATAATGTATGTTATATAATTCATTTGAATAAATTGTTATATTCACCTATGAATTATAACATAATATATATAATTTTTAATCACATGAATTATAACATAACATATTTTTAGATTCACATATGTATGTATATTCACATATGTATGTATGTATTTACAAATGTATTAAATATAAACATGACATCAACACGACGCATAATGGTCCAGCGAAGAATTAAGGTATTTATAACTTTTTCTCAGGCGAAAATGATCGGTGATTTCTTTATATATATGGCGGGAGGGGGCAGCATCTGCGCGTTGGACAGACGGTCCTTCGAATTTCACCATCAAGATAACACTGGTGCACCTACCTCAAAACCCCACTAAACCAATAAAATTTAAAACATAGGAAATTAAATTAAATTAACAAAAGAAATGCGGTTGACAATCTGATTTTCATCTTAAAATTCTACACATAGGCTAAAGCTCAATTTCACGTCTGTGTTGTAGGAGGTTTTTTGTAGGGTTTTATTTCTAAATTGTATATGAATAAATAATTTTAGACAGTTGGTAGGCTTGACTGTTCATATCATCAGTCAAATACTGTTAACTTTCTGAAAATTAAATCGAACGGCATGCCAGTTGTCATCGGTTTGTCGATCCATGTCGTTGGGTTTGTGTCATTGGGTTTGTGTCGTTGGGGTAACATCGCTGGGTTGACGTCGTTGGGTTGTAGTCGTTGGGTTTGTGTTGTTGGGTTGATGTCATTGGGCTTTTGTCATTGGGTTTGTGTTGTTGGGTTGACATCATTGGGTTTGTGTCATTGGGTTTGTGCCATTGGGTTGATGGTGTTGGGTTAATGTCATGGGGCGTGTGTCATTGGGTTTGTGTTGTTGGGTTGATGTCATTGGGTTTGTGTCATTGGGTTTGTGCCATTGGGTTTGTGTTGATGTCGTTGGGTTGATGGCATTGGGTTGATATTGTTTGGTTGGTGTTGTTGGGTTTGTGTTGTTGGGTTGATGTCATTGGGTTTGTGTCATTGGGTTGATGTCATTGGGTTGATGTTTGGTTTGCATTGTTTGGTTTGTGTTGTTGGGTTGACGTCATTGGGTTTGTGTCATTAGGTTTGTGTCATTGGGTTTGTGTTGTTGGGTTGACGTCATTGGGTTGACGTCGTTGGGTTGACGTCGTTTGTGTGGTTTTATGCCAAGTGTACAGCCAGTGCTCTTTGTTGAGATGATGTGGTGTCAAGTAGAGACTGGTCATTGTGTGAAAACAACCGGTGCCTTATTGGCAAACCGTGGCAAAAAAAATCTCGGTGGCATTCCCCACAGGTCATGTCAATGATGCAAATTGTATGTCACCTCCGCTCACTGACAAACAGTGGGGACCTGCGACTTGTGCTACTGGGGTGGAACGAGGGTAGATTTGGCGCGAGTGAGAGGAAATTGGGGTTGGTAATAGAGGTGGCTGTGTGTTAGGTTAAGGGCGTGTAAAGAGGGGCGAGGCGTTGACCTAATTCTGCGGTCAGCTGGACATACCACGCCCCCTGGCGACTGGCGGGCTCATCAACCAACGTCCCCAGACGCTCTCGTAGGAAGCGACGGCGTGGGTGTCAGGAGCGTAACTCCCACCCTTCCAGGCACCCACCCACCCATCAACAGTGCACTCTCCTAGCACAGTGGGTAGCTACCCGGTAATTTGCATAACCTAATTGTTTGGGAGTTTTTGCCATATATATATATATATATAATATATATATATATATATAATATATATATATATATATATATATATAGATATATATAGATTAGTTAACAATCTTATTGGTACAGATGATGGATAACTGTTGTTTTACCGAGGTAGAAGCCTCGGATAGATGTGGGCTAGGGAGAGGTAAGCACGTCCGGTACCAGCAATCTTAACCTACTTATTGAGGATAAAAATGACTTTCAAACAATGGATACTATTACTTTACCGAAAAGGTACACCAACGGAATAGATGTGGCAGGGTGTGGCGGGAGGGCCCTAGCCCACATCTATCCGAGGCTTATACCTCGGTAAAACAACAGTTATCCATCATCTGTACCAAGGTAAGACTCGTATAACTATACTATTTTACCTCGGTAAACAGCCTCAGGCTAGCCTCAGGCTAGGGAGACCTTTACATAATTCATTTTTATCCTTAATATCATTCTTTCTTATTATTATAACATTCTAAATTTTTGTTCTCACCTATTCTTGTTAGTTGGCGAGAAGACGCTTTGCAACGCCGGTAGGCTTTTCTAGTCGTTTATTATAATGTTTTGCAAACGACTTAGCCGTCTTCCAGCCTGCATGCGCTAGTATTCTTTTCACAGAAATACCAAGCACCCGTGCCTTGGAGACCATGGCTCCTCTAGTTGAGTGGGAAGAGTATTTACTCGTATCCACTCCAGCCAATTTCAACACCGTAATTGTCCATCTGGCAAGTGTGTCTCGTGAAATCGCCTTATGTGGCTTTATAAAGCTCACTAATAGTTGTTGTGATGCACGTAAATCCTTTGTCTTGTATATATAAGCCCGTATGGCCGACACAACACATAATTTCCGATCATTCGGAAAACAGTCTAAGTGAACCGTTGATAAAGGGTCACCTAACGTGTTCGATTTAAGCAATTTTTCTAAATCAAACGTAGCTTGTTGCTTGTCTATTTCTAATCCAGTTAAGGATAAAGCAACAATCGTCTGTCCTCTGTGTCCGGTTACTAACAATAACAGGACCGCGACCTTAAAACCTAACTGTTTTATATCTAACCACGAGTTGTGAGGCCAAGCCTGAAACAACTTAAATACTATAGAAACATCCCAAAACCGATTATACTTTGGTTTTGGAGGATTCCTTTGATAAATTGAACGAAGTAAATAACAAATAACATGATGTTTTCCAACTGTTTCGCCATCAATTCTAGGTAATATAATTGATAACGCACACCTCGCCGCATTAATCGATCCAAAGGAAAGTCCTTCATCCTCTAGAGAACGAAGAAACCGAGCTACTTGTGAAATCTTTGGATTTGTTGGCTTAACTTTCATTAACAAACAATGTACACCCCATTTCTTTAAATAGGTTGTATACATTTTGACAGTTCCTGGCCTCCAGGCATCCGATACTATCCTATCCTCAGTAATTCTGTCCAATCCAAATTGCTGTAGCTGCTTCCTTAGAAAAGGAATGCCAATAGGGGCGTCGTTGACACGTCGCCGTGAACCACTAGCGGTCCGTGGTGCGTCAGATTCCCGAGTTTTCTTGGGAATCGTATACGATCTTTTGCCAGTTGTGAAACTGCTGGCAGCCAAGGTTGCGTGTCCCAATCGGGCACCACCAGTATCGCATGTGTCCCTTCCAAGCCGATTTTTCTCACTACTCGGCTGATAATGCTAAATGGTGGGAAAATATAAAAATAATTATTTTCCCAGGTAATAGCAAACGCATCTACTTTCCAAGCATCCGGTTCAGGATGCCAAGAAACATAAAATATGTAACTTGTTATTATTTCGTGATGCAAATAAGTCAACTTCAGGTGTACCCCATTTTTCACAAACGAAGTTAAACAAATGTGTAGAGAGAGACCACTCTAAATGGTCATGGAAATTTCTACTTTTATAATCTGCAAGTGTATTTTGTGACCCTGGAATATGCGCTACAGTCAGCCAGACTTGTTGAGCCTGTGCCCAGTTCCAAATCAGTTTAGATAACTGATTGCAAGACTTTGATTTGGTTCCACCCATGTTACGAATATATGCCATGGCAGTAGTATTATGCCCGGTACACACCTACCGTATACGATTCGCGCACTAAAACTGGATGGCCGACGCAACGCGCTCCGACTCGGTCCATCCCGTTTGCGACTTAAAACTGACGACAGAGGGTGCGCACATATACCGATCGGATGTGTGCACATATACCGTCCGATTCGCGACTGCGTTCCACGAACCTGGTGTATTTAGCGCGAACTACACTGGCAGCAGCGCCTCCTAGCAGTTGTTGATCGGCCGTCGGTCAGCAACGCTAGATGGCGCCAAGTTGTTTTTAGCGCTCCGACTGGCGTCGGGGCCGTGAACCGTCGGTGAGGTGTGAAAGCTGCGGGCCCGGGGGATGGCGAGGGGACGTTGAGCAACGGGCGTCGGGTGAGGCGCGGCGCGGGGAGGGTCTCTTCCTCTCCTCTCCTGCGTGACAGCCCGGGGCGGGGGAGGGTCTCTTCCTGTCCCTTGCCGCGCATAAAATGCAATGCTTGCTGTGCATTTCGACCAAACTGACCAGCAACATGGCACCGCGCGTTCAACTGCTCAAAAGCGAGCCACGGCTCTTGCGCTCGCTTTGCTTGTCATACGCCGTCGCCGACGACGTCGGAGGATTGCTCGAAATGTGTGGGTTCGGCCACACATCGCTCAAAGACCGGAGCTAGGAGCATTCAATGCCCTGATGGCCGGTCTACGCAGGGACGAGCCACAGGCCTTCACCAACTTCAGCCGTATGCCGTCGGAGCAGTTCGACGAGTTGTTGCACCTGGTGGAGGGTCGTATCGCGCGCCAAAACACCAGATATCGAGCGTCGATATCGGCTGCGGAGAGGTTGGCCGTCACGCTGCGATTCCTTGCAACTGGTAAGGACTTAATTTTATTATATTTGTCTCCGCTCACATTTAAATATATTCAAATTGAAATAAACCGATATATAATTGAGTTGAGCAAACATATTTTCTTAGTCCTTGTCATATTTGTTATGAATTGTAAATCACAATTTTTAAATCACGACAACTCGAAATGTAAATAAACCGAAATAATATAATTTTGTTTGTAGGTGAATCCTTCCGGAGTCTCAGCTACCTGTTTCGTGTGGGGGCAACCACCATCGGCCAAATTGTCCCCGAGACCTGCGACGCCATCTACCAGTCGCTGAAAGAAGACTATTTAAAGGTAAGATTGTTTTATATAGGTTTTTTATTGAAGTGCACACAACCTAAAATGAAAACCGTAACCACGTTAGAATACAGTAACAACTGCCACAGCAGGTTTCAGAGCTACATGTTTGGCGCACTTGAATAACGTTAACAGACTATTTTAGTTTTCATACTCGGAAAATTGAGCCGACTCCAGCATATTTACGTACGAAAAGCCACCACCGCTCCCCGACGGTCCGGGTCTGTTATGAGTGTCCGCCTGCGGGTTTCTTTGGCGCGCCAAGTTTCGCGCGCGCCAGGATCTTCATGTTCCCGCGGAAACACGCCTGGTCAATGTCATTCTGCACAACCATCAACACTTCCGGATCTGTGATGGTGCGTAGTCTGTTGGTAACGTGCTTGCCGAAAGTCGTAAGCGCGTCGTCTGGAGGGGCATTTGTGTCTTCCAGGTTCTTGATAACAAGGTTCATGAGATCGTCGTCTCCTCCGTCGGCCTCACATCGCTTGCGTTTGGACTGTGGGGTGCTGGTGTTGTTTCGGAAGGATCCTACCTCTGGGGGATCGTCGCCCGACCGTACTCAGATTGGGAGAAGACACACTCGGGGTATCGGCATCTGTCTCTGTCTCCTCTGTCTCCTCTGTTTCTTCGTCGGCGTCACGGTTTACCTGCGAGCGTGAATAGAAAAACAATTTAGTTTGTCGCCAAAAACGTGTAACTTTATTTCTTAATTTCGTAATTTTAAGTGTCGTTGTATTTTTGTTTTTGCAGACCCCGTCGAGCCCGGAGCAGTGGGGGAAAGTCGCTGACCAGTTTCAGGCTAGATGGAACTTCCCCAACTGTATCGGCGCCCTGGACGGGAAGCACATACACATCAAACCCCCAGCACACTCCGGGTCAACATTTTACAATTATAAACACACGTTCAGCATAGTGTTGATGGCCCTGGTAGACGCCGACTATCGGTTCATATTTGTAGATGTGGGATGCAACGGCCGGGTTAGTGATGGCGGCGTGTTTTCCGGATGCACCCTTCAAGAGGCTCTGGAGAACCGAGCAGAGTCGTTCCCACCCCCCCAACCACTACCCGGGGATGATCGGCCTTTGGGTCACTACATTGTGGCGGACGATGCCTTTCCCCTCAAAGATTATTTGATGAAGCCGTTCAGCCACAGAGACATGCGCCTGGATCATCGGATCTTTAATTATCGGCTGTCGCGCGCTCCCGACGTGTCGTTGAAAACGCGTTCGGCATCCTGTCCAACAGGTTCCGCGTGTTTTTGACGAACATCGCATTAGCGCCAGAAAAAGTCGAGAAGATCGTCATGGCGGGCTGCGCCCTACACAATTTCCTGCGGGAAAAGATCGGCACCACAGCTACAGCTGACTACGAAGACCCTGCGACGCACTCGGTTACTCCCGGGTCATGGAGAGGCGATCTGGAGCTACGTCAGGCGACATTCCCATCGGGAACCAACGCAACGCAACGGGCCAAGACACAACGGGATTACCTCGTCGAATATGTAAACTCAGCGACAGGGGCTGTCCCGTGGCAGTCGGCGATGATCTAGACTGTATATATGGCTTAAATAGTGTAACGCGTGGACTACCAGCTCGCTCTGTGATCCTACGTAGTATATCGGAATGTGTATATATGTCTATTTGTATCTGTTTTCTTAAAAAAATTTTGTATATATGTTTTTGTAAATAAATGTGTATAAATTGTACATAAACCATTACGTTATAATTTCGAACTTCTAATTAACTACGTATCAGTACCTCAGCAGCTTGCCTGCATCTTGGCGATGGTAGTGGGTTGTTGGTCACACTCTGCCGTCGCTGCAAGTGGGGTGCCAGGAACGAGAGCGACGTCTGTATCCATTTTTGACGGGCGGTCAGACGCTTTCCTGCAGAACCCGAGGCCGCTTGTTTCCGGAAACGTGTATACTGGGTGCGGAGATTCGTCATCCTTTTCTGGATGGACGCCGCTGTAAAAACAAATTATAGCCGTCTTGTATTCTATTGTATAATAATTTTCGGCATGTTGACATACAACGCGAGCCGTTTCACGATTAGAACAATTTAGTTTTGTGGTCATTAAGCTGATTATTTACGTTCCGCGATTACGATTACGATTACGATAACGATTACGATTTTTTGTAAACTTTTCAACGACCCAAAAAGTAACTTTGATTTGAAAAACAATAACTTTTAGTGTATTTTTCATGTGAGAGCGATGCCCTAAGCAGAAGCCAGCCGGCACTTTTTCAACCGTCGGCACATTTCACAACAATGATGACAAACAAATTCAATATTCTCGGGAAAAAACGGGCGTACCTGACTGTCCAATTTCAGCGGAGATCGCCGCCAACGCGCCCTACTTTCTTGACTCTGTTCGAATACTCTTGGCAGGATACATCAAACAGACATGGCAGAGTTTGCCACATCTCTACCATCGCTACCTCCGCCTCGTTCGTCCAGTCCGCCATTTTGTAGCGTACTTGTATGGACAGGGTCACATGACCGTTCCCGGCCCGGCGATTGGCTGATGCGTTAAAACCCCGACGCGATCGATCGCCGACTAGCACACACCTACCGTATACGATACGACTGACCGCTCACATATACCGATTCACGAACGGGCCGATTCGTTTTTCGAATCGGTTGCGATTCGAGTTGTAAGCTCTAAAACTGAGTTTTATACGCGAATCGTCAACGTCTAGTGTGCGCGGGGGCCGCACACCTAACGACTAAAACTCAGTTTTATGCGCGAAACGGGCAGTTTTAGATCGTATACGGGAGGTGTGTACTAGGCATTATCAGTTAGTATTCTAACCTGTGATTTATTTATCTTTACTAAACTACGTAAGCCCAGATAAATAGCACGCAATTCTAGTGCATTAATATAGTCTGATTTTTCATCATCAAGCCATCTACCTCCTGTTGTGACCCCATCTCGATGAGCTCCCCAACCTTCTAACGAAGCATCAGTAGTAATTACTGTATTAGGTTCCGCCATGCGGATTGGATTTGGTGAACTTGCTATATGTTGCATCCACCATCCAATATCCTGTAACCCTTCTTGCGAAATAAACATCTTTCGCTCAAAATTGCCTTTAGTTCGTGTTAACGCTAAATTTTTATCTATTTCTAGCGACTTAATATGGGCCTTCCCATATAACACAGCAGGTGCATATGAGGTCATTATGCCAATAAGAACAGCAACCTGTCTAATTTTTGGCTTTGATAACTTAATAAGCTGAGTCGCTGTAGTCATAAACTTAATTAGTTTTTGTTCTGTTATCGACACTGTAAGGGACTGTGTATCCAGAATAAACCCTAAACATTTAAGTTGTTTTGTTGGTTTAAAAACTGACTTTTGTTGATGTACATAAAACCCCAATTTAGTGAGTAATGCACATAAATCCAAAACTGCATTCACACAACCAATTTGTGTTGATGCTATAATAAAAGAATCATCTATGTATGGAAACATTATATGACCCTTCCTCGCCATTACCGAGAAAACAGGTTTTAAGCAATTTAGTAAATAAACGTGGCGCACAAGCTAAGCCATTCGGCATACAGGTAAACTCATAGAGTTGGTTATCCCAAATAAATCGAAGAAATTTTCGGTATTGTTCCATTATGGGAAGCGTATAATATGCATCCTGTAAATCAACACTAGCCATCCACGCATCTGGTGTAATCAGATCCCGTGCCGTATCTAGAGAGAACATTTTAAAATGTCGATATTCCACCCTTTTATTAAGGATTGTTAAATCCAGGATCATTCGAACATCACCATTAGGCTTCGGTCTCGAGAAAATGTTTGAAATAAACTGTCCTGAACAGTGTGTCACTTTTTGTATAATTCCTTTCTCAAAGAATTTATGTACCTGTTTAGTTAGTGCGTCTCGTTCAACTGGTTGAATGTTATATGGAAAAGGTATTATACTTTGTACAGGAATTTGTGTAAAAGGAATTTGAACACCCCTAACTATTTCTATAATTTCTTGGTCACTAGTAATTTTGTGCCACTCAGAAATATGATTACTAATATTACCAGCCACAAAGTTGCTTACAGTTTGTGTGTTTTTAGAGGCTGCAGGGACTTGTAAAGTTTGTGTTTGGACCTCTACTTGGACCCGCCCCTGGGGAAAGGTCTCGACGAGTTGAACCCTCGACCTATTGGCCGTGCGGTGTTGTCGGTCCAGCCTGGGCGAGCGCCCCGGCCCCGAAACCCTTGACCGAAGTTTGAACTCGGTCTGGTTCCTCTGGTGAACCGTCGTGGACGAAAATCCCCTCGTGACTTTTTGAAACGAGGAACTTCCTGTTTCTTCTTGCCATCCATGTTTTTGCCACTCTTGGCTGCAGTCTCTACCTCTTTATAGAGGTATTGTAGTTGACCGCCAAACATCTTGGTATTATCTAAAGGTTTCCCTTTAATCGGCTCTGGAGCAAGATAGAGCGTAAACTCCTTCCCCTCATTATCGGTAACCTTCTTAGAGCGAGCCACTTCTTTGCCAGCATCTGTGCAAACTGACTTGAAGACATTTTCATATCTTCGAAACGACAGGTAATTACCTGCCGCCGCTAGTACTGCAATGCCTTTGTCCATTGTCTTAGCCAAAGACGAGAACTTATTTTCACTCTGCATCCTATTAGCCACAGGAACAATAGCTGTTAGGGTAGCCAACACTGCCTTATGCACTGTGTGCAACACATCCTCAAACTTCTTACGGTCATCCGTCATATTGACATCCCGATCCATCTCTTTAATGATGGAGTTGGGAACACCCTTTATGCCTGTTAACTCATCTCCTAACTTGGAGATAACCTCCGCCGGTTTGAACGTGCGAAAATGACCATTCACGGTCTCGCGCATAAGCGTAGTGGTTTTAACCCGCTTAGCCTTTGGCTTCTCCACCTTCTAGCACTTTAGTGCCAATGCCGCATAGACCCCTTCATATACGGTGTCTGAGTCTGATTCCGTAGAAGTAGACTCAGTGGACGACTCAGAAGAAGAAATATTTCCTCTTCCTCTTCTTCTTTTTGGACTTAGTCTTCCGCTTTTTGCGCAAACCAGACTCTGCCCGCTCCTTGGTGAAATCATCACCCGAAGAAATCACCTGTTTCTTCTTCTTCCTCCGTTTAGGAGAAGGAGGAGGAGGAGCCTTAAGCTCCACCGCCGAGTCTGTGTCCAAGAAATCCTCAAATGAATCCTCTTGGACACTCGGCCTACGCCGCTTCCGAGACACAGGCGATTTGGCAGTCAAGATGTGGCTTTCCAATCTTGCAAAGCGAGCCTCCCAATCTGGAGGCGCAGGCACATCAGGCACTGCGTCCTCGTCCGGGTCGGAGAGGATATGCGCCCGGGGCTGTGTCGACGGCCCTGCCGACAACACGGGTGAGGAGTCGTACTCCTCGTCCACTCCACTCGGAACACGCCCCTCGGCTGCTGCTGCACCGCGCTTACTCCGCTTCGTGGCCATCGGGAACTGAAACAAACATTTTTGATCAGTCCCGGTATATATATATATGTCACAATATGGTTGTTTCAAACTCATTTGGACATCTATTGGTGTTAAAGAACGTGTTTATACCGTTATAACACAGGCGTAATAAGCTAAATTTGTGCGTGGGTTGTGGGTCAAGCCCAAACCTTACGCGGGGTCGGGACCAGTGTATCGGCCCGCCCATCCCTCTGTTCCGCACACTTCTCCCACCTGTGACTACTACGTCAACAAGTTGGAGAAAATGCTACGAAACTCGGAGAAACGCCTGAAAAAGTTTTGTCTAGGGGAGTCTATAAAAGAAACCCAGGAGCATCTCCAACATTACTCTCTATTAGAGTACGAGAGAATTTCCACATGAGATAGGGCGAAACCCACATCTCTACCCATAGTCACACGGTGACCCGGGTGTTGACATAACCGCAAATGACCGGTTTGGTTCCTTCGCGAAACCCACTCGAGTGTTCTATCCTTGGTTGTTTATAACCAAATAACTCGTCCAAATTGGACCAACGAAAGTCTAAACTTTCCATATTGATGCTCTAATGCATCATAATTAAGCTAACCACAGTTTTTATTATACTTACTGCGTATTTGCTTGTATGTAGACTAATTTTGCCGGAGCAACCCAACGACACGTTATCCAGTCGTGAGTTGTATATGCTAATTGCTGGTACCGGACGTGCTTACCTCTCCCTAGCCTGAGGCTAGCCTGAGGCTGTTTACCGAGGTAAAATATATATATATATATATACATATACATATACATATACATATACAATACATTAATTCTTCGCTGGACCATTATATGTCGTGACGATGTCATCTTTATATTTATATAGGTGTATATACGCTACGTTGGGAAATTGGAGCAATGGCTAACTTTGTGGAGATATTTGAAGTGAAAACATGCAACACAACTTTGGTGTGCACACCAAAATGATGGACATGATATGCTATATGCTAGTATGAGTTGCGGCAGTGATGGGTTCTATTATTAAATTGCCTTAAAATTCCTTCTATGTGGCAAAAAAGTTTAATAAGCGCAGCAGTATTGGTAAGTTAGATATGTAGGATCAAATCTAGGTCATTGTTTTGGTTTAGAAAATTTGATGCTTTCATCGGACTATGCAGCTTTAAACATTGACTGAAGCACCCACCATGGACCAGGCACTTTTATGGTCGCATAGATCAGTACACCTATTCAGAAATGACGTCAGATGGGTCATGCAAACAATCAGTGCCAACGCATGCGTGACTTGCACATTTGTAAATAATTTATTTCCTTTTGAATCACCTTTGTTAGTAGATAAGCGGCTGTGTTCTCTAGTCACAGCCCACGTCAGTCAAGTGAGCTGCGTGTCAATAAATAAACTGCAGCTAAGTGAGTCAATGGACTTTCTTACTGGGTCAATGGACTTGCTTTGCAATGCATTGAATCAGTTGTTTCTCAGAGTCAGTAGTATCTAAGTGAGTCAATGGACTATCTCAGGGAGTCATTGAACTTGCTTTGCAATGTGTTGAATCAGTTATTTCTCAGAGTCAGTAAGCGGTATCTAAGTGAGTCAATGGACTTGCTTTGCAACGCATTGAATGAGTTGCTTCTTACTGAGTCAGTAAGCTGCATATAAGTGAGTCAATGGACTATCTCAGGGAGTCGAGGAGACTCACTTTGCAATGCTTTGAATCAGTTGTTTCTAGCTGAGTCAGTAAGTGCACATAACTGAGTCAATGGCTTACAACTCGGAGGGTCAATAAGAATGATGGTCTCAGTGAGTCATTGCATCCGGAATGAAAGTGATCGCAGAGAGAAGAAAAAGGAGAAATCAATGCAGAGGTGTGCAATAATACGGCCATAATAACGACAGTGGAACACTCTCCAAGGATAGTATGTACTGACTAGGAATGGGTGCTAGGATAGTGCTAGGAGAGTGTTGGATGAAATCTGATTTCCGGCATTTTGGGGGAAATCAAACCCTACTTGGTACAGGAACATGGTTGAATGTTAAAAATATTCCTGGTGTTCTGGTGTTTAAATAATAGCGGGACAATTTTAGCAATATTTTAGAATACTGTAGAATTTAACCCCCAAAAATGTATTTGATAGAAATAACAAATCGCAAATTAACAGAAATTGTGGAAATCCGCAAAATTGTGTAATTTTTCATCCATAATCCGTAAGTTAATGAATAATAAGCTGCATCTCAGTGAGTTAATGAATAATAAGTTGCATCTCCATGAGTCAATAAATTCTGAGCTACATTTCCATGAGTCAATGAATAACAAGTTGCATCTCTGAGTCAATGAATAATAAGTTGCATCTCCGTGAGTCAATGAATAATAAGCTGCATTAACATGAGTCAATGAATGGTAAGTTTCTTCTGTGAGTTAATTAATAATAAGTTGCATCTGTGAGTCAATGAATAATAAGTTCCATCTCTGTGAGTCAATAAATATTAAGCTGCATTAATGTGTTTCATGTGTGAGTCAATGAATAATAAGTTCCATCTCTGTGAGTCAATAAATAATAAGCTGCATTAATGTGTTTCGTGTGTGAGTCAATGAATAATAAGTTGCATCTGTGAGTCAATGAATAATAAGTTACATCTCCGTGACTCAATAAATAATAAACTGCATTATTTTTCACGGGTTATGAAGAATAAGCTGCATCTCATTGAGTCAATTGCTTACACTTCTAAGGCAGTCTCTCAGGTTTTGTTTGTTTGTTGTTTTACGTCCTAGCAACATATAAGGTCATATCAGTACGGGTACCGACTTGTGACAGTGCGCACTCATGGCGACTTTATAGTGCTGCCCCACTGGAAGACCAGGCCGCCAGCACTATGACCTGATATCCCACTCAGTCACATTATCCTGACACTGAGCCAACCCGTCCTTGCCCTATCCTAATAATGCCGAGCACCAGGCTAGGAAGCGACAAGTATACATTTTTGTGTCATTGGTTTGACTCAACCAGGGTTCGAACCCACAACCCCACGATCTACCAACACGGACGCTCTAACTCATTCGGCCATCCCGTCTGGTGCAGTCTCTAAGGAGTCAATGACCTGCATCTCAGTGATTCAGTGGCCCACAGCTCTATGTGCCAAATACCTTACACCCCAATGAGTTAATGATCCTAAATCTTCATAAGTGAAGACATCAAATCTGTGAGTCAATGAGCTGCATTGCAATGAATGAGTGACTTAGCTCTTAATGAGTCAACCAATGAGTTTTGTCTTAGTAGTTGACTAGCAATGGCCTACACACCCATGGCAGTTAGGGACCTGAAATTCTATGAGTCAAAATGAGCCAATCCTCGATACCTTACTGAATCACAGCTAGTTGAAGTGAAGCTCAGTGAGTCAACGAGGTGAGTACGTTTATTGTGTGTCAATTCAAGTGCTTGCCATCATCATACCAGGGCTCAAGTTACTAAAATACTCAATTAACCTAGATTATGGGACTTCATTGATCTGAATTAATATCAGCCTAGATATTGATTGAATAACTAGCACCACAACCACCTTATCTTCAGTTCCTCATCACAATCCTGTCCCTCGGCGGGGGGAAAAACCCATGGGGAAAAAATACTCCACGAAATTATTCATCAGAATTACCATGTGGGAAATAGCATTTCAATTAAAATGTGTGCCGATTAAAAACAAACAATAACAATTTCGGAGGGGACGGAAACGCACTAAAAAAACAACCCCACATCATGTGTGAATAGAAAATGGAAGTAGACGTAGTGTGTGGGAGAGGGGGGGGGGGCTGGAGGCTATTAAAATAAGCGCTCCTCTTTGCCAACTTGAAAGCATAGCCTGGAGGCTCAAGCTACTTCTGCGTAGTACTAAAGTCTTTTGGGGTATTTTTGTTGTTGCTTTGTCGTTCCAATATTTATTTGGGGCATAGCTACTGACAGTTTGTTGGTAGTTTTGCCACTCAGTTGGGTGTGCACCACACACTAGGTGATGGCCGCCCCTTGGGTCCGGTGCTAAATCACGTCGTTATGGTCGATAAAACACCGTATGCACCTCCAAGCAGGCCACTGGATCGCCTCCCCCCCACCCCACCCCCCACACACACACTTCCTCCACTGACTTCACCTCGCACCGCCATCACCATTTGACCTAGAAATGCTGACTGCAATAGTGAGGAGGCAATGGCAGTCCACCAGAGGGTGTGTGTGTGGGAGGGGAGGGGGGGTATCATGGCTACTAATGTTTGGTAATGAATAGATGGGTACAGGGCAGGGATCACAGTTCTTTTGTTGTGCACAGAAACATGTTTGTAAATGGCTTCTCGCTGTCTTTGTCTCCTATGTTTTTATTATCATCATCATTATCATCATCATCATTAATATCATCAGTACGTTTGTTCATGCACATTTATAGCATAGCTATAATAGGGACTACATGTAAAATTAGTGGTGAGTGATACATGTTAAATGCATGACACATCTAGGCTTTCAACAATGTACTTTTAAAATAGAGGGTGGGGGGAGTAACATCTTTCTTGATTCTGTTATATTTTAATTAACTGGAGGCAATTGACTAATAATATGAAGCAATTTAATAATATTATAAGCACTTTTATTATATATAATATAATTTTATAATATAGGTAATTTAATAATATAAGCAATTCAATAGTAATATAACTATATCAATATCCATAAATATATCTAAATATATAAAAATGTGTATATATATATATATATATATATATATATATATATATATATATATATATATATATATATATATATATATGATAAGATACAGTATATATAATATGTATATGAGGACCTTCCTAATATGGCCTTGTTCTAGCTACAAGCTAACATGGGCACTTTTCTCGTCCATTCCTGCCCAAGTTTCAGTAAACACCACTCAATTACTGTACGGGGGGTGCTGTCTGAAAGCCGGGAAGGTTCATTCTGAACTGACCAGGAGGTGGCCGGCCGCACTCACGGACTAACCTACATACGTCGCCTGGGGTCAAGTCCAGCTCATATTTACCAACACTCACTCAGCGTGAGTGGGGCCGGCGCACTAACAGCTAACATACTAGGCGTATCAAAAGTACCCCCCCCCCCCCCCACAACAGTCCCATAGCGCCACAAACATGGCAGAATTAATTCGCCTCAACTTACAACCAGGCATGGCTACCTGCCAGTGGCTATTGTATTAGAGAGAATTTCATATAAATTACCACATTCTCGTGAGTTAATAATGCCCATGGCGTTTGAATTGGCAAATCACTGAAGTGGGGGGTGGCCGTTTACCCACACATTGGCATTAAGGGGTTGGTGTTTACAAAATATTGGCCAATTGAGGGCGGGCATTATTAACCCACACATGGATGTTAACCCATGAGAATACAGTATGTATACTTGGTTGTGGTATGTAGATTGACTATTTGAGAATTCAAAATGCAGGATCCAAATTGAGTGTGCGTGGGCGGGGGTTACAAACACACAAACCGTGTGCGTGTCAGTATTACCATCCACACACTCGCCACCACCCCCTGTACAAAATTTGCCTATTAAAAGAGCCCCACCATTGCGCGCCATTTAATAATTTAACGACCGTCAATCGAGCATTATTAATGCTGCCAATACCCCACCCCCCACCCCCACCCCCCACCGTGATCCTCCTAACACACACACTCCACGTGGACGTCATTATTGTAAAGCACGACACTGACGGTGTTAACGCATGCGTATCAACTACCAGGACTCATGTACCTACCATTATTGGAGCTGGTAGGGGAGGGGAGGGGGAACGGGAGGGGGAGGAAGGAGAGAGGAGAGAGGAGATGGGAGATGGGAGGAGGAGAGGAGAGGAGGAGAGGAGAGGAGAGGAGATGGGAGATGGGAGGAGAGGAGAGGAGAGGAGAGGATGGGATGGGAGGTGAGGGGATGGTGAGGGGAGGGGAGGGGAGGGGAGGGGAGGTGAGGTGAGGGGAGGGGAGGGGAGGGGAGGGGAGGGGAGGGGAGGGGAGGGGAGGGGAGGGGAGGGGAGGGGAGGGGAGGGGAGGGGAGGGGGAGGGAGGGGGGAGGGGAGGGGAGGGGAGGGGAGGGGGAGGGAGGGGGAGGGAGGGAGGGGAAGGGAGGGGAGGGGAGGGGGGAGGGGAGGGGGAGGGCAGGGATGGGGAGGAGAGGAGAGGAGAGGAGAGGAGAGGAGAGGAGAGGAGAGGAGAGGAGAGGAGAGGAGAGGAGAGGAGAGGAGAGAGGAGAGAGGAGAGAGGAGAGAGGAGGAGAGGAGAGAGGAGAGGAGAGGAGAGAGGAGAGGAGAGGAGAGAGGAGAGGAGAGGAGAGGAGAGGAGAGGAGAGGGGAGATGAGGGGAGGGGAGATGACTACCCACTCACCAGGGCCGGAATAGGCCAACATTCCAAAGGCCATTAGAAATGAAGCATGGCATAGTTATGGTTTTATCATGAATAATTAATTGATTAAATAGTGGTTCTTCCCTAATGCTTATAAAAATCCCGCTAATGACAGCGAATGAGCAATGTGGAACTCATGAACACTTAGCGAATCGAGATTTGCAACATCATATAAAAACAAACCTACAAACAAATTGAAAATAAACCTTACATTCACTTAGTTTGGATTTGCCACCGACACCCCGAAACATAGCCCGTATTTAAGCTAGATTTGATTAATTAAAGTAAAAAGCTAATAAAAATAATAATAATAAAATACTAATGTCACATTCCGTATGGTCCGGTTAAGAAAGAGGGACGAGGGGAGTTTCAATGAAATATTGTTCTCAATCAATAAATCAAATCAATAAACTTAAGTTAACGCAGAATCAAATTGGGTTTCAAATTTGATGACTTGGAAGATTTACAATGGGTTGCTTCCGAGCTTGGCGTTTGGCATTACTAGGATAGGGCAAGGAACAGCGGAATGGGGAAGATTTATTGTCGGCGGTTGAAGTTTTTCCAGCTTATCCAATGAACGCAATAAAAAACCTCAAACAGAAAAAATCCATTTGACATAATGCTGCCGCAACCTTCAATCGATCGATCGATCAATCAATCAATCAATCAATCAGTACGTCTAATTGCTAAAGCTAGTATTTGAGCAGGGCCTGGCTTCCATTGATCCTGAGCTTATTGAGTGGATGCACTTCTAGGCGTACTCACGAGAGCAGACGGCTGTCATGGCCATTCAGTGACCTCCGGTCCGTGACATTGACCATAGCTTGTGGTCATGTGACCTTGTGTTCTGGTCGTATGACCTTGACATCCGCTTCGGATCGTGTGACCCCGAATTAGGGTCACGAGACCGTGCCCGCAGGTTATGGTCACGTCGGGGTGGCAGTGTACCCTTGTCACGTGACATTGACTGGGTGGAGGTAGAGGTGGAGGGGTAGGTGTAGGTGTAGGAGGAGGTGTAGGTGTAGGTAGGAGAGGGGGGGGGGGGAGATGTACGGGAGGGGTAGGGGGTATGGATAGGGGAGATATATGGGAGAGGTAGGGGATATGTAGGGGAGAGGTAGATGTAGAGAGATGTAGGAGTGGGGTGGGGTAGGGTAGGCTAATGGTAGGGGATGGGGTAGGGGTATGGATAGGGTAGGGGTAGAGGTAGTGAATGGGGAAGGGGTAGAGGTAGGGGTAGAGGTAGTGAATGGGGAAGGGGTAGAGGTAGGGGTAGAGGTAGTGGATGGGGAAGGGGTAGAGGTAGGGGTAGAGGTAGTGAATGGGGAAGGGGTAGAGGTAGGGGTAGAGGTAGTGAATGGGGAAGGGGTAGAGGTAGGGGTAGAGGTAGTGATTGGTGCAGGGGTAGAGGTAGGAGTAGAGGTAGTGGATGGGGCAGGGGTAGGGTAGGGAAGGAAATGATGAAGACGGGAAGGTCAGCCTGTCCGAGACGCATCTCCAGCCTCAGTGAAAGAAAAGTTCACTTTCGAGAATTTCGGTTCAATATTCTTAAAAAATCAACCACCAGGACTTGCTACACTTGACTTTGTAGAGTCCAGTGACTCAGTGGTTTATCAATTGATTTTATTTTATTTGCTCTGTCCCCTTCTTTCTCTCTTATTTTGTGTGGGCTATTTGTAACGCAAACAATATACGCATTTATGTGAGTGTTTTTCCTGAGTGCTTTTTGTTGTTGTCGTTTTGCTACTATTCATGACAAGTTTCAGAGTTCTGATTCTTAATCTACCACCCATTACTTTTTGTGTTCATTTTTGTTTGTTTTGTAGACGCTACTTAGCTAATTAACAATATCAGTGTAATGGTGGCAAGTAGATATTGTCCCATTCCGACAGTGAGAGGCACGTCTCACCTGGCCCGGCCCGGGGTGGCACCGGCGGGCCAACTAGCTTCCACAAGGTGCAGCCGCCACCGTCCCGGGTGGCATACCCCCAGGCCGCTGGGGGAAGCGAGCGAGGGGGGGGAGGGGAGGGGGAGGGGAGGGGAGGGGAGGGGAGGGGAGGGAGGGGAGGGAGGGGAGGGGAGGGGAGGGGAGGGAGGGGAGGGAGGGGAGGGAGGGGAGGGGAGGGGGGGAGGGGGGAGGGGAGGGGAGGGGAGGGGAGGGGAGGGGATGGGGGGGGGGAGGGAGGGGAGGGGAGGGGAGAGGGCATAGGAAGGGGGCGAGGTGAAGGAAGGGAATGGGATGGGGAGGGAAATCAGTAGAAGTGGGAGGGAGGGGGGAGGGGGGGAGAGGGAGGGAGGGGTATGAGCAGGAGGATGGGGGGATTAGGGAGAGGCAGATGTAGAGGGGGAGAGGGGAGAAGGGAGGTGGGGGGATGAGGAAGACGAAGAGGAAGAGGAAGAGGAGGAGGGGGGAGGAGGGATGGGGAGGAGGAGGAAGAAGACGGTTCGGAAGGAGTTTCCCAGGTGTGCGCGGGTGTATGTGTGAGTGCCTGTGTGTGTGGAAGTGGTGGTGGTGGGGGTGGGGGTGGGGGTGGGGGTGGAGGGGCATAAGGACACGGCGGCCTCCTCAAGGTGCAACTGCATCAAAGGGAGGCCCTGCCCGGTCACCGACCGTAATGACAGGCCTCATGTCACGGCGCCTCAACAAACCAGCACCAGAAGCACACGCCAACCAGCCATTTCGCCAACATTAAACCGTACGGACAGGCACTCACTCGTCAGCTTAGGTCTCAGCAGCCTAAGGTAGTCAAGGAACTAAGTAACCAACTAACTCAACAAAACAGAAAGCCTATGTCATAGCCGAGTACATGTAGTATCAGGATGGAGGGTCTGAATCTTTACTAGACCGGTCGGCCGACAGTTAGTAAACCAGGGCCCTGACATGGCATGTGATGGGGAGAAAGAAGGCCCGGGCGTGGTGGATGCTATGGGAGGGAGCAGTCGGCATCTTTGCTGACTCATTTAAACAATCAAGTCCAATTTGGAGGCCAGTTAAGCCTGCTTTCATTCAGCTGTCATGTGATGTTAAGGGTGTCCTTTGACATTGACCTTGTTTGGATGAATGGTCTAGCCTCGTTCTAGACGCTGACTGGGATGGGACTGACAGGTCACATCTCACGGGAATCAATTAAAAACAGGCCCGGTGGAGAGCTGGTAATGTTTTTGCGCATGGCAAGCATTTCAGCTACCAGATGGTTGCCTCTCGCAAACCAGATAAGGAATGCTTAAAATGTCATTACTGTCAGTAGTGAAGCCACATTGTTTGGCCTTGCAGTTATCGGGATTGGGTTCAATCCAAGAAACAACTAGGTCGAATACGTGCGCTATGGGATCCCATTAAAGTTATTCCGATGCCTTTGAATTTCTGCCATTTTTTAAAAGCGAATATTTTGTGCGGGCGGGGGGGGGGGGGGGGGGGTAAAACAATTTATTCATCAGAATATACTCTTTTTTTTCCAGCGCCGAGTCACTGGTTTTCCGGTCATTTACATTGCATTATAAACTTCTATTTCAAACGTCTAACTTTGCACATATTTTAAGTGAAAATATATCAAATTAATATTGGCATGTGTGTTAAAATTCTGATACCATAGGCTTCATCAGGAAGAAGTTCTATTAAATTGACTTGGTATTCATGTCTATGCAGTAACAGAGGCTCCACAATAAGTGCTAAGTTGGATATGTAGCCTTATTATAGGGTCAAATTTTGGGTTAAAGAATGTGATGCTTTTCATCAGAGTTAGCAGCTTTAACCTAATTCTACATTCCAGAACTGTTGTTCTCTATTCCTCCTCTACCCCCTGAAAATGTTCAGAAAGTGTTGATTCTTACACTATATTCTTTTCGTAGCTTTGATCTTATTCAGTTAATACTGCAGTCTGATTAAAGCATTAAACTTCCTAAATCAAAACACTGACCTATATTTAATCGTACAGATCAACTTAGATACCAGTGCACTTATTAAGCATTTTGTAAAATATTCCGATGATTGCACATTGGTGGGTGATGTGAACTGGTCTATAAGGGATTACAAATGTTATATGAAAGGTAAATGATGTAATGTGACCAGATGCATGTGGTATTGTGTAGTGCTGGTGATCCTTTACTTAGATTAAATAGACATTGTGTATTCTATAGATAGTGTGAGAGGGGCACGACTGTTAGTGTGATAGGGCCTTAGCTGCTCTGCTGACAACCCCCCCCCCCCCCAACTGTTAGCTATGGATCACTGCACACCCAGACACAACAGGGCAGTGAGGCCAAAACAACCAAGGCATGGTTACAAGCATGCTTACTGTTAATTGGTGGCTATGTGGATGCTTACTGTTGATTGGAGGATCTGGTCATGTGACAGGCCATCTTGAATTCTAAAACCACTATATAATAATAAACCTGAGGGTGCAAGCTCTCTCTAACTTTCACTCTATACTCTGCCTTGCTTCTACTTGCCTGTAGTGATTTCCTATTTAGCCTCCCTACACAACTACAGCTGCCAGCCGACGACTTTACAATTTGTTAGTGCATAGGAGAATGCTAAGTCAACCTTGTTGAATTTGTAGTTGCTGAAGCCTATGATATCAGAATTTCTAAATGCAAGGTACTTCTAATTATAGAAACTATAAGTTAAATTTCTAGGATTTAGATGCATGCAGATACATAGGCTGTCTCAACATAAGTTATATGCTTCTAGTTATTTGATTTTAATAAATGAAACTCGGAAGACATACACTTTAGGCTCCCCCACATAATGTCCCAAAAGCTACAAGTTAAATTTCTAGCTATTTCCATGTTAAAATCTATTTTACAACTCTTATGTAGATGCAAAAGACAATGCTCACCTTGTCGAGGCGAGCCGACCTGTGCGTCTAACGCCGGGGTGGGCGGTAGTGGGTGCTTCCGAGGCCGGCCGGGCTTGCGCTTTTCTGTCACCAGACGTGGTGGCAATGTGGCCGGGTCCATTCGTAAGAACTCCGGGATGGGCAGAGGGTTGTTCACTACTGTCAGCGTGGTGGTGGTGTCCGAAGTGACCTGCTGCGCCGCCACTGCTGCTGCCGCTGCCAACTTGTGCCGCTTCTTGAGCGGGAGGCATTGCTCATTGCTGACGGCCATGTCACCCTCCAGGTCCTCCTCTTCCAGACCCCCACCGCTAACCCCACCACCACTGGTTACCCCACTGCTGCCACCACCACCAGTGCCACCCCTACTAACAGCACTATCACCGCCACCGCCCACATTGTTACCGACACTGGTACCAGAAACAGTGCCACCACAGTCACCATCTTTCTCGGTGTCCTCGTCCTTGAGGCCGAGGCTCGAGTCACTGATGAGCTTCCTGCGCCGGCCACGTCGGCCCTTCTCCTTGAGCGCAGCACTCAGGTCGAGCTCTTTGCGTGTCTCCAACCGCCGAACCTTGCCCATTGCCAGGTGGCGCTCCTTGCCGCGCTTCCGCCGAACAATTTGGCGATTCAGCTGGAAGATGGTGGGTAGCGGGACCTCCTCCTTCATGAAGTTTGGCACAGCTGGACCGTCCTCGGACACGAGCAGTGCCCCAAGATCACAGGTCAGCATGTCAAGGTCTGCCAGGAAGACTGGATCGATGATATTCTTGTGCTTTGATTTGAAGTGCTTCATCTTCTTTTTCTTCTTTTTAAGCGACGACTCCTCGGCCTTTAGCACGGGCTTGAGTGCATTTGGGAATGGTGGAAAGAAGTCTTTCTTCACCGGGGAGAGGACAGGCATCGTTAAAGTGGCCGAGCCACTGGCACTGGTCGGCACTTTGTCGGCGTCGGGCCCACTACTGTCTGTGGCTATACCACTATCACTTGCTGCACAATCCTGAGTCCCCTTAACCCCACCTGCTGCCAGCAGTGCGGGTGCCTGCAGAGTCGGTGGCTTTTCATACTTTGGATGGTGATGGTTCTTGGCCTCGTATTTCGGCTGTGGCTTAGTTTCACACTTGGGTTGTGTCTTGGTTGTAGTGGTGGGCAGTGCCGGCTTAGCACTGTGCACTACAGCGGGCACAATCTTAGTCAAGTCATTTAGCTCTTCTAGAGCTTTCTTCTTTTTCCGTCCTCGCTTTTTGGGCCGCCGCATCATGACATGCAGCTTTGGTTTGCGGATCTTAGGTACAATTTTCTTTGGTGGGTTATCCTCGCTTTGAGAGTTACTATCTGTGGCCTGGGATGAGTTTACTTCCTTAGCTGGGGTCAGTTGTTCATTTGCTGCCGACTCTGATAAGTGGTCAGATTGTTCTTGTGGGTGTAGATTGCGTTGTGGGGCGCACTCATTTTCTGAGCATGACTCCTTGTAATCAAATCTTATACTTGAGGACGAAGGGTTGGTCTCTTGATTTAATCTAGAGCCTGAATGTTCACCCAACCTCTTGTCGTTGTCACTGAATTGCGTATCTATTGATGCATGTACGCTCTGCAAGATATGATCAAAGTCATCAGACTTAGTCCACTGATTTCGGGTAGTGTGACTGGGCGACAGAATCGATGGTGCCAAGAAGGACTGTTGAGCAGCTAGAGAATTGTGACTTGACCGTGAAGTGCCACCATCATCGCTGTTATTATTACCAGACTGTGATCGCTCAGATGGGTCATACCCTCTGTGAGTCCGCATTGAGAAGCCATGTGGGTTTGTGAATGGAAGACTGGAACCATGAATGAGAACATTCCCTGCACCATCAGCTTTACTGGGGGATGACACATTTGTATTACTACTACAACTACTGTTTGCTGCAGAATCTACCGATGAGTCTGGAAGTGGGTGTTTTCTGGGCCTGCCTGGCCCACGCTTCTTTTTAACCAGCACACCAGCACTGTCAGAATTGGTGGGTGATAAACAAGCAGGGGGCTCTCGTCTAGCAGTGGACGATGAGGTGCAACAAGACAAGCTTTTGCTATTGTTTTTAACTGTCATCCCAGCACCGTTAGTGTTCGTAGGGAACAGAAATCCCGTGGGCTCCCGTCTGGCAGTGGACAAGATATTGGTTGGAGATAAACATCCTGGGGGTTCTCGCCTCATAGTGGACGAGGTGTAACTTGGGTTATTAATATGGTTCACTCTATCCAGTTGCGTTTGGCTACCAAAGGGCTCCATAGCCATTTCGGAGAGCTGACTGAGAATTGGCTGCCGGTCACTACGCATACACTGCTTTGTGAAATCAATAAATGTTGATAAATAGGTTTTCTGAGTCTGACTTGCCGAAAACATGGGCTGCTCACTATGTTCTAAAGGCTTACTGCTTATCATGCTATAGTCCTTTGCTGGCTTCTCCCGGTTCTTTGGCGGTCTCCCTCGACGCGGTTTTGTGGGTAATATCAAGTCAGATCCATGTGTCTGTTTGTTATTGTTATTTGTAACACTAGTATCTGTCCGTGTCAGCGTGGGCATAATGAAGTCCTGTTGCCTACTACTGTCATAAGCGGGCTCTACAATGGTCTGCTCACTGATAGTCTCTGACATTACCCGCGGTACAGGCAGTAAACGTGGTTTGCCCTCAGGCCACCGACCAGACCGCTTGCTCTTTTTCTCAGCCTTAGTTGGGTATGTGCTGTGATGTCCACCACCCTCCCTATGCTGGGCTTTCTTAATCACTGGCGGAGGTGCCTGAGAATCAGGAGTGAGATGGCTCGCTCTTTGAACCAGTTCCTCATCAGTGTCCTTACAGGAGGACACTGCGATCAGGGCATGGTGATGCTGATCTTCAGCTTCCAGGTAGTTGGGTGTGTGCTGTGGGGACAAAGTTGGTGCCAGGTCATCATGTTTGTCATCGGCACCTAGATCTGTGCCCAACATTGTCGGTAGGTCAAGGTCGGGGATATCGCCGTGGCTGTGGGACTGGGGTGTGGGCACTGGCATGGCAGGAGGGCCATGCCCGGGGCTTGAGGAGTCATTAGTGGTGGGTGAACCTGCAATGGATTGAATGCCACTGTCCGGAGATACATTAGAAGCATGGTCCATACGTAGGACTAGTTCTGGAGGGTCATAGCTTGGCTCAGGGGGTTGCAGGGCAACGACTGGAAGCATGGGCAACTCGGCTTCCTTTTCCCTCCGTGGAGGTCGGCCACGTTTCCGCTTCACCTTCTCTGACCGCTGCTGCTGCCCAGTGTCCAGACCTTCTGGTCCACCTGTATCAAACGGAACCTGCTCCGGTGACCACCCAGATCGGTCGTTCTTCTTACTAGACCTGGATGAATCAGTTGCAGATGATTCACTGCCCAACAACTGGTGGGTCGAAGAGCTGTGGCTGGTACTAGTACTAGATGACCGCCTATGGTGCTCCTTGTGCTCCTTACTACTTCGAATACTATTGCTACTGTTGCTTCTATGCTGATGGCCCCAGTTTGCATCGTCTCCATGTCGACTACTGTCACCACTACTCCTATGGTGGTGGTGATGTTTTCCATGCTCTTTCCGGCTCCTACTTGAGCTGTGAGAAGATCGCTCCCGGTCTCGGTCCCGATCACGGTCTTTGTCCCGGCTTCGATCCCGATCTTTGTCACGTTCTCGATCCCGATCTTTATCCCTCTCTCGATCTTTGTCACGCTCTCGTTCCCGATCCCTATCTCGATCGCGTTCACGGTCCCCATCTCGGTCTTTATCCCGATTATGGTCCCGATTCTTTTCCCTATCACGGTCTCGCTCTCTACCTCGTATTCGCTCTGGTTTAGATGGGCTGTCTCTGTGTGTACGGTGAGAGGAGGAAGAATGTCCGCCTTTCTCAATATTCTCCATAATAGCTGCATGCAGTGCACCCTCAACATCTTCCACTACATGTTGATGCCGGACATCTCTTCCAGTGTCCTCCGGTCCCAGCCCAAGCACCTCCCCATGACCTGCTGAACTCACATCCGGCAAAATAGCTGCAAGATCAGCTTCATCGATCTCCTGCAGACTACTTTCCAGGCCTTCTGCTGCTGTGGCATCCTTAACCTTTGTTCCAGGAGTCACCAGAGAGTCCTCTAGAGAGTCATCCAGGTCGGGAACATCCTGGTCCTGGAGAAGTCCACCATCACCTCTGGGTGGGGTGATGCGAGCGGCTGTAACATCACGCAAGGTGGATGCACTAACACCCATCGTCGCATGTCGCACCTTGGTAACATGCGAGTTCTTACTTCGCGACTGGGAGGACTCCGACCTGGTACTGTTGCTGCCATCCAGAGTTTTCCGTGGCCGAGCCTGCAAGGCAAGCAAAACAAAACAGAGGATAAGTGAATGAATCCAAACTCAAAATGATCTCACAAATAAACCCCACAGGATCAGTAAATACGACAATGTCATGCAGATGAGTAACCTATATCATATATACATGTATAATCAGTGGAAGAACAAACATTGACTCCGAACATCTATTACTCTAAGCTCAGGGCGCTGTCTTGATAGGTGGTATGTAGGTCACGGAGAGGAGTCACGCTACCTCATGAATATTCATATCTCCTCAGATATAGGTGACCATAGAAATATATGTAGCAGCATTTCGCCATTCAGTCAGGGACTGGTGGCGCCACCTAATGTCTCTCAGCCAGAAGATGGTAGACTCTGATGCATATATCAACACTCGTTGCACCCAATCACCATGCCGACACACAAATACCTTAACTGAACGATGGGCACATTTTAAATAGAGCACACTGGGGTTGTTTGTCCATAATGGAGAAAATCGAGGTCAATGGCACACTAACACTTACACTGAATGTCATGGGAATCTTTTAACGGCCAGCGTCACCCAAATACCTCAACTGAACACGAGCGCCTAGTTAATTAATACTGGTTGTTGACGAAAAATTGAGAGAATAGAAACCGATGACACACACGCACACGGACACGCACACACACCATGTTCTGCGGCAAACCAAAAAAAAAAAAGCACAAATATTTGCCTACGGTAAGGTTATCTGTAAACCGACGGAGTAATTTCAGCGAAAAGGTGGATATTCTCTCATAGGATTAGCACTGTCAGTGAATCGCGGAATATTCCCAGAAGTCAGACTTCATACATATTGGAATACACTGATAGTGATGTGGCATTTGAACAACGTGTCAGCATATGCTTGGACTTTCCGCCAGAAAATAATTTGAGGGTTCACAGACTGGGGGGGGGGGGGAGGGGGGGGGGGGGGGGGGGGGGGGGGGGGCGGGGGGGGGGGGTGGGGGATGATTACTTTTCAACATCACTTGGTTAGTTATGAACACTGCTATGATTACTGTTGTATACTAACAGTCTAACTGAGTATTGTTTGAAACATAGAATACCAACTAACAAAATATATATAATAAATTAAGATATTAATCTTTTATCCAGGTTTGCAGAACTTACATCAATATAATCAGCACATCTTATGCCATGTGCATTTAGACTGGGCACTCAGACTAGTGTTACTGTTAGAGCCATAGCCGGAGTCAGTTTTACTTACTTTATTCATGTTTTTATTGATATCCTATGGTTAATGACATATGTAGAACTAGAAAATGAGTAGGGTTAATCAGATATTGGTTATATATTTCTCTGAAACAAGTGGCTGTTGACACATTTGGCATTTTAATAATTAGAACAAGAATTAATAATGGTGATGTGGATATCAGCCTTAAATGACTGATTGTTTTGTGTGGAATTGAATGTTTCTAAGCTCAAAATGTTTAACTGTGGCTAGTGTTGTTATATTCATGAGATCATTATATTGCATTTGTGCATACATGTTTATGCCAAATTGTTATGTATTTCTATTAATTTTGAATAGAATCTAAGTTTTGCCCTACACGTATCGGCAAACTCAATGGCATTTGCTCTGCTGCCAACGCCGTTATCAGTGCATGTGCCATGGGAACGGTGATCTCGTCTATAGAAGCTGAGGAGACTCAGTCACTCACACACTCACATACTCACACACTCACACACACACTCACACACTCATCACAATCTTTGAATACATCATTCAAAAGAACAACTATAACTATGCCTCAGACCAAGATGGCTTTCGAAAATCTGCAACCTTGCAAACCCTTCCCGACAGTAATATTACGCTGTTTAAATGTGTGTCAGGGAAAGTCCTCCCAGACTAGGTCAGTGCCGCTCTTAGTCTTACTTCTTCCTACAGACCTCCACCCCCCCCCCCTCCCGCAACCCCCATCACTCCGCCTCCCCCCTACAACACACTCCCTGTCGGTGCCTTGGCAGGAGGCCCTGATTGACGATCCTATCAGATTGCTGCCCTACTAAAAGATTGCTCTCCGTTTACCCTTTATTATGACTTATTTCGCCGACGCCCCACAGAATGCGCACCGTACATCAGCGGTACACCAGTTTAGTGGAACCAATGTATTCACCGGCTGTCCAAGCAGGTCACAGACAGACGGGGACTGTTTGGAGGGGGGTTACTGGGAAGCGCGTAGCCCAAGTTACATGAGAGTAGGATCTAAAAACGAAATGTTCCACTGAACGCCTTGAGGGACGGTTCAATTAATTTACCAAACAATTTTACAGACAGATCTAGTTTACCCCCCCCCCCACCCCCCCACCCCCTAGAGGAAGACAAGAGCGCAGGACAGTATCTACCCGGATTATGCATGCCAGTTGTTATTATATTCCTATCTTTCAATGTGGATTTCATCCTTGCTGTATTTTGCCTGCCATTGAACTGGGTTATATTTGCTTTTACTGCGATTATTGCGTTCATTGTATCAGGCAGCGATTGGTCGGGTATCGATTTGTACGACGCCCTCCAGGCCCGATCCCGATGCTGGAGCGATGACTCAGGCGAGGGGTGGGGGGTGCAGGAGAGATGGGGGGAGGGGGGGGGGGGCAAAAAGGCCCCAGTGTTGGTCGGCCATTAAAGGGTGAGTCAATCTGGGTCTGAATGACAAGACGCTTTACGCGCCGTGACGAGCTGCTCGCGTCATCAGGGCCCGCGTTAACTTTTAACACACCCACCCGCCCTCCCACAAACCCACCCTCACCCACACACCCACCACACCCAATCACCATAAACAGCCCTGACCAGAAACCACTTCCCGCATAAGCACAGCCTTCAACACAAATAGCGGAAGCACCAAAACCAAAGGCTACATTAAATCATATTAGGTGGTGCCCGTGTTAACTTTAAAGTTGCATAGTCCGATGAATCATCAAATTTTCAAAACCAAAACAATTATCTGGAATTGATTCTACATATCTAACTTAGATACTGATGGATGTATTAAGCATTTGTTGCCACATATCAGGGAATACTGAGGCAATTTAATAGAACCTGCTACTGCTAAAGCCTATGGTATCAGAGTTTTGGCAAGCTTGCCAAAACTAATTTGACATGTTTGCACTTCAAATATCTCAAAACATAACTGTTTAAAATAAACAGGACTTGAAGCTAAAGTAAGGTTGATTATAACGGTCAGGTTAATCTATTTATCTCAGAAAAATTACAGAAACTCAACACCATCGGACTATGCAGCTTTAATGAAAGATATAAATCTGTTTGAGGTTATTTTATGGTGTTATTTTTGTTTTGGTAGTGGAGAGTGGGGGGGGGGGGGGTTGAGGTGGTTTATTTGTGTGTTGTTTTACGTCATAGCAACATCTAAGGTCATATCAGGATGGGGGGGGGGGGGGTATTGAGGATGCGAAATGGTGGTAAAACGTGCTCGATGGGGTAGACTTAACCCAGTCTTCCCTTAGTGTCACTGGTTCAGTCAGAAATTCTACCAAGTGCAGTATGCGTCACCCACAGATAGATCCTGTCTACTTACTTTACTGTTTATCTTGTTTTGTCGTGGTTTATTCATTTTTTTATTTTTTTTTTTTACTTCGAGGAAAATCAGATTATTGCTATTAGGATTATTGCTATACCGTGGCCCGTCGTCATAACATTAGATATAGAGCGGCCTTCTTAACATTCTCTTGCTTCCTGTTCATGTACATCAACGTCGGCAGCCAATCAAAAACAGCACCCGGTGTTGACACTGGTTCAATTCCGCAATACTTCCAGCATGCTGGGCATAATTACTCATTGAGCGAGCCATCCAATGTAATTCAATTTTGGGTTGTGTACGACACCGCAACACTGGCATGACTTTGGGTTGTGTGCGACACCACTTTGGGTTGTACACAACACCACTTTGGGTTGGATACAACGCAACGCTGGCACGACTTTGGGTTGTGTGCGACACCATTATGGATTGTGTTCGACATCCCTTTAGGTTTTGTACAACACCCCTTTCGGTTGGCTTTGGGTTGTGTGCGACACCACTTTGGGTTGTGTGCGACACCACTTTACATTTGCTGCATGACCTATGCATCGAAAACCAGCATAGTAGCAACACAATGGTCAGACCGTTCCATTTTAATAACCCACCTTTTCATTGTTTCATTTTGGCGGGCATTTAAACATTTGATTAGCCTCATAGTACTAATACTATGTAGGGCAGGCTGTTTTCATTCATTAGCCTGCAATGACTAGTCCCAAGTCACAAATGATACTGTATGTAAAACTATATAATATACGACAATGCCATTATTGTTATTGTTGTTGTCATTGTTATTATCATTATTATTATTCTCACCTTTGATACTGTTATTGACATATTTTTATTCACAATCTCCATACACAATACAAGAACATAAATTAACCTGTTTTACAATACAGAAATTGATATTACTGTTGTCGTCAATAATATGCTAATGAGCCTAGAAGAGCTCTCCTCCGACCACCCGGGCCTTCCGCGGATGCCCAGACACCGCTTAGCGGCGTGAAGCGGTGCGCCGTCTAATTAATTGATCCACTCATCGTGTGAGCACACAGAAGCCGAGCAATTCCCGACCTGCTCACAATACGCGCTGCTCTGTGTTGGGGTATCGGAGTGCTCGGCCCGAGTGGGAGCCACTCTACTCTGGGACTCGGGTGGCCTCATTATGTGGAGAAGGGGCGGTGGGTGGGATGTGGTGGTAGGACTGGGGAGGAGGGTGTTGGGGGTGGGGTGGAGGACAGCTGATGGAGTCAGATGGGTGGGGAGGGGCCGCATCAGGATGAGTGTGAAGGGGGAGGCAGGGAAGGGGGAGGGGGAGGGGGAAGGAGGGAAGGAGGGAAGAAGGGGAAGGAGGGGGAAGGATGGAAGGATGGAAGGGGAGAGGGGAAGGGAGGGGAGAGGGAGGGAGGGGAGAAGGAGGGGAGAGGGAGGGAGGGGAGAGGGAGGGAGGGGAGAGGGAGGGAGGGGAGAGGGAGGGAGGGAGGGAGGGAGGGAGGAGGGAAGGGACGGGGGAGGGAGGGAGGGAGGGGGGGAGGGAGCCAGCCAGCCATGGGTTAGTCAGCTCGCCATCAAAGGAAACCAAAAAGAGAAAAGAAATAGTGGAACCCTGTTTGTTCAGGCACCGGACAGCATAGAGTGCTTGTAGAACGCAATTAGCCCCCCCCCCCCCCCCCCCCCCCCCCAGGAACACACAACACAGATCTCACTCGCCATAAAATTGTAATCTTCCTACATTATTGATACTGTAAAGCCACCAACTCGGGTTATTAATCACTTAAATGTCGTTGTAGTGCACCATCCAGGCCCCTAAGCTAGTGTAGAGCGTGCCACTGCGCCAGTGCTTGTTGACGCTAACAACAATGTAGGACTGCTTAATAGGCGAGCCTCAGACTGAGTCAGAGGCACAAGTCTACCTTAATTACACATTAGCAACCAATGTGTCAGTGTGCTCAGCCTACAGGAGGTGACACATAGGGGCATTGCTAGCTGGAATATCATCTATCTTTTTTTTCCCTTAATTTTTTTAAACTTCAATTCTAAAGATAGATTTAATAAATCAAACGAGGGAAGGGGCTTCAGGAGTTGTCTACCAATTGTCTTCGTCTCAATTATTGTAGTGTAAATATTGATGATATTGATAAAACAGCAATAAATATTAACACAAGAAATAACAGCAACCCCCATAAACCAATAAATATAACAAGTAGTGATTGGAGTGGATTGCAGCTTCAAAATCAATCATCGATTTGACCAAATTGATTAATGATTGATTAATAACCGATTTGAACAAATAAGCACCGTTGTGCATAACTGTAAACAATGTGCATGCAAACTGCGGCAAATGTTTACCGATAATTAAATCAAAACAAATATAAGTTCAATTAAATGTATTATATAGTACATAGTAGACTATACATTACACATTTATTTATATATTTATTTTCTGTTTAAAATGCCACTAGCACAACTTTAGATGTAATTTCTAAAGTTATAAAAATCTGATATATCAACAAAAATAGACTATTTCTTTTTGTAAACAAGCGCTCGAACTGAACAATAAACTTTCAACTCTAGTCGATGATCATCCCACCACCAATGATTAGTTCTTTTCTTTTTAATGGCTAACGGTCGGCGATTTGTTTGTCGAGCTTCGCACACAGGTCGGCGATTTGTTTGTGAAATGAGCAGTGGTGGAACATAAAGTGACTGCGTGGCGGCATGACGAGTGATCCCGGACGTGGGAAGAGCGCCTCTCACACGGGGGTAAACACCGCCAAATGGAGGCCTCGGTCCCGGATGCAGCCCCCACCCATCCTCCTACCCACCCTCCCACCCGACATGTCTAGCGTCTCCCACTTCCCCCCCCCCCCTCCCCCCGCCTGAAGAAGCACCTGTCCGGGCAGACACACCTGCTGGGCGGACACTCAGTGGCACGCCGGCCGACACCTGACACCGGGCAGGGGCGCTGAGTGCGGCGGCATCTCCGCGGTTTACCATGGTCTACCACGGGGGTTCACCATGCTCGAACAGGGTGGTTCACCCCACCCCACCACGGGAGTTCACCCTGCTCTACCATGGGGTATCCGCGTGCTCTACCACGGGCTTCACCATGCTCCACTACGGGGTTCACTGTGCTATACCATGGGGGTTATTCATGCTCTACCATGAGGCCTCACCATGCTCTACCAAGGGTGTTCACCATGCTCTACCATTGGGGGTCAGCATGCTCTACCATGGGGGTTCACCATGCTCTACCATGGGGGTTCACCATGCTCTACCATGGGGGTTCACCATGCTCTACCATGGGGGTTCACCCCGCTCCACCACAGGGGTTCACCCCGCTCCACCATGGGAGTTCACCCTACTCTACCATGGGGTATCTGGGTGCTCTACCACGGGGTTCACCATGCTCCAATATGGGGTACACCGTGCTCTACCATGGGGGTTCAATGTGCTCTACCATGGGGGTTCACTGTGCTCTACCATGGGGGTTCTCTGTGCTCTACCATGGTGTTTCACCAGGCTCTATCATGGGGGTTCACCATGCTCTACCATGGGGTTCACTGTGTCCTACTATGGGGGTTCATCGTACTCTACCATGGGGTTTCACCACCCTCCACCACGGCGGTTTATATTGTAAAGACCACAGGTTTGGCCACATTACAAACACATCGGCGCGAACCTGCTGGCATGAATGCATCGGTCTTTTCTCTCTTTTTTTTTTTTTCCTTTTAAAGAAACCAATGGGGTTTTCACACGAATCGAGTGTGTCATTGTAAAGTGTGAGCCCGCCTACTGTTGACACTTGGCGTGTATAGTGATGATTGATGCCGGCGAGGAACACCATGGTTACAATGATACACCTGGTCTAGCTAATGCCTAGTACACACCTCCTGTATAGGATTCGCGCACTAAAACTCGCGACTCGACCCGACCCGCTTAAAACTGAAAACGGGACGATTCGTTTTTCGAATCACGAATCGCAATCGTAAACGGCCGCTTTTAGCATTAAAAACTGAGTTTTATGCGCGAATCGCAATCGCTAGGTGTGCGCGGGGAGCGCACACCAAGCGATTTTTGTGGGCGAAACGGGCAGTTTTCGATCGTATACGGGAGGTGTGCGCACACAAACGGTAGGTGTGTACCGGGCATAACACCCACCCGGAGCAGAGGAGCCTAGACCGATGAAAGCATAAATTTTTCAACAACAAAAAGCACTTACTTACATTTGATCCTACCCTCAGGCAACTTACATGTTGTTGCACGTATTAAAGTTGCATAGTTCGATGACCTTGAGCTTTTGCCACCACCCCCACCCCCGATAAATATATTAGCTTGTTTGTTATAATATCTACCTTACTTTAGTTTGGTATAAGTTATGTATAACCAGGCATGTGATTGGATGCAGGGGGAATAAAGGTTATCGTGAGGACACACATCATCCCACTGAGTCGTGAGAGGCATGCAAATAGTGTATTTCAGAGGTGTTTCGGCGGCCAGAAAAAATAACTGAATTTTCAAAACCACGGAATTCCAGTTTCGGCAGACAAAAAAAAAACACAATTCCGGTTAAATCTGGAGAAATCATGTGCCTGTATAACATAGTATCTCTCTCATACATAACATACACACACACCTTACATGGGTGGAACAGTCCACCGTAAGGACCATCTGTGCTAGTGTGCTGCCACCTGCTGATACTTCTGCTAGCAAGGGTCGGCGGAGTCAATGGCTAACTCGGAAATATTTAAAGCAAAAACATGCCAAATTAATTGTGGCGTGCACATCAAGATTTTGACATCATAGGCTTTAGCAGTAACACATTGTATTAAAATAACTTAACAGTCCCTTCTAGTTCCTAGCAGTAACATCTGATTAATAGGTGTGCTAGTACAGTCTACTCTGTCTATAACGGACACCCATGGGACTGGAGCAAGATGCCATTATAGAGAGAGATCCGTTATAGGCAGAGACTGACTGACGGAATGGGTTGAAACCAATGTTTTTCTTTTATACTTGACTAACAAGGACGGTCCTTATAAGCATGAGGTTATTAACAGAGAATATTGTTCAAATAGGTGAAAAATGGCTCGTTGTCCGCATAAGACCATTAGACACAGAGGCAATGTTATTAAATTAAACCATTGGGATTGCATTAAATTGTGAGGAAACAGCAAAAAACACATGGTACACTATATGGCATGTCGTTATTGACAGAAAATATTGATCAAATAGGTCACAAAAATGGCTCGTTTTCCACATAAGACAGTTGTCTTTTAGACACAGAGGCAATGCTATTGTCGTGGGGGTGATGAAAATGGGAAATATTGTGCCTAGAGCGGGACTCAAACCCACATCTCTTTGCATTCCGGGCCAGTGTGCTAACCATTACACCACCTAGGCTCTCTGATATCACCACACTACCCATGCCTACCTGTCTATGTGGTTACATGCCTGAGAGGTCAGTGCAGACTACTACACTCGTCCCCCTGGAATTGTAAGCCTTTTAATGCTTTCAATTACATACATACACATACATACACAGGGTAGGTTCAACAACCATACAGCGCATAGCTTGTACAGGATCCTGGACACGGCACCAGTGTTGTGGGGGTGATGAAAATGGGGAATATTTTGCCTAGAGCGGGACTCGAACCCACATCTCTATGCATTCCGGGCCAGTGTGCTAACCATTACACCACCTAGGCTCCCTGATATCACCACACTACCCATGCCTACCTGTCTATGTGGTTACTTGCCTGAGGTCAGTGCAGACTACTACACTATTAAATCAAAGGGATGCCATGACAGGACCAGCACTTTTGGCCATTATTGACAGAGATTCGTTATTGACAGAGGCCGTTTTGACAAAGTAGACTGTACCTAAATTGGATATGCAGGATAAAATGAAGCTAAGTGCTTTTGATTGGAAAAATTGGATATTTTCACCAAATTATGTAGCATTTCTCGCTGCATAGAAGCGATCACTGAGTCAATGTAACAGTACCTGCTAGTGCTAAAACTTATGCAGTCTAGCATGCCAAAATAAATTTGGCATATTTTTGCTTCAGATATCTCCACAAAGTTAGCTATTTATAATGAAGATTACTTCAAGCTAAAAGTAAGGTAGCGTATAACTTATATAAGTTATAATGATTAACGTAACATTTTTTCGCTCTTAAAATCATAGCAGAAACTTGAAACCGTGGGACTTTGAAACTTTACCACAGGACTGGGTTCAGTCCAGACCCACCCAAGTTAGCTGCAACTTGACACCATTAAAACAAAAAATCATACTTGTCGCTTCCTAGCCAGGAGCTCAGCATTATTATGATAGGGGAAGCACTGATTGGTTCGATGTCAGGATAATGTGACTGAGTGGGATATCAGGTCAGGGGGCTGGCGGCCTGGTATCCCAGTAGGGCAGCACTATAAAGTCGCCATGAGTGCGTAGTCACAAGTCAGTGCCTGTCCCGATATGACCTTAGATATTGCCAGGACGTAAAACTCCAAATCGACAACAAGGGGCCTAGCTATTGCCGCAGTGTTCGACCGCATGACGCTAGTAGTGTGACGTCACCAGCACCGTGACTAGTCACCCAGATAGACTCGACGTACATGGGGCATGCGCGGTGACTAATCAGAACGAAGTCAGCAGAAACATCGGGCTGCCCTGTTTGGTTAACACACATACATATATATTCTCTGACTCAGCGTTATAATTTACACTTCTTAATTTGTTGTTGTTGTTGTTGTTGTTGTTGTTTGTTAATGGGAGACGCGATTGTGCTTTATTTATTTATTAATTATCAGAGGGGATTAATAATTCAGCCATAGCGCGTCTTAAGTTATATAATTATTTTGTGTTAATAATTTCATCTTGCTGGGCTATATTTTTGCTGTGCTGGTGGTACAGTGGCTATTATATATATATTCCCCTTGGTTGATCATTGACCTGGTATAGTGGATCCGAGGAAAAAATGTTTAATTGATACATATATCATATCAAATGAATATACAAATAAATCACATGAAATTATGTATATATTCCCCATGCTGAATTTTCTCGGATCCACTGTATACCAGAGAGGTGATTTAATATGAGCAACGGCATGAATATAGCCTACACACACACACAAAGATTTTTAAAAAGTCAGTTGGTACTCGATTCAATTAGCCGGGACATGGTAACATTATGTCGTCGGTAGAGAGTAAAACTGTAGGTTGTAACCTAATTTAGCCGCCTCCCACACCCCACCCCACCCCACCCCACCCCACCCCCAACTCCCATCGCTATCCCTCTTCCAGAAGTGATGGCTGTGTTAAGACACCAGCATTAGTCACCAATCAGTGCTCGTGCCTGCCTCACCCTGACAGACCCAGGCCGCACACTGTATAGTCAGTACTGCACATCCCTCAACACAAAACCACAAGCTAAGCTGACGAAGGCAGGAACTTAAGCCAATTTAACCGCGGCCGTAATGGATGGCAACCACTTAGCAGAGAAACAGCGCGTGTTTAACTAACATTTAATGTCATCACTGTCGCCAACAGGACACTTAACAAGCAGGGATTAAAGTGGTTTCCGGGGAAAAAAGCGGAAATGCTGATATTCTCCCATAGGTTTAGCATTGTCAGGGAATCGCGGAAAATTCCCGGAAGTCAGGTTTCATATATACTGGTATACGCTGATACTGCTGCGCCATTTGAAGCCTGTATTAGTAGTGTACACTGATAGTGCTGTGGCACTTGGAGCATTTAATAGTAGTATACGCTGATAGTGCTGCGGAGTCTGAACCACATATTAGTATACGCTGATGGTGCTGCGGGATTGCAAAATCCCTGAACAAGACAGCACTGCCATTACAAAATATGTATGAAGGGTCTTTTATTGTAAAGGATCTGCAACATATGATGTGCTTTTGTGTGACCCTTCTTGTTGTCGGTGGTGGTGTGTGTGAATGTGTATGTGTATGTGCATGTGTATATGTAGGACCAGACGGGATGGCCGAATGAGTTAGAGCGTCCGTCTCCCGTGCTGGTAGATCGTGGGTTCGAGTCCCGGTCGAGTCAAACCAATGACTTTAAAATTGATACTTGTCGCTTCCTAGCCAGGCGCTCGGCATTATTAGGATAGGGCAAGGACTGGTGTGCTCAGTGTCAGGATAATGTGACTGAGTGGGATACCAGGTCATGGTGCCGGCGGCCTGGTTTCCCAGTGGGACAGCACTATAAAGTTGCCATGAGTGCGCACTGTCACAAGTCGGTACCCATCCTGATATGACCTTAGATGTTGCTAGGACGTAAAATAACAACAAACAAACTGTGTATATGTATGTGTATGTGAATGTGAATGTGTATGTGCGTACGTGAGTGAGTGAGTGAGTGAGTGAGTGAGTGAGTGAGTGAGTGAGTGAGTGAGTGAGTTAGTGTTTGTGTGTGTTTGTGTGCGTGCGTGTGCGTGCAAAAAGGATACACACAAATCCATGTGAGTCTTTCACAATGCACCCCCTGTCCATTCAACTTAAGCCGTGTTTACATGGGGAATTGTGAAACGATCTAGACAAAGCGATTTATATGAAGCGTTTTAGAAGCGCGTTTACACGGACAGAGTTTGAAAGTGTTTTGGCGCCGGGAACCAGCAGCCTTAGGTCCGCCTGTAGCTGGCGAGCACTGCTATTTTACACTATCGCCGCCGGGGAACCAGCAGCCTTAGGACCGCCTGTATCCGGCGAGCACTGCTATTGTACACAATCGCCGCCCGGGAACCAGCTGAAACGTTTCTTGTAAACCACCTCCCGAGGTGGTATACGTGGAACGTTCCAGCTGAAACGTTTCAGCCCTAAAACGCCGCAGTGGCGCGTTTACACAGACACATTTAAAACGATCTAGGCAACTGGTTCTACCTAGGACGTTTCAACTCGCCCGTGTAAACGCAGCTATAGATCAGCTGTCGGCCTCGGCAGGGTAATGCATGAAAACCTGACTGCCCCCTTACCTCCCACACACCACAACACACACATGCACACCTGAGCTGCCAGTAATGCAAAGTTTAGGTATCGTGTTTCCCAATTCAAAAGGAGGTCAGCTACCCCCCCCCCTCCCCACCGCGTCCCGCTGCTTTCACCAAGTCACGGCTTCTAGAACCAGGCCGTCATTACACCTGTTTTTATCACATAAGCTTGTGTGAATGATTAATATCTTCTTTTTTTTTAAATTGACATTTCTTCCGGCTAAGCCTACATTTCAGAAACAAAAATGTATTCAGGTTCCCGTTGTTCCTTTCCCCGCTGCACGTAGTACAAGTGATTGGTTGTTGGAGTTTTACGTCCTGGCAACATCTAAGGTCATATCAGGACGGGTACCGACTTGTAACCGTGCGCATTCATGGCGACTTTATAGTGCTGCCCCACTGGCAAATCAGGCCGCTGGCACCATGACACGATATCCCACTCAGTCACATTATCCTCACCGAGCTAACATGTTCTTGCCCTATCACATTAATGCCGAGCGAGGCTAAGAGTTTGTTTTACGTCCTAGCAACATCTAAGGTCCTATCAGGATGGGTACTGACTTGTCAGTGCACACTCATGGCGACGTTATAGTGCTGCCCCACTGGGAGACCAGGCCATCAGCACCATGACCTGATATCCCACTCAGTCACATTATCCTGACACTGAGCCAACCAGTCCGTGCCCTATCCTAATAATGCCGAGCGCCTGGTTAGGAAGCGACAAGCATAATTTTTAAGTCATTGGTTTGACTTGACCATGGTTCGAACCCACGATCACATGGTCTACCAACACGGGAGCGGACCCCCTAACTCATTTGGCCATCCTGTCTGGTCGCCAGGTTAGGAAGCGACAAGTATCAATTTTATAAGTCATTGGTTTGACTCCACCGGGAACCGAACTCCCGACCTCCCGCACGCGAGGCCCGCGCTCTACCGATTCGGCGACCGCGCCCGGGCCACATACTACACTCAGCAGTTCATATTCATGTGAATTTTCAAACTATACCATATGTTAGGCTTGAAATGAATAATATTTGACATTGCAGCTGACTTGAACTAACTGCTGATGAAAATATCAGGCTACATATACATATATTGTAAATAACTGTATTGTTACATGGCCGGAAGGCAAGTACCAGAGGACTGAAAAAAAAGACATTATTCAACGAATACACTACCCAAACAAAACAAAACAAAACTGTAGGCTTTCCGTGTGAAAGATCGCTGGTTCTAATTCCGGCTGAGTCAAAACAATGATTTATCAAAATGATAGTTGTCGCTCTACATTACTAACTAGTGTAAGACTGGTTTGCTCAGAATCACGATAATGTGAACATCGTCGGGTGGTGCCAGTTACCCGGTCTCCAAGTGAGGTCGCACTGTAACTATAAGGTGGATACTGTCACAAGTCAGTGACCGGCTGGATTTGACCGTAGATGCTGCTAGGAGGTAAAGCCCAAACAAATAAATGTCTTTGTGTTACCTAAGCACATCTGTGAAAGGGTACTATTCGCATGTGTCTACTTATTTGTTTATTGTTTTACGTCCTAGAAACATCTACAGTCATATCACGACAGGTACCGACTTGTGACAGTGCACGCTCATGACAACTTGTGCTGCCCCACTGGGAGACCAGGCCACTGGCACCATGACCCGATATTTCTCACATTATCCCGATACTGTGCTAACCAGTACCCCACCCCGGGAAAAAGAACAATGTTACAGAATCACGAACAAGAAACTCAAGGCCCAGGACCAGGAAAACTGGAGAGCCCTTGATCGTGGCCTATGCCCAAAGTTGGGTGGTAGGCGACACACGTTCACGTGCTAACCAGTCATGGTCTATGCTATTAATGCCGAGTGCCAGACTAGGTAGCGACAAGTATCAATTTGTTAAGTTACCGAGTGCCAGACTAGGTAGCGACGAGTATTAATTTGTTAAGTTACCGAGTGCCAGACTAGGTAGCGACAGGTATCAATTTGTTAAGTTACCGAGTGTCAGACTAGGTAGCGACAGGTATCAATTTGTTAAGTTACCGAGTGCCAGACTAGGTAGCGACAAGTATCAATTTGTTAAGTTACCGAGTGCCAGACTAGGTAGCGACGAGTATTAATTTGTTAAGTTACCGAGTGCCAGACTAGGTAGCGACGAGTATTAATTTGTTAAGTTACCGAGTGCCAGACTAGGTAGCGACAAGTATCAATTTGTTAAGTTACCGAGTGTCAGACTAGGTAGCGACAAGTATCAATTTGTTAAGTTACCGAGTGCCAGACTAGGTAGCGACAAGTATCAATTTGTATAAGTCATTGGTTTGACTCGGCTGGCATTCAAACTCCAGACCTTCCGCACGGGAAGTCTGCGCTGTACCGATTCGGCCACAGGGCACTGTCATTTGCGCACTTCCCGTTCGGCGGTAGCGGGTAGCCATTTATGACGTTTGTCATACGCACTGCCGCCTGGCGGCGTCTGAGTTGTAAGTTGTATGTTTATGACTTTATGAACCCTGGCGGTCAGAGTTCTCACTTATGAACACTCGGGCCACATCAGACGAACTTCTCACACACCATTCACAGCAAACAGGGCAATGTCACCAACTATTTACCGACCAAATTATATATTTAAATCTTAAATCTATTATGTACACATATACACGTTTAAAAGTACTCATTGAATTGAAATAGTTATGAAATTAAGTGCATAGTTGAACCAATATATTCAAAGCGCCGTGTCGCTGTGGGTTATTACTATTATTATTATTATTGTATATATATGTATGGTTGAACCAATATATTCAAAGCACTGTGTCGCTGTGGGTTATTATTATTATTGTTTATATATGTATTGTTGAACCAATATATTCAAAGCGCTGTGTCGCTGTGGGTTATTATTATTATTGTTTATATATGTATAAACAATAATAACAATAATAACCCACAGTGACACAGCGCTTTGAATATATTGTTAACTATTTCAATTCAATGAGTACTTTTAAACGTACATTTAAGATTTAAATATATAATTTGGTCAGTAAATAGTTGGTATATATATATATAAAGGGTCATTATATTATTCGAACCAACAACTTTATCCACAAAAATGAATCAGCCTCTATCTTGTAGGACCCCCCTCCCCACCCCAACAACAATATTTATATACATACAATATAGAGGCTGATTCATTTTTGGTTCGAATACTATAATGACCCTTTTAGTTTTAAACAACTTTTTGCAAGCCCCAACGGTGCTGATTTGTCAGGTGCCGCGCCCCCTAGCGGCAAAGACTGGAGGAGTTGTCACGTGGTGAACCACAGGACGTGGCCCGCAACCGGACACATCAACTGTCTGTCACCCTCCAGGGAGAGGGCACGTTACTAAAAGATCGTCAAGTCGGGCCACACCAAAGCAAACCCGAACCCAAACCCAAACAAATCAACGCTATATTCATCACATTCTGTCCTAACCTCATTTCTGCTTGACAAAAATGTATTAATCATTAGGTTGTGGGCACAAACAACAGAGTAGCGTTCATGACCAGGTGGAATGAAACAACAAGAGTTGGAACTCCCAAGTTGGGGTTTCCATCGGTGGCCAGGTAGTAGGAGGGACCCAGAAGGGCAGGAAGGTCTGCACACGTCAACTTGTCGGCTCCTATCATCCGCCGTCAACGCTGGCAACCAGCTGGGAACGCCGCCCGCTGAACACACAGGACTCTCCCTCCACCCCCCACCCCCTCCCACACACACACGTCCAAACTTGTTTCCACACGGCACCGCGACACTTCAGGACCTCCAAGAGTGTGATCTCAGCTCCCGGTAGGCGCGTCCTGGGTCTTCAGGTTACATTGAGAACGCGGGGTGGGGAGGGAGGAGAAAGCAGGGGTAGCGTTGCTTGGTTGGTTGTTGGGGTATTACCTTCTGGCAACATCTAAGGTCATATCAGGACGGGTATCGACTCGTAAAAGTGTCCACTCATGGCGACTTTAAAGTGCTGCCCCCCTGGGAAATCAGGCCGCCAGCACCATAACCGGATATCGCACTCAGTCACATTATCCGGACACTGAACCAACCGGTCCTTGCCATGTCCTAATAATGCTGAGCGCCTGGCAAGACAAGAGAGAGGGAGAGTGAGAGTGAGAGTGAGAGTGAGAGTGAGAGGGAGAGGGAGAGGGAGAGGGAGAGGGAGGAAGATGGTAGAGGCCAGCAGATAGGGGTTTGTGAAGGGAAAGAGAAGGAGAGAGGGGAAAGGGCAGAGGGAAATGGTAGAAAGAGGGACTGAAAGAGGAGAAGAAGAAAGAGGAAGAGAAGAAATAGGGAGAGAAGAAAGAGCACAATCATGTTATCGGTAAACTGCATTTCGATGAATGAAAGCTATCAAATTTTCAAAACCAAAACCCTTGGATCCTACATATCCAACCAAAACATGCATCAAAAGAAATACAAAGTCAATTTAATAAAGAAAAAAACCTGTTACTGCTGTTTGTCGTGCCATCCAAAATTAATTTGCATGGTTTCACTTCAAATATCACCAACGTCAGCCATTTAGAATACAGTTACTTCAAACTGAAGGAAGTTAGATTGTAACGATCAACATGATATAATTATCTAATTTTTTTAAAATTTGGCCAAAATCCAAAACCATCAGACTGCAACTTAAAAGGGTTGTCACACTACGGCGTAAGAGGCAACATAAGTCTGGTGTAGGTGACTTTTTGTCATTACGTTGAGGTACATTGGATTACGTTATGATGTTAGAATGACATTAGACTGACGTCACGTTACGTCATGTTACGTCGGGGCATGTCAAGGTTTTCAACATGTCCAAAACTTTCGACGTAACTCGACATGAAGCCGTTACGTTGGGATGACATTATGCTGACGTTAGGCGACCGTTACAGCTGCGTCAGTAACGTTAGATCTATGTTCCATTACGTAAGAGCGACGCACAGTCGGGGAGGAATGTGCAGCCAGCATTAAGTCAACATTGCTCTAACATCGGCCGAACGAGTCTGTGGCGTGTGGCGAACATCGCAACAAAGTTTCGCTAATGTGTCCTGACGCAGTTGATGTCGTTGACAACCCTTTAGCATGAGTAACGTTGGTGACGTCATTCGAACGTGTTCTGAACGTGGCGTGAACGTATATACACAAGGTGCGGGTGGGTCGGGTGCTTTGACTGACGTCGGCCCACGTTCCCGTTACGTCGAGTGCGTCAGCCATGCGCTGTGATCACACTGACGACGTTGGCGTGATGTTAGGCTCTCGGTCGACCGACGTCGATATATAACGGTCGAGTCGGATGTGGCAACGTTGGGCGGGCGTGATCACACCAGGCCGACGCTAAGGCACCGTCAAAGTCACGCTAGCCCGGCGTCGCGCGCTGGAGTGTCGGCAGTCCGATGCTTACTCAATACGCTAGCCTGACGTCACGGCGACGTCACACCCATGTCAACTACGCTGCATCGATATCCAACTTGTACCGCAATTTGCATACTACACCGAGAACTTTGATGTAATATAATTATTTTCACGTTGTGCCTACGCTGACATCATTACGTCGTAGTGTGACAGGGCCATTAAGTCTAACCTCTGGGATATCGATGTACAATAATGACGCAACTCTACAGCTAGAGCAGCTTCACAGATCAATCATCGAGATAATCATCTGACCGGACACGATGGGCTAGCCTGTAGAGCGTCCGCTTGGGAGATTGATCCCCTCACTATCTGCGTTAAACCAAGAACCTTAAAAAAGTGGTGCTTATCGCCAAGTTGCATGGCACTTGAAATTAATAGGAAAGCACAAGAAGTGACAGGCTCAGTGGGTGGTCACATATCTCATTGTGGCAGCACTATAAAGCTGTCAGAAGTGCGCACCAGGCATGACATAACTTCACATGCTGTTCTGACATAAAAGCCTCACTCAATCAATAAAATAAGCCAATGCTTTTAATATTAAATTTGCATGACCAGACGCGATGGTTGAATGAGTTGAGCGTTCACCTCCCGTTCGGGTAGGTCGTGGGATTCGAACCCCTGGGTTTGAACCCTGACCGAGTCAAACCAATGGCATAAAAATGAATACTTATCGCTACCTACTTTGGCGCTCGGCATTACTAGGATAGGGGAAGGAGCAGTGAAATGAGGAAGACCAACTGTTCGCGATTGAAATTCCCCATGCTTAATCAACTAATGTACCAAAAAAAAAAAAAACAAAAACAACGACGTAAAGTTCAGTGGGGGGGGGGGGGTAAATTGGTTGCCGCGCCATTGACGTCACACTATGTCAACACGATACTATAGATTGTGGCGCAGACAATGTGACACATGCTGGAGAATGGTGGCTAGTGTTACACAAGTCTATTTGTACATGAGTGGGGGTCAAACATGAAGTGGTAGACCCAGGAGTCTAGATGTTTCCAACATTTGGACCTGTCACATACCCCACCCCCACACACCCTGTCTGTGGTTAAAGAGCGGCTGGCATAGCAGTCTTACCGCATCACGGCAGTGATCGCTCAATCTACAACAGGGATACTCCGCCATAATAGGCTGTCTGTGGATACGCCGTCATCACACACTGCTCGAGTCTAATACCCGACAATCATGGAACAGTAACACGACCCTGTGCCTCTGCCCCAGCAGCACCTAAGTACATGTTCCAGATCACTGCCCGACTCTCACAGTTACAGGTACAAGTGTTTTTTGGTTTATTTATGTGCTTGCTTGTGCATGTGGGTTTTTTTGTGTGGTAAATGTGTTTATTCATCTGAACATAATTTGTCAATGCAGGGGCACTAAAGTTCATTGGTGTTTGTGTTGTGTGCGTGTGCGTATGCGTGTGCGTGTGCGTATGCGTATCGTATGCTTGTTTCCTGCGGGAGCTAGTATTACTAAGTATACCATTGTTGTTGTTAGTAATGTCAGTTGTTACAGTGGTTGATTAAACAGGGAAATGGTCTTTCTCAAACCACTGCTCCTTACCCTAACCTAGTTAGGGTCAAACAACAGGCTAGGTAGTGACAAATGTAATTTGTTTAAAGTTATTGGCCATGGTTCGAATCACATGACCCACCACACGGGAAGTTGTCACTCAACATATTTGGCCTTGAGTTGAGAACCATGTCACATGACACATAGCTGAACTGTGATTGGCTCTCATGAGAAGTCCAGTAGGGGGCGGATGGCCGAGGGGCACAAGCGACTGACCAAAGACAATCACCAAAGGTCCCCCCCAGTGAAGACCCGAAAAGGTCCCCGCCCACAGTAAAGCCAGCCGTCTGGTTGGAATGCCGAAAGGCACCCAAGACTGACTTAAGAATGACCCAAGACCATTAGCAATGACCTCGGGCCAGTACCTTTCATTAAAGGTCTAGTCCGATTAGATGGCCAAGGGGCAGACCAGATTATTAACTCCTACAAAAGGTCCAGCCGGGCTGAATAGCCGACGGGAAGCTCGGGCAACCTCGACTGGTGCACGGCATGTAAACTATTATGCCATACACACAAAACCCAAATTCCAACCATTAAACATTGGCAATGAGAAACAAAGTTAACAAAAACTACCACCTGAGACAACTTAGCGAAGGGTATATTGTTAATTGGTGTGTTTGAGCGTATGAGTGGTTGGTGCGTATGGTAGCGTATGGGAGCGTATGGGAGCGTGCTGTGACATTTTTTGACAGTATGGGCCATACGCCCTCATAGGTCGGTTTTTTTGAGCATGCCAAAAAATTTGGACGGACGGATTTATGAAAGCGTATGGCGGCGTATGTTGTTTGGCGTATGGGGTTGGCGACGTATATGACGTAAGCCGCTACGCCGCCATACGCCGTAATGTGACAGCGCCTTTACTAAAAGTGTCAATTCTTAACTAGAGGATATTTAAAAAGCACAACCCAGCAAATGACGTCATATAAAAGAAATCACCTCCTCAGGATAATTAGCATGTGCGCATTAAGCAGGTATTGCCCTATATGGGGTTTGAGACCATAAGGCGGTATTTAGGCATTTGGGGTATATTTACGTTGAAAGTTTTAGATGGATAGTCTTAGAACCAATCTGGATAGTTTTTTGGACCAATCAAGGAAGCCAGGCATTGCACCATGAACTATAAACTGGTGACACATTTTAGACATTTAATAAACAGCTACATAGACCAGAAGAGATGACCAAATGAGTTGATCACTCACTTAAATTTGATTGTGTGCTGTTTTCTGAAGGTTTAGGGGAAGTCGAGGTGGGTCAATGGCACTAGAGTGCTTTTCGAAGGATGTAGTCGTTTATAAATGTATCCCCACCCCATCCAACAATAGCTGGTTTATATTGGCCAATGCAAATTCTGGTATCGAAAATCTGGCCGAAAAATTGATACTTGTCGCTACCTAGTCTAGTCTCATTCAGCATTACTAATACCCCAGTCACACGAGGCCTGCATTCGCTAACGATCAATTCGCGATGTCAAAAGATCCTCCTTGCGCCCTCCTTACGCCCTGATTGAGTGCTGTCGCCGCGAGGACGCCAACCTCCCGGCGTCCATTTCGGGAATGAATTTTGGACGCAAGGAGGTTGCTGCTGCTGCACATGCAACCTCCTTGCGCCCTGTTCCGGTGGCGCCATTCAAAATAGTTGGCGCCGACCTGGTGGCGCCAACACATGCGATGCTGCAGTCACCATGTGGTCGGCGCCAGGGCGCTGCCCTTTCCCCAACCCGCGCCGCCCTGGTGCCGACCCGGCGCTGACCCAGCACCGCCCTGCTACTGACTCAGCGCCGCCATGTCACTGACCCAGTGCCGCCCTTGCGGCGCCCTCGCACCGACATGGTGCCTACAAGGTATTTGAATCAATCTATCGAATGGAATGCTGGGTGGTTGGCGTCCTTTTGGGCGTAGGGAGGTTGGCGGCGAACGCTGCCTCTCGTGTGACTGGGGTATAAGGAAAACAGCAAGCAGTACGATGAAGACCAATTGAAATCTTCCCAATCAACGAATGTAACACACATACTCACAGACAAAAACCTCAGCAGGACAATAGTTAATAATCCTAATTGATTGCGCCCTTAAGCGAAGCCCCTCACACACACTACAAGTACAAGTGACGGCACCTGTATTTAATATGCGCGGTGCGGACACTTGTCTAGACACGCCGTCACAATGAAGGCGGCCGCCGCAAAAAACAGCCACCAAATATGCCGCCAGCCCGACAGGCCACGTCGCCATGGCGTTTGTCACTTTGTCCGCCGAACAGCTCGCTCTGCCTGTGCTTCTTTTTCTTGCACGGGCGTGAGCAGCGCGTGAGTATGTGGGTGTGTGGTTGTTGGTTGTTGGTGGGGGGTGGCGGGGGTGTTCTTATTTGTGCTGTGTTTTCTGGGCGGGTGTGTGGGTGTTGGTGCTGGTGCTGGTTTTTTGTTGAGTGTGTAGTGTCTGGGGGTGTTGGTGAGGGGGGGGGGGTGGAGGTTCTTATTTGTGCTGTGGTTTCTGGGTGGGTGGGAGGGTGCAGGTTCTTATTTGTGCTGTGTTTTCTGGGTGTGTAGTGGGTGTGTGGGTGTTGGTGAGGGTGGGAGGGGAGAGGTTCTTATTTGTGCTGTGTTTTCTGGGTGTGTAGTGGGTGTGTGGGTGTTGGTGAGCGTGGGAGGGGAGAGGTTCTTATTTGTGCTGTGTTTTCTGGGTGTGTAGTGGGTGTGTGGGTGTTGGTGAGAGTGGGAGGGGAGAGGTTCTTATTTGTGCTGTGTTTTCTGGGTGTGTCGTGGGTGCGTGGGTGTTGGTGAGGGTGGGAGGGGAGATGTTCTTATTTGTGCTGTGTTTTCTGGGTGTGTGGGTGTGTAGGTGTTGGTGAGGGTTGGAGGGGAGAGGTTCTTATTTGTGATGTGCTTTCTGGGTGTGTGTGTATGTGTGCGTGTTGGTGTTGGTGAGGGTGGAGGTTCTTATTTGTGCTGTGTTTTCTGGCAGTTTTGTTCGCTAACTTCCCGTTCCAGATCCTACTAGCTGTAGCACACATGTGTGAACTCGAGGATCATCACGCCAGACGCTGTGCAGGACAGGCCACTCCTGCCACGCCTGTCTTTTGTACCCTTTCTTGTCCCTTTTTTTGTCCTCACCTCTCTCCCTTCCAAACTTTTCAAGCCACCGTTTATCGACGTTATCTTAAACACACTGTAACACACCGCCGATTGTCAAACAGCTTGGCCCTATTCTCTCAAACATGGTGGTCTTCCGCTACGGTCGTGAGAGTCAATCCCATACCTAATTCCAGATGTATTTTCCATATGCAACTGAAGAACATACTTGGTATCTGTAAGAAGTGACATTCCTGTCGTGACCTTAAAGCTGCAGTCCAGTGAACGCAGCAAGTTTTCAAAATCAAAGAACTTTGATCCTACATATTAGATAGTGGTAGATTTCTTAAGCGTTTGTTGCTGGAATACTAATTAAATTTACTAGGAAATGTTACTAATGAAATCTATGAATGCAAGTGTTTAAGGTTGAACAATAATTGTGCATGCTGCCACTGCAAGTATCTTCAAAGCTGGCTATTTGTAAGATAAGTTACCTTGAACTAAAGAAAGATAAATTATAATGATACCTCTCTAGATTTGGCAGAAACTGAAAATCATCGGACTATGTACCTTTAATGGGGAAGGAGTTAAATTAAAATGTTCATTCATTCACAGCCTCAGTCACTATGTTATTAAGTACCGACAGCAAAATTAAAAAATATACATATGGTCCAAAATTTGTATTGCTTCCTGTAGACATTGAAATTAGAAACCCAAATCCAAAAACAGTTGGGCTATATATAGTATTGTTCTGGAGATAATAATCTTTTAAGATTAAATATATAAAAATGTATTAATTTTGAAATAAAGGTGGAACTTCGACCAAATATAATAAAAAGTGGAAGGATGTGAGCGCCGTTCTGCTAACTAATTTCCATTCTACATATATAAAGGAATTTAAATTGTCAATTGCTAAATCAATTACTAAAGCAGATTTTTAATAAGACAATGTCAAAAAGTGCAATTCATTTACAAAAATCATTCTGATTTGGCCAAATAGCCACTTTCAAAGCACGATATTTTCTTGGAAAACTGCAACAAGACTGAATAAATGCTAAATAGTTCACCTATTCATAACAGTGTAACACCCTATTTTCTTTCAGAGCTCTATATTCAGAGAATCAAAAGATATGTGCATCCTAAAATGTCAAAAAGTGTAATTGTTTGCATGTAAACAGCATCTGTAAGTGAAATGTTTTCAGCATTTCAATCTTTGAAAGATCATTGCAGCAAAACAATCTTTTGAATCTTTCTCATATTTGGCGCAGTATACAATAACCATTCACTGAGACAAATAGATATTATTGATATCAATATTATATCCAAAAGTATGGAAAATATTGAATTTTGATTGAACATATAAAGACAAATTGTCAGAAAACCAAATATATCAATTTAATGAATCTTTAAATGTTCATTGTAGCTTAACCAATTGGTTAACCTTCCTATAAATTGACAGTGCATATCATCAATGTACTCACATTACCATATTAATATTCTGTCTAGAAATACAAAAAGTGCATTTTGATTGCACTTACAAAAGAAAAGTATACAAAATAAAGATTTGTTCATCAAGATTTGAACACTCACTATCTGGCTCATCCAATAGGTGGATCTTCTTCAAATTTTCCAAACATAGCATATGGAACTAATGCATATTAGCTATGACAATAATTTAGCTAAGAATATCAAAAGCTGTAATTTGATGGCAAATACAAATTAAAAATGTCTCAAACCAAAAATATTGATTTAAATAAATCTTTAAATATTCACTGTAGCTAGAGCAATGGTTGGATCTTCCCCAAATTTGGCCCAATATTAGATTATATGTTCTCTGATATATCTCAATAAGACATCAATGTCATATACATGTTTGTACATCGGTGTGTGTACCCATTGTGAAACTAGTGTGGTCAGCAAAGACCCAAACAGCTTGGTGTCAATATTCTGTCTGCGGCTCCTTGCACTAACTAGCACTATACTAAGATTGGTATCATTGGAAAAGGAATCAAATTTTCTATCTATCCACATAAAATCTTATTAGGTTTAAAATATTTTTTAATTCAGTAGTAAAATTATATAAATTGCAGAATTTGACCTGGGCAAAACATATACGGGTAGAAAGCTGAAGTCATTGTGCTTCTTCTGGTACCATCCATGACTTTCTACAATGTCGTGCAAGAAAGCGCAGGCCAATTAAAAATAGCCATCATTTTCATTTACATCAGTAATGAAGGAATATTCACTAAATACACTCATCATACAAATGTAGTTTACTTAAATACAAACTTACTATAAAGCCCAGTCACACCTTACCGGACTGGGGAACCGGACGAGAACCTGACACTGTCCAATACTGTATGGCGATGTCCGGTACATGTCCGGTACCCATCCGGCGGTGTCCGGTACAAGTTTTGAACATGCACAAAACTTCTACCGGACACCGCCGGACTGAGGTGTCCGGTACATGCCCGTTCCCATCCGTTATGTGTCCGGTTCTCGTCTGGTACATGTACGGTACTTATCCGGTTGTCAGGCGGCAATTGACCCAATTACACTCCATTTTGATACATTTTGTGTACCGTAGAGCACCGGCATAGTCAAATCTTTGTGCGGTGGTGTCCGGTACTCAGTCCGGTAAGGTGTGACAGGTGCAATATATTCAATCCAACAACATCGGATAGAACATATGTTGATGTTGGATTATGCAATTTCATCAAAATCATATACATACAGAAATAGTTACAAGCATGTGAATATTGATGAAAAAAGTACCATTTCTGGACTTTTACAGGGAGCTGCCGGTACCTAATGTTATGCAATGTAGCCGACCCCCCGCCACACACACACATCCAATGACTGGTTTGTATTGAACTACATGTGTGGTGCCAAATGTAAATATAAAGCAATAAAAACAATCAGTGAAAGGAAATCCCGATTAAATGATAAATGTGCATCACGTTTTCCTTTGAACAGGCGAGTTCCCATTGGGATAACTAGCAACGCCCCCCCCCCCCCCCAACACACACACACACACTGCATTATGTTTTATTTATATCGCTAGGGCATTTTCACTGCCTATCCTACCTTTCTGGAAGTTAGAAGGAATAAAAACAAGACGGTGCATTTTGATCGGGGCTACCTCGAGCTGTATTCAGAGCAGTGTTCTTTTTTTTTTACTTCATATTTACACTTGATGCACAGAACTTGCTACCTAAAAACTAGCCAATACAAACCAGCTATTGTTAGAGGCGGGCGGGGGGAGGTGGTAGATGAAAAACGGACCACATCCTTCTAAAAGCACTCTACTGCCATTGACCTACCTCGACTCCCGCTTCATCTTCAGCAAACATTCAAATCGACACTATTTGTATTTATTGTGACATCCATTGCTTTCTACCTCAGTGAACACTTTCGCAGCCAGGTTCTCAACATCACAATATACACTGTCATACATAGCTACTATCATGCTGCCGGGCACTCAACATTATTAGGACAGGGCATAAAAAAAAAACTGATTTGCTCAGCATATTATAATGGGGCCATGGCATGCTATCCCAGTGGGGAAGCACTATAAAGCAACCATGAGTGTGGTACGAGTACTGAGATGGGTGTCAGCTGTTGCTGGGATGTAAACTCTCAACCAATCAACAAACCAAGCAATATTATGCGATTAGGAATATAAACTAGTAATGCAGGGCCGGCCTTCCGCTGGCCTTCATAAAGTAGTTTTAATGTGCGCCAACTGCAGCATTTCCGACGGGAAAGCGAATCTGTGAGTACTAAAGGCGTTCTACTGCCCCCACCTGAGGGGTTATGGCACAATAAAGCGGGGTACTCTCCGCAGGGAGCTGCAGTCCAATACAATGTGGCCCGCACAGTTCAAGTTCAACCCCCGGAATGCACGTTTACAGGCCAAGGCTACTTCCCAATATCGACACCCCCATCGCACAGACGATGATAATGTAATGCCTGGCGCTAACCGGACTGACTTGTTAATAATAACATAATGCAGGGCGCTAACTGGACCGACTTGTTAATAATATAATGCATGGTGCTAACCGGACCGACTTGTTAATAATAAGATAATGCTTAACTGGACTGACTTGTTAAAATAATTCCTGGTGCTAACCGGACCGACCTGTTAAAATAATGCATGGCGCTAAACAGACTGACTTGTAAAATATAATGCCTAGTTCTATAATACACCGCGCTAACAGCACATACTACCGTGACTTGGTACTATAAATATTTATAATGCATCGCACTAACTAGACCGACTGAATCCAGTTGATAATATAATTCGTAGCACTAACAGGACCGATTATATTTACTTGGTAATATAATGCCGAATGCCTCAGAACATACTGCATCAACTTGCTTCATCCAACTAGCGGTCGTACAGACTACTGGAACTAGCTACCTTACTTGAACTAGCTACCTTACTTGAGAAATTTAATTAGATTGGCAATTCAGGATAGTTAAATAGTATGCAGCCAGGTTTGTACAAAAGTGCTAACAAAAAAAATCCACACCTATCTGCAGAGGCAAGACACACATTTTACCTACGCACCCTATCTGGTTCAATAAAACCCGGCACATTTGCACTAGATAACGATTGTAAACCAGACAAGATTACATTAACCAGGCTTATTTGTTCTAACGGAAGCATGTCTGTTGTCCTTTGGCTTGTGGAGCGAATAAGACAGCCGAGTTACCATTAGGCAACCCATGATTAGACATAACAAGATAGTAGTTCCAAAGACACTAACTTAATTCATGTACACTGTACGTTCAATCAAGTATCGCAACTGTGCGTGTGGTGTACTGCAGTAGAGAGGTTAGCTTCTCTGGTAAGTCTCTATGGGAATTGTCTTTGCATGGTCTACCAACGAGGCTGCTTTGTATAAATAGGCTTAAATCAATAGCACTGTCTGTACTGCTTACCACAGAAGCAGTATGACTATATCACCAGAACTGTATCAATGCTCGCCTGTGAATTCTAACCCCGGCTGACCTCTAACCTGCCCTGACCGTGACCTCGATTCAGGGACCATGAGTCACGTTGTCAGGGGTGAAGATACACAAACTACACTGGCCTCCTTGACACGGGTACGCCCTGGTACACGGATGCAGTCTGCTACACAGGAGACAAGGGCGTAGTTATCTACCAATAGAGACATAGGTTCCACATGGGTGCCAGTGTAGGATTCCCTGGTGAGAGAAGTAAGCAGTCTCTGTGTGTGTGTGAGTGTGGGTGTGTTTATTACAGACTTTCAGTTCTAGGAAAAAAACAAGCACAAACACAATGTTGTGTCACTGTTTGTGTGAGGAGTGTCCCTGGGGACGTTACCCCACACACGTAGTCGTAAACTGTGGGTTAAGTGCCCCCAGGGGGGCCCAGCGCTACGGCTCTCACGACGCGCCTACATAATGTAAATACATGTAGAGCGCGCCCAATCTACCCGCTCAAGTCCACATTTAAACTTTTAACAGCAAATCCCAAAAATAAACAAAATATACAAAATAAACAATCTCACAGAATCACATCGCCCTCCGCCAATACTGACACCCACCAAAAGTATCAAGTTGCATCGATTTCTTATTTAGAAGCATGTAGTTAAGGCCAAAACAAAAAAATGTGTATTTTGTAAATAAAAATCAGGGTAGGACGGGTGGGTTTTTAATTTTTTAATTAAAAAAAATAATTATAGACTTAATACGCAACCAGACGTGATGGCCGAATGAGTTGACCGTCCGCCTCCTGTTCTAGTAGGTCGTGGGATTCTAACCCCTGGGTTCGAACCCTGGCCGAGTCAAACCAATGATTTAAAAATTAATACAAAAGTTGAATTGTTGCTAGCCTGCTGGATTTGTAAGTTAAAAAAAGAAATATATATATAATTGAAAAAATCAGGGCGGGAGATTTTCCAGGCACGAGCGGGGACGATCACCAATTTCTTTGTAATTATTTTGCCTAAACACACTTTAAATCAATTATATTAGCAGCCTTAATGGCGGCGCTGCCCGGAGGAACTTGTGAGGGTTCTGTTGTGGTATGCTGGGGCCAGCAGTTAAACAGGCTCGGTTCATTACGGTTTACACCCCAGGACGATTTACTGCAGTGCACCCAAAGACCTGTACACCCCGAACCAGGAACCATTCATTCCCTGCTCACTCGGGTTAACTAACCGCATAGCTTTTGCTAGTTTGGTAACCCCCCCCCCCCCTCCCCCGCAACCAGCAGCTATATGGTATTAAGCTGAGATTCCTTACACGCGGTATGCGGTCTGCGAATGCGAATGCGAATGCGGCAAAAAATCGAAACGCCTTGAAGTCAATGGGCTGCAACCCTTACACGCGGTATGCGAATGCGAATGCGAATGCGAATGCGAATGCGACAACTCGATCGGTCCCTGTAGCGATCGGTCCGGCATGCGGCATGCGACACGGGGTGCGAATAGAAAAGCCATCAGTCGCATTTGTCCATTGATATAAGGCTGGAGGAGGCGACTGATAATTACGGACAGCCGGGACAAGGGTCAGGGAGGGGGGTTGTCAAGGCTGCTGAGTGGAAACATATGGTAGTGGTTGTGGTGGGGGTTCGGGTTGGTAAAAATGCTACCAGAGCCACAAAAATATGAATACTTATCTATAATTTGGTAATTATAAAGGTAGGAACCTCCATGTGCAGTACCAAGAGGTACATGGATATACATGCCATATTAGGCCATATACAGTGCAGTATGGAGTATACTTGTTTATTTTTATTTTTTAAATATAGCCAGTCATGTGTCCGTCTGCCGCATACCGTGTAGAAGGGATCTTCCCATTCGCATACCGCATGCCGCATGCTGCATGCCGCATACCGCGTAGAAGGAATCTCAGCTTAAGACTGACACAAGTTTATTTGTTGGGGTTTTACATCCTGGCAACATCTAAGGTCATATCAGGATGGGTACCGATTTGTGACTGCACACTCATGGTGACTTATAGACGATATAGTGCTGCCATACTGGGAGAACAGGTTGGCGGCACCATGACGTAATTTCCCACTCAGTCATATTATCCTGATACTGAGCTAACCAGTCCTTGCCCTATCCTAGTACTACTGAGCATCAGGCTAGGTAGCGACAAGTATGAATTTTGTACATCAGTGGTTTGACTCGACTGGGTTTCAAACTCCTGACATTCCACAAGTGAAGCCTGGACTCTACCAATTCATCCATTACATCCGGTTGGAGACAGGCGCGGGTAAAATTAACGTGGTGGTGCGCATAAGCCCCAGGACAAAATAACGCCTTTGGCGATACCTAGTGAGAGGCTATCAGTGTAACAATATAAGTACACCAGCACCGAGGACCAGCCTTTTAATGTTGCAGACCTTTGCAACCTTCGGACCCCCCCCTCCCCCCACACCCCTCGAGGTACCGCGAACCCCCATCAGTCAGTCAGACCACCCCTGACGGTGGGTGCTACTTCTCAGTGGGTGGGGGTTATGGTGGGGGTTATGGTGGGGTGAAGTTTGTCCTGCGCTTATAAATCAATTAATCATCACAAAAAGATCAAGCTTAACAGATGCACCCCCAATCTCCCCACTGAGTCATATACTGGTATTTGAGATAGCTTAGTGTGTAGAAAGGGGCTAGTTTATTAACAATCACCTCTCACCCGACACTCTTTCCCCATCATGTTGCTCCAGGGTGTTCCATACCCAGAGAGTGAAGGAAAGCCTCCAGTTGAAGGTGAATAATTAGATGGTTTTGAGTTTCTGCCATATTTTTAGATAAATATATTAGGTTGACCAGTGTAATGTACTTTACTTTAGCTGTGAGGATTAAAAATGAAGATAGTTATATATATTTTTTTAAGTAAACACCAGTTCTATTATATTGACATAATATTCTTCCTGCCAGCAAGTGCACAGGTGGCTATAAAACAAATTAAACCGCCAGTTCTATTAAATTGACGTAATATTCCTTCCGGCAGAAAGTTCACCAGTGTCTTAAGTTAGATATAGGATCAAATGTAGGTGCGCTTCGAAGATTATTTGGTGGCATTGTGCAACTTGCATGATGGGAGAACCACACCAGTGGAGTTCCGGTCAGTTCTGTTCAGTTTGGCGGGAGGCACGCGCCCAGGTCACCGCCGATATTACTATTAAAACAAACTCAGCGTCGCCCTGCAAACATCTGTTTGTTTGTCCGTGGGCCAACGACCGCGGGGCCGAGCTGTAACTAGACACCGCCTGGAATGTGCCCCGAATAGCACCCACCCGCCATCAGAGGCGCTGACCAGCCTCGAGCAACCAGAGCCGGCGTAGAGGCCATACTGCACACGCAACGACACCGCGGCGGCATTTAGCGTGGTAATGGGAGCCTGTACAAAGCCTACATATATACACACACTGCCCACTCTGTGGCATATCGTACACAAAGCACTTGGGGCACGTGGCAGTCTCTCACACTGGTTTATTTGGCCTGCTTCGAAGAGAGTGATTTGACCAGTATATCATATTAGGTTCCTGGTAAGGATGGTTGCGACGGGTTTTATGGATGGTATTCAAAGATGACACACCACAAGAGCAGAGACGAAAAATCTCCCCCATTTCGCGGATTTGCGCTTTTTGTTGTTGTGATCTGCGATGTGTGCGGGTTGTTTCTATTAAAATATCTAGGAAGTAAAATTTGAATAAACAAAACAAAAAAATAACAGCAACACTCATATTATATATATATAATTTGTTTGTTGAGGTTTCCTAGCAAATCTAAGGTCGTTTTAAGATGGGTACAGACTTGTGACACTGACAGTGGGCACTCATGGCGACTTAGTAGTGCTGTGTGCAACTGCGTTTGATTGTTGTTGTTTTACGACTTGTGACAGTGCGCACTCATGGCGACTTTATAGTGCTGCCCCACTTGGAAACCAGGCCACTGGCACCATTACCTGATATCCCACTGTCACATTATCCTGACACTGAGCCAACAAGTCCTTGCCCTATCCTAATAATGCCAGGCTAGGAAGCGACAAGTATACATTTTTAAGTCATTGGTTTGACTCGACCATAATTCGAACCCGCAAACTCATGGGTTCGGATCTCCCGATCTCCCAAAACAGGAGATGGACGCTCTACTCATTCGGCCACCCCATTTGGTCTGTGTGCGCAAGACCAGGCCACCAGCGTCATGTCTCACGACTCCGATTTCCCATTTTATCTATATACTAATTATGGATACAATAATTATGCATATTATATATAAAATTTGTAATGCCACATACATGCGCCAGTCATCTAGAATTCAGACAATGCATTTCAATTATGTGTGGCTTTTAAGGTATAAAATTAGACTCCTACATTAAATATACAGCCAGACACAAACCAAAAACAAAATGTGAAAGCACAGGTCTATGTAGATAAAAGATTCACCCCGTACTTCCAGTAAGGGGTGAAAACCAACCCATTAGAAAAGCTGGCAAAGAATTTCAACATGCTGGGTTAATTAACTGAGCTGGTAAATTCTTAATTTAAGAAGCACAATATATTCTTTATGTAAGTCTTCATATTTACCCGCTACTTTTGAGTTGGAAAATATAATAAAACATATACTTTAATGCAATTTAAAAGTGAAATCAACGGCGTTCTCTGGCCGCCATCTTGTCTTTTTGCATTCTCTCCCATTTCACCAACTCTGTGTTGATATAAGTAACCATTTGACACTGGTGCCAGGCATTCTACTTCCTGTTCCATACTAAAGCTATTTTCGCCCATATTTACACTACGTTGTCGTTCACCCCTGTACTGTAAGTAAGGGGTGAATCTTTTATCTAGGTTCTATGTTGACCCCCCTATTACCAGCCATCTTTGCAGTGGGCGGCGGCCGGCAAGTTATTAGCTCATATGTTAAAACTGAGCACCCAGCGCCAGTAACGTAATGACAGGGTGGTCAGCAGGGGTCTGTAATTAACCCCGCCAGGGGGGGAAACACTTAGCGACGTCCCTAATGACGTCATGGCCGTCAAGGACGCGGGGCCGCCACTATGGGGACGTCAATACTACTCCCCTCACCGCCATCACCCAGCGCCGCCCGCCCCTGACGGACACATCTAGAACTAACCTCAGCGTCGCGTAAGCACGGGTAACGCAGGAAATGGGTTCGCCTCGATTGGTGGCGAGAACTTGACTTTAACGGGAGCGACTCGGCGCATTCGCGGTGGGCGCCCCAGGGGTTGGTATGATAGCGATAATCAAGTGACTTAGGTTGCTGGGAACGGTGGCAGCTGTATGTAAACTTTGTGCCGCTTGAGTTATTTGCCTGGGTGTGGACGGGCCTTGGGCTTTGAACTTACCACCCACTGAGGGTCGGTGCCTTGTGCGGCTAATAAATAGTTCAAACACCGCGCACATTCAAACACTGCAGGCTACCTGGCGATGAATAAACAATATGCCCTGCAGTCAAGTCGCAATAGGTTCATACTAGGACACGGCGCCGTCACCTAGTCGGCTCAACGTGCACAACAACGGCGGCGGCGGTGGCATGGAGATTTCTAGCTGACGGTTGACAGTGACAGATGTGCGTTCTGCGCATGACCGTTGCCGCCTCGTCGGGCATACGCTGACGTAGCTGCGCGTGTGTTTGTGTGCGCCCGGTGACAGCGCGAAGGGAAGCTTTCCCGCCCAAAGTCGTCTGCCCACCCTCCCGCCGCACAAGGATGACCGAGTGTGTGTCCCACTTCCATAAATCACCTCCCGCCGTGTGTGTGTGTGTGTGTGTGTGTGTGTGTGTGTGTGTGTGTGTGTGTGTGTGTGTGGTGTGTGTGTGTGTGGTGTGGTGTGTGTGTGGTGTGGTGTGCGTACGTGCGTGTGTTTCTTTCTGTCTTTCCTTCCATATATCCCTGCCCTGTCTGTTACACAACACACACACCTACCTAAATACCTGGAACTCTCCCTCACAATGCAGTGTGTACCGCATACATATATTACCGCTCATGCAAAGACACGGAATGCTCAAAACACACACAATAAGAGCAACAAAAACCCGAGCTTAGCCTGGACAATGCAAACAAACTGACACTGACGGGCTATATATATCCATCTACCAGAAGGATCTCTGATGAGTCTATTGAGTCCTTCAAAATGCAGGCCACTCACCAACTTGTCGAGTATAAATAGCTGCTCATCTGTCGACTGGTGTGAGCCAATAAACACCCTAAGCAGCTCACTCAGGCCTCTCTCTCCATGGAGTAGTCGCCCGGAAGCTCACCAGGTGGCACCCATTGCACCCCCCCCCCCCACCATCACCAACAACAACACGACACGAGTCGTCGAGTAGTTATTGAATGTGGTTTAATAATTGAATTGGTGTCCTTTGTTGTCACCCTGATCAGACGTCGACTAATCCGGAAGCAGTGGGTGATACCTGTTCTGTGTACCATGCACCTCCCCCCCCACCACCAACCCTCACCCACCCCCACCCACCACACGCCTAACAGGGCCTTTGACGCTGAAACTAATTAGGGACCTAACACAAGGTGCATCCGGCCGTAATTAACACAACCGACGGCGCATCACCAACGATTCAGAGCGGTTCTACACAGGGTTCGGCTTGGAAAAGACCGACAAGTGAGGAGTTCCGCACACAAAAATGGATATCATGGGCTGGGAAAGAGGCTGTGGAATGGAAGGATGAATACATATTAAAATTCGGAAAATTCATCCATGTGTCTAACTGTAGGATACAACTGGGATACTACTGCTGTGGTGTCTGGTGGTGAGTTTGCAAACAAAAGGAAGGCGGGGCTCGAACCCACATTTCTGCCATTTCGGTACGAACGTTCTAACCCATTAGTCTAGCTAGACTCCCTGATGCAATCACCTTACCCATGCCTACCTGTCTATGTGACTCATTGCCTGTGGTGTTAGTGTGCAGACACTATGATTTATCAGCAAGTTGCACCATGCTTCTCAGCCGTAGTAATTAATAACTTGGCAGTCTGCCCAGTTCCTCCACCCGCCCTACATTTACACCGTCTGTGTGTCAGTGGGATAGAAATACCCAGCAAATAACACTCATCAGGGAGACTGTCACTTACACTGTTCTTGGCAAGGGTACCCCTCCCCCAATCCCACTCTCTCTCTCTCTCTCTCTCCCTGGGCTGTTTTGGCAATTTAATTAAATACTAATTATGTATTGAAGAACTTCATCCCGCTCTACGTTATTACATTTTAACTAAATGCCAAAGGGATAACTAACAGAGGTAAATACATCAAATAAATATTTATTGAATGAGTGAAAATCAAATCACCCCACCGTCCGTCCACCCCACCTGCAATTTTCTAAATTGAATTCCACTGAACTAGCATTTCTTCAGCCGCTGACAAACAGTTCTGGACAAAATAAATTGGCGATGTAAAAAGCATTGCGTGAAGCGAGACACAACATAAATGAGAATTGAGATGGCAGATGTACGCACGTTCATTACTAACGTCTCACCCCTTCTTTAAAGTTGCACAATCCGATGATTTAGAATCTACCCAACTTTAAAAATAAATTCTTAGATTAATATATTAGGTTGATAATTGTGACCGGGTGACTTTAGTTTGGATAAAGTTTTGATTTTGGAGACATTTGGAGTGAGAATATGACAACTTAATTTTGCCATGTACTACATTTAGTAGACTACATATACATGTACAGTAAAATCTATCTATACTCGCCCGACCATGGGACTGACTTTAAATGGTCCATTTAGGAAGGTGGTCAGTTTAGGGAGTTTATTTTTGTTATCGTTATAATGATATTTTTTCAGGCGATCGTTTGGGACCCAAATAAAGCAATCGATATTGGGGAGTGGTCGATCTGTTGAGGTGGTCGGTCAGAGAGGTTTTACTGTACATATATTGTAACTAAATGTATTAATATCACATTGCCCGAAGACCAGTGCCATAGCATTGACAACAGACTTTATTCAATGAGTAAACTATACTTACATAAAAAAAATGTTTAACCCCAAGGGCTTCCGCAGTGACATGTTTTTTTTTTTATAAACAAAAAAAATCAAATTGAGTCCAACAACCAAATGCATAATGAGTGAATCATTTGCTGATTTCAGTTGACAATGCAGCTTTAGGGATTACCAGTTGGAGCATCCCTCTACAATACCTAAAGGTTACAGCTTGTATTGCGACTGTGGCAGGTTACGGCACTTAAAGTGGTGCTAAGTGGGCCCGGCCTTTTCAAGGTTAGCACCTGCCTCAGTTTTCAATATCCTCCCCGCCCGACAAACTCATGCCTGCACGACTCCCAGGAATAGAAACCAGCCGACAGCACCAAAAAGTCAATCATTCTCCGCGCCTTAAAAAGAAGATGAAAAAAAGACTTGTTTAGCATTCAGCAGCATACTTGGGTTGCCCCCCCCCCCCCCCCCCCACACAAGTCCGTCTTGCCACCACCTTCTCTTGCTGGCTGTCTCTAACATAAGCGCATTATAAACTGGTATTTTTATTGACTGGTTCTGGTGAAACAATGCGTGACGGAGGGGAGGGGAGGGGAGAGAAGGGAGGGTGGAAGCGTGTGGAAGGAGGAAGGGAAGGGAAGGAAGGATGGAAGGAGAATGATTGGAAGGGGAGGGGGAAAATGGAAGGGAAGGGAAAATGAAGAAAAAGAAGGGGAATGTGGGGAAGGGAAGGAAGAATGGAGGGGTGGGTAGGGGAGGGGAATTGATGGATAGGGAGGGGAGGGGAATGGAGGGATAGGGAGGGGAGGGGAATGGAGGGGAGGGGAGGGGAGGAGAGGAGATAGGGAGGGGAGCGGAGGGGAGGGGCGGGAGTAGAGGGGAAGGGGGATTGGTGAGGGGGTAAGGAGTGGCGAGGGGTGGGGATGGAGAGGTGGAGCCAATTACTGGGACGCAGTCCATTAACCAACCCACCAGGTTACTATCGAAAGGCCAGGTGGGACTACATTGTGGTCCGACCTCCCCCTCCTTTGCCCCCCCCCCCCCCACCATGCGCATATTCCATCTACCATAACCCACACACATACCACCCGGCATATACAGAGAAGCTAACAAGAGATATACAGAGCAATAACTAATATAACAATGAGACAGACTGTACATTTTCATCTCCCAACACACCCACCCCCCTATCCCAACCCCCACCTCCACCCCACGCGCATAAAACCAAACCAATGATGACAGACGCCAAATTAGAAGTTAATAGCTCAGAAACAGTGTTCCTAATTAAATGAACGTCACCTCTAAAAGAAACAAACACCCCCCCCCCCTTCCCTCTGCCCACGACAACCACTATCCAGAACACAATTAAAACAAACAAACAAACACAACAACAAAACCACCACTAACAAAAGCACACATACAAAAACATGCTAAGCATGCCAGGCAGGCTAGAGAGTACTGTGTTTGGGCGATAATAGAGGGGTTGTGTGAACAGGCCGACGCCCCCAGTAGCTTGACGCTCGCTGGTGTCGTTCTGCTCTGAATGTTGCCGGCCGTGGCCATTTTCGGACTGCACGACACCCCCCACCCCCCACCCCCCACTCCACACGCTTACAGCGGCACCCTCCAACGTCCCGTAGCGTGAATAAAGGCCAGGGGTGTTTACTACACTCCCTCCCCACCCACCCACCCTCCCACCCGGCCTGTCGGAACCATTACGCTCATACAAATGTATTAGAAACGCCACAGACACGGCTTTAGTTAAACTTTGTGGAGATTATATTTGAAGTGAAAACATGCCAAATAAATTTTCGTGTGCACGCTGATATGCCAGACGTTGATCGGCGTCAACTTGATCTTGACATGCACATTGAATTTCTGGATGTTATATAGGTTTCAGCAGTGACACGTTCTATTAAATTGACTAAGTATTCTTTGTATAATTCGATGAAAGCATCATCTAAAATCAGTATATGTAGCCAGATTTGATCCTACATACCCTTATTAAACTTGTATTACCACATATAAGGGAACACAATTACATCCTAATAAGTTAATTACACATATAATATATAAATACATACATACATACAGACGGGATGGAAGAATGAGTTAGAACATCCGTCTCCTGTTCTGGCAGATCGTGGGTTCGAACCATGGTCGAGTCAAACCAATTACGTAAAAATTGACACCTGTCGCTTCCTAGCCTGGCGCTCGGCATTATTAGAATAGGGCAAGGAGCAGTGGAATGAGGAAGACCAATCGGCCACGATTGAAATTTCCCCTGCTCAATCAACTAATCTACCCTAAAAAAATCTGTTATTCAGGGAGGGGGGAATACTAAATATTCCATACTCAGCTACGGGATACAGGCAACAAACCCATTGAAGGCCACAAGTGAAAATATTAGTGCACCAGATTGTTTGATAATAATGATAATAATTTTTTTTTTAATTCAATAAAAAATAATAACAATTAAATGACAATTAAATGACAAACCCCTGTTAGACACAGGCAAAATGGATATACTAAACCCAAAGAACTTGCTTGCTGACAAATACATGTATGTCTCGATATCGAAGTACCAAACATATCTGCGCTTTAGAGCTTGGGCGTTTGCGAACTGTTTGTGAACTGTTACCACAACGCCCCCGTGGCTGTGTGCTCATTACGTGATGGCCGGTAGGCGGCACTAATTCTGGTCACCACAACGCGAAGGGAGGTGTGTGTGTGGACAGAATTAGATCTGGTCAGTGGGAGATTACCGGGCCCCTCATCCTGACGGACAGAGTGGTGAGGCGTGGGAACAAACCGCTACTCAGCATCGCCAATCACAAAGTAGCAGCACACAAGGCAGATTATCTCTAAAAGGGCCGTTCTATAATTTACGCAACGCAAATTTAAACAATCACAAGATAGTGCGATGACCTTAATAAATAAGGGATTAGTGGCTAATATGTAGATGTCCTAGTGGGAAATGCTTACACCATATTTAAGTTTTCGCCAACATATTACATTGCTCTCCCCTCCCTAGAAGGATTGCCTTTTACATATATACAGGATTTACAGAACAGTACTATATTCAGTTCCCAGTGACACCCCACCCCCCTCCCCACACACATAAACCCCGAAAAACTAGGGGGGGGGGGGTCCGGGCATGAACCCCACCAATTTTGTTAACCTACGATTAAAATGCAATCTGGCACCTACTTGGATATATTTTGGCCTTGAAATTCCAACAATTCTTGTGGTTTTACTGTAATCAACATCCTGTTTGAATTTGCTGTGTATGCTAAAATGATGTCATGGATGTGTGTTACACGGTTAATTCTAATAGCTTTCTCAATTTGCATAACATCAAAATCACTAAATGAATTTCCCCCTCAACTCTGACATTTGCAGAAAATGCAACCCGACATACGAACATGGATTCTGCGATTGTTTGGAATAATTTCTGCTATTGTTTTCACTTTGGTTTCCATGTCACTATAGTGGTACACAGTTTCTAATAACGACCCGGATACATGATGTGCTTTCTGTGCGAAAGTGCCTCGTGGCGTGCATACATCGAACAAGAGCATGTCTACTCCAGGCCCACCTGCACCGTGACAACAGCATCAAAGGTACGTCTATAAAACACGCACCGCAACCATGAAGGTTAACTGAGATAATAAAGGTGAGTACTGTGGACAAGTGAAAATTCAGACAGACAAGTGAAAAATCACTTCAGACTTGTGCTAAGGACAAGTGAATTTTTGTGTACTTATTATTAGTATTATTGCACTATACTATAACATAATATAATTATACACTATACAATATATTATAATAATACACTATACAATAATATATAATAATAATACACTATACAATAATATATTATAATACACTATACTATAATATAATAGTAAACAATAGTATTATAATATATATTGAATAGCATTGTGGAAGTCTAACAGAAATACCCCCATGACTGTATTTGTTCATAAAACACACACTGCAAGCATAGTTGTATCTGATCAGCATCTGTTTGGCTGGTTGTCTCTGTATATAAATCCAAATGCTTAACCCATTAATATACCCCACTCCCCGTAAATATATATATGCTGCCCCATGTTGTATCTATTGGACATGTCACTGACGAATGCTCTTTTCATAAGCTAATGTATATGTCATTACCTACAGCCTTCTTACCTCCCTCCCTCCAACCCACCAACACTCAAAACCCGGGACCCATGAGCAGCAACTCCGGCCCTTTGCCCTCCACGACCTTTGCCGTGAGCTGCTCAGGGGCGCCGCTTGTGATAACATTAACGCGAGGTCAGCAGCAAACAGCCCCAACCACATCGCGGCCGGCGCCGCGCGTAGCAGCCACCAGGGGGGGTGCCAGCGAACCCCCGGGTCTCTTTACTTCCGGTGTGCGCAAAATGAAATAAGAGCGTTAACAACGCACTCAAGTGTTAATGTGGGCAATTGAGAGGCGTGCATTAGTAAGCGGATACCACCCAGGGAACATGTGCCATTCAGCGTACTCTTGTACGTGTAGCAGAACTGCATTCCCGCAACCAGATGTGTCTGTAGTATCTCTCATATAATATCAGTCACACAGGCGCTGGAATTGTGTTGTTGTCCCAACTTTATTTTAAATGGCGATGAGGGTATTGCATATGGCATAGTAATTTTTTAATATGGTATTGTACGGTATCGTATGGTAGGGTAAGTTGTGATGTGGTACGGTAAGAGAAGGAAATGGAAATGGAGAGGAGAGTTGAGGAAAGGAGGAGAGGAGGGGAGGAGGAAGAGGAAAAGAAGAGGATAAGAAGATGAGAAGAAGAGGAGAAAAAGGGGAGAAGAGAAGGAGAGAAGAGGAGAGAAGAGGAGAGAAGGAGAGGAGAGGAGAGAAGAGAAGAGGAGAGGAGGAGAAGAGGAGAAGAGGAGAAGAGGAGAAGAGGAGAAGAGGAACGCTTCGGCACCACTGCAATCTTCCTACCGCGAGTTCATCCTTCGGGAGTACCGAGATAAAAACATGGGTAGAGCCGAGTCAGTAGTGAATACACACTGTGGGCGGTGTTTATCAAGCCGGCCGGGCAATGTCGCCTCAGCATACAGCAAACGCTGGCGAATCCCATCGGCGGTGGAAGAAATTAGCGGCACCGCATTCCTTTCAGCGACTCTCCCAGCTGTGTGAGGGCGGGCGGGGCGGCCGGCGGGCCCGGCTAACAGGTAGACTAATCAATACCGCCAGTCTGTGGGAGCGGACGTCGTTACACACCGCGCCGGGCGCCTTCCTGAGCAGCTCACAAAACACCTGCCTCGACCACGCAGCGAAGTCTTCCTCCCATTTGCAATCTACAATCGGAGTCCCGCGGCGGCATTCAGTCTGGATTCCAAGACCGCCATGCTCCCCCTCCCCAGACCACCTTTTAAAAAAAAGAGGAAAAAAAAGAGCATCTCTATTTGATGGCGTTGGTGGCAGACCTCGCTTCCAACAACCCCCTCTTCCTGTGCCCCCCCCCCTCCCCCATCCCCACCCCACACGGCCGCGGCTTAGACTCCCACAAAGAAGACGTCTCGGCACACGGTACTGAGGGACGGTCTGAATGACGCCATCAAAGGTGCTTGCCAAATGGGGCTAAATGGCGATGGGGAAATGGGACTTGGGTGGGGGTGCTGTGAGTGGGAGAGTGAGGTGGTGGTGGGGGGGGGGGGGAGGTGGTGGTGAGAGTTGGCGGGATAAAGCATTGAAGATTGTTCCCGCGTGCATCTCGACGGTAGGAACCATGTGTGCGTGCTATAAACATGAGAAGGCCACGTTTCACCATCAATTTACTTCACACCCCATAGCAATTACTGGCCCTCACATTTATTTCCGGTTTGAATCTCACCCCAAAGGGGGCGAGGGGTTGAGGGACTCCAAAGGGGACTTCCCGCCATGTAGACACACACACATTGCTTGGTAATTTAATTAATTACCGGCGCACAACGTAGTGATTCATCCGTTACAGATGGCCCCACAAAATTGTCAACGATTCGGTAGTGCAGCCGGCCCCTGCGTGAGTAGCGTTCTCGACATGTGGTGGCATGATGTGGCGATATGACAGGGGTGGAAGATCAGATAGGAAGCCGGGGGTTATGACTTATGTTATCTGTGAGCAGCACGCTACGCCTGGCACCGCCCCCCCCCCACCCCCCAAGCCCAAGCCTCATACCCCCCCCCCCCGCAGCACACATGTGTTAGGACCGGGATGTTACCACTTGTGCGCGGAAGGGCCGTCGGTGTCAACCCCATGCCTGGCGTCCATGGCTGTGAGTGGTGGGCGCGGCGTTCTCACGGCCCCTGGCGCCCACTGGCTCAGTGTGTTGTGAGCAGCTCGGGCCGCCCACAGAGTGTATCCCACCAAGGTAACCACCTGCACGTCCTACCCCCCCCCCCCCACCTCACCCATCCACTTGCCTCCCATCCCAGCCATCCCCCGGTTACATTACGGAATTGATTTGAGCGTGGAACACTAATAAAACAGTGAATACACACAATCTGCCCGTCCCCTGCAGTTTCACTAACTCACTCACTGTCCCTAACTCACCATGTCATATTGAATACTAATACAATGTATACACGCGCCTTCCCACCCCAACATACATACATACATACATACATACATACATACATACATACATACATACATACATACACACACTATATCATATTGGAAACTAACACAATGCATACAGACCTTCCCGCCCCCAACACAGTTTCATTCATTCATTCATTCATTCATTCATTCATTCATTCATTCATTCATTCATTCACCCACCATGACCCATGTCATATTGTCAACCTTCCGATTAGACAGTTACTCTGCATTAAATTAGCTGCAATTCCATCGACAAATGGGTAATACCAAGAATCATGACTGCAGCCAGCCAGCATTGGTGACTATAGATACAAAAGAGTCACCCCATCCCATAGTAGGTCACGCCTACCCACAGCAGGGGGTGAATGACAACCATGTCTAAATCCGAGCAAAAACTGCTTTTAAACAAACTGGAGCTCCTGGTTCCAATGTCCAGTGTTTATCTATATTGGCACAGAGTTGGTGAAATCTCAGAGAACGCAAAAAGACGAGACGGCGAACACAGAAAGCTGTCAATTTGACTTTTAAAGTGTATTAATCTCCATTATTTAATCTATTCTCCAATTCAAAAGTGGCGGGTAAATATAGAGATATGTAAAGAATATATTTTGCTTCTTGGATTAACAATTTAATGCGGTTATTTCCTTGACACAGCCTTCCGACACTTTTTTTCTAATGGGTTTGTTCAGCATCCCTGCCTCAGAGACAGTATTGTGGGAGTAACCAGAGTGACTCGTATTGCAAGTGGGCTGCCATGTTATGCCACGCCGAGCCCAGGCCCCAGCACGACCACACCCACGGCTCTAAATACGCCTATAGAAATCTCAGCGAGTCACTCACCTGTCATTACAATTGTAAACTATCCTTCACCATTGTAAACGCAGCTGAGACGGCGCCAACATGATTTGTCACTGCCGACTGATAATTGGTGTATCACCTTACAGTGTGTGACTCGGTGTGGTGTCGCCCAGTCTGTCACCTCGCAACCAGTATCTCACAGGGTTCAAATTACGGCTGTTTGCGCAATCTCGCCCGCCTGCCATTACAACGATGCCCTGATACTGAGTGATTCTATTGCTCAGTCGGTCGCCAAGTGGTTATGTCACAATCAACATATCTCGGAGACTGGCTATAATCTCGTGGTAATTGGCGTAATCCCGTTAGTATGTCATCAAGTTGCATGTCACCTCCCCCCCACTGTGATTGCATAATGCACGTGACCTTCCTTGTATGTTATCCTGCTGATTGAATTGTTTGACAATCAACTATATAAAAAGAATGTAAGTACATAAACTTAAAGAATTTAAGGTGATGATTACTGTATGTAAAGATGTATATGAGACAAGTTATGTCACCATGTATGCTACCACTATATCACCGTACTGTGTTCAACCTACATATATGACATGTATGCCATACATGACATGTATAACATATAACATATATATAGGCATGATATATATATAGGCATGATGTGTATGTATAATATTAACAGGCATATGTAGGTTAATAGATGTGACAAGCAGAACAAAGATGTCGTAAGTAACAATATACAAGTAATTATACAAGTAAACAAGTAATTATACAAGTAAACAAGTATGTATGTATGTATGTATGTATGTATGTATGTATGTATGTATGTATGTATGTATGTATGTATGTATGTATGTATGTATGTATGTATGTATGTATGTATGTAAGTATGTAGTATGTATTAGTATGTATGTATGTATGTATGTATGTATGTATGTATGTATGTATGTATGTATGTATGTATTGTATGTATGTATGTGTGATGCTACTCATATGTCACAATGTGGTATTTAGCCTCATAATCTACTAATCCTGAATGTGGTATACCATCAGGTTTGGCATGTCATCTACCACACCCCATTACACCACAACCTGATGGCAGATTACGTAACCTGGCAATCACACATGCCTTCAGATACCAACCTCGTGATCCATCAAGAAGAGCAGCAGCTCCTCCTGATTTAACTCCATCACCAGGCAGCGAGTAGATGCAGGTAGGTACTCTCAGTCTCACAGCCCGCGTGCTCACTTGACTACTCCAGTTTTAAGTTGACATGCTCGCGATGGTAGTTCTCAACCTCCTACTTATCCCACACGCAACAACTGACGACCGACGCGGTGCCTAGCGGAAGGTAGGGTAAGTAAGTACGCACTCCCTCGGTATCTCTCGTGGCGTACTTGAGGTTTTAATAACAATTAAAAAAAACTAAATTAAAAAACACACAATCGGCGCTCTCACGACACGGCGCGCTCACTCACTGACTAACTGACCAGTGTGGTGGTATAACCGGCGGGCCCGTCGGCCGCCTACCACGGCCAATGACAGATGATCAATATTGTGCGCGGCCCGCTCACACTGTCGAGCCCCGGGCAGCTGCAGTCTGAGCCCCGCGCTACCCGCCGACCTGGCGGGGCGCCTGTCGACACATTCCGGCGCTGGCGGCGGCGGCGGTAACGGCGGCGGCGGCATCATACACTGCGCCCCTTGTGGTTGCCATGGTTTCCCGTGTCGGCGTGAAGACTGGCGCGCTGTGACGCTGTCACCGCATCAGTCCTGCCTGCCCAAGCTCACCTCGTCGACTCGACTGAGTAACCGGGAGCCGGGGCGCCGCGACCCGCAGCCACTGGCAGCGGCCGAGTAGACATGCGCGGGACACTTAATCAATCAATGCCTACCCGCTCCACGCACAGGTATTTAGGGGCGCCGTGAGTGCTACGAGTGCTGTGTGCGCGTGGGTGTTGTGTCGTGACGTGTCGTGTCGTGTGTATATATATATAATGAGACTGTCTCAAAAGGTGCTAAGCAATATGGGACAAAACTGTGTTCATTGTAACATACTACCTGCTTATGCATTTGCTCAGGATAAACTGAATTGTTTTTTTACGTGGTGTTTCATAATCCCAATAGAATACATATTGATTTGGAGCAAATGCCCTTGTGTTTTCAGTGTAACCGTTTCTGTGCTGTTTTGTGTCAATCGTTACATGGACAAAAAAAAGGGTGATCACCTTTTGAGACAGGCTCATTTACATGTGTGGTGTGGTGTGTTGTGTTGTGTCATGTCGTGTGTGTATGTGCGTGCGTGTGTGCGTGTGTGTTGTCGGCAGGGCGAGTATCACATCCCGGTGACGGGGCCGGCAATATAGGATAACATACCGGACGCGGCGGCCGAATCGGTAGAGCACAGGCTTCCAGTGCAGAAGGTCGGGAGTTCGAATCCCGGTCGAGTCAAACCAAGGACATACAAAATTGATAGCTGTCGTTACCTAGCCTGGCGCTCGGCATTAATAGGATAGGACAAGGACTGGTTTGCACAGTATCAGGATGTGACTGTGTGGGATATTGGGTCATGGTGTCGGCAGCCTGATATCCCGCAATGGGGCAGCACTATGAAGTCGTCTCAAGTGTGCACTTCACAAGTTGGTTCCCGTCCTGATATAACCTTAGATGTTGTTAGGACGTAAAACAACAAACACATATAGCATAATAACTAACCACGGGGGAGCTGGCAGAGGGCGCCACTAGGACGCCAAACAATGCTCGATTTAGATACACTATCTTCTCGCCATCATTAGCTAGGGAAGACTATTTATATTTAGTTCGCGCGCATTGTGTTCTTTAGTGTACCTCTTTGAGATAGTCGGCTGCGGGGACGCGGGCCCAGGCACGTCTAGGGTGGAGGCCTCGACCACCTGCCCCGGCGCCCCGCCGTCAGATGGTATCCGCGGCGGGACGGGCATTGTTACAGAGGGGAGAGAAACTCTACCGGCAGGGGTCAGCACCAGTCCCACCAGGGGCAACATCGCCACACCACCGCCGACAGTGCTGGCTGCCAACATCAACAACCAGGCCAAATTATCACTGTTATCATTGGTTAACACCAGTATCACCACAATCGACACTTACTGTCCCCTCTAGGGTGTACACCAATACTGCTACTGTGCTGGTTAGTGTAGTGGTCTGCGCTGACCTCTCAGGCAAGGAGCCGCATAGACAGGTAGGCGTGGGTAGTGTGGTCACATCAGGGAGCCTAGGTGGTGTAATGGTTAGCACACTGGCCCGGAATGCAAAGACATGTGGGTTCAGGTCCCGCTCTAGGCAAAATATTTCCCATTTTCATCACCCCCCACCACACTAGTATAGGGCCAGCAGCAAAACTAGCACTAGAGCCACTAGCTACAACAGAGAGCCAACACCGCAAACCAAAGAAAGAACACCATTAGTGCTACCGAGACCAGCACCAGTACCGTTCAGTTTGTGTTTGTTTATTGGGGTTTTACATTTTGGCAGCATCTAAGGTCATATGAGGATGGGTATTGACTTGTGACAGTGTGCACTCTCAGCAACTGTATAATGCTGCCCCAATGGGAGACGAGGATACCAGCACCATGACTTGATTCCCCACACAGTCACATTATCCTGATAGTGAGATCACTAGTTCTTGCCATAACCTAGTAATGCCAAATGCCTGGCTAGGTAGCGACAAGTACCAATTTGGTAAGTCAAACTCCCAACCTTCCACACGGGAAGCCTGCGCTATACCAATTCAGCTACCGCCTCTGGTAGTACCATTCAGAGTCAATACCATTATTGGACAGAGCCAACACCATTACTGGTCAAAACCAACACCATTACCACTAAATGCTGATGCCATTAGGCAAAATACCAGTCCTACAAGGAAGCTGCCCCATACACACTGGGGATGTGGTTTCGGGAGAGACTACAAACTGTCCAAGTCGGTGCGCCGACACCAACAAGCCAGCATTATTAATGACATAATACCCTCATCAGAGGGGATCAACACCGCAAAGTGAGATGGCAGAAGGGGCGGTAGTTGTAGATGTCAATGAGGACTGAGAAAAAGTAACCACCCCTGGTGTACACCCTATTTGTGATCTAACGTGTCGTAATCTGTTTGCACCCCAGATCCTGTTGAGACCACACCACACCACCCCCTCCCCCACCCTCTCCCCTCCCTACTTATTACCATGGCGCTATGTGGTTATCTCTATTGAACATTCACCGACTGCCACCCGCAGCCCTCCCCTCAAACTGTGTCATTTAGAGGGGAAGGATCCGTGGTTTACCCCACCCCCCCACCCCCCTCCGAGGGGGAGATGGGGGAGAGGAGGAGGGGAGGAGAAGGTAGGGAGGTAAGCGGTGTGGTCTACCGGTAGACACCTGTCCGTGGGCCCTGTTAACAGTATGTGAGGATGACACCTGCCTCTCCACCGCACCTGCCCACAAACACACATAGGTCCTCAAAGATACCTCACCCACCACACAAACACACACCCACACCCACACCCACAAGAAAGGGTCGCACTGCTGTAGTCCCCGCAACGTCGAGTGAACTGATACCAAACTGGGCCAGAGAAATTAAGATTGCATGTACTATGCCAATTTGTTAATAACAAAAAAAAATTAAAACAAATTAATTTAAAAAAAGTAATAACAAAATAAAAATTAAAGACACCCCCCCCCTCCCCCTCAATCACACACACGCACAACAAAAACTCCTTGGCCTCGCTAAGGAGCCAACATCGGCACACTTTGCCGGGGCAGATGGGTGGTTAGGTAGGGGGGGGGGGGGGCACACAAAGAGCCCTGAAAACAACGAGTCACAAAGCAGCAGGTGGTGTGATAGGTGAGTGGGTCGTTCCCACCCCGTCACCCCGGGTTAACTGCGAAAGGTTCACTAACTAAACCACCGAAATCAAGATTATCAAACTGTTAACGTTGTATTGCCGAATCCTCACGTCTAGGTCGCGATTAGCGCGAGGTCGGACTATAAGAGGTGGTAGATGGAGTGGCCAAATAGCACAACACGTAATATACAAGATTTCATATATTTATTCATTTGTTTTATATTTATGTTTATTTATTTATTAATTCAACTGATCTAGCCTTTTGAAATAGGCATATGAGTGCGGTTTGCCAACAACGCCATGAAAATGGCGGCTGGTGGATGTGACATGGTTATAACAAACAATTCTTTAAAAATTCTACGGTAGCCAACAATTTTGGAAACGCTCAATGAATATGGTAGCAACTATGCAAAATACACCCACTCCCCTCCATCACCCACACCACCGCCCATACCGCCACACACACACACTCTCTCCTCCCACTACACCAGGTGCGCGGGGTGGGAGCTCGCACCTCCGGCCGCAGCCGGCGCTACCCCGGCGTTACCCCGGCACTACCCCAGCGCCACCCCGGGCATGGTGCCAGCCCCACAAAGCCGGGGTCGTCTTCACGTGGCCCCCGGCCGACCTGAGTAGCGGGATGTGCCCCTGTCATCTCAACAGCAACAGGCCGCCGCACAACACAGGCGCTGTGGGGGAATGCACAGGGGTATTAGGGAGCTGTGTGGGTGTGTGGGTGGGGGGGGGGCGTGTATGTGCGTGGGGGATCTGAGTGTGTGGGGAGGGGCATGTGTGTATAGGGGGGGTGTATATGTGTGTGTGGGGGAGGGGTTGTCTGTGTGTGGCTGTGTGGGGAGGAGGAGAGGTGCGCGCGTGCGTGCGTGCGTGCGTGCGTGCGTGCGGTGCGTGCGTGGCGTGCGTGCGTGCGTGCGTGCGTGGTGCGTGCGTGCGTGCGTGCGTGCGTGCGTGCGTGCGTGCGTGTGTTGTGTGTGTGTGTGTGTGTGGTGTGAGGGTGAGGTGTGTGTGTGTGTTTGTGTGTGTGTGTGTGTGTCTGTCGGTGTGTGTGCGTGTGTGTGTGTGTGTGTGTGTGTGTGTGTGTGTGTTGTGGTGTGTGTTGTGTGTGTGTGTGTGTGTGATGTGTGTGTGTGTGTGTGTGTGTGTGTGTGTGTGTGTGTGTGTGTGTGTGTGTGTGTGTGTGTGTGTGTGTGTGTGTGTGTGTGTGTGGTGTGTGTGTGTGTGTGTGTGGTTGTGGTGTGTGTGTGTGTGTGTGTGTGTGTGTGTGTGTGTGTGTGTGTGTGTGTGTGTGTGTGTGTGTGTGTGTGTGTGTGTGTGTGTGTGTGTGTGTGTGTGTGTGTGTTGGGTATGTGTGAGAGTGTGTGTGTGGTGTGTGTGTGTGTGTGTGTGTGTGTGTGTGTGTGTGTGTGTGTGTGTGTGTGTGTTACTAGGCGCACCAACAATTTGCTAATCCTCACCAAATTACCGCGACTAATGGCCGGAAATTACATGGAAATTAGTCAGGTTTGTCTTGTACTTAATTAACAGTTTGGTCCTCGGGGATACCCCCCCCCCCCCACACACACACACTGTGAAGATCTATTTGTGATTGTCTCCCCTCCCCGCTGATACAAGACATACCAATACATCCCCTAACTTCCGTGTAATATTCGCTGGCCGTGTACACAGATACGCTGAGTGAACTGCACCAGACCCTGCGTGTCACACTGTGCAGCTGATTGGGCAGCTGAATAGAAAGCAAACTTTGAGGATGTCAGTCCGCCATGTTAAAACCACTAACCCGATACGTCCATAGAGATGCGCCTGCACCCACCTAATAACTATCCAACAACTCATTTCGTGAGTTTTTGTCCTTTTATTTCCAATGAAAAAGAACCACCTCATTTGAAGGAAATTTACATGTTAAAAAAATTGTTGAATTAATGGTATCCATAAATAACCGTGTTGTGAGAGGGGTTCTTGTGGTCTGTATACATGACCACAAGAACCCCTTCGGTAAATTACATTACATTCAAATCACCAATATTAACGCTAAAATGATCGGTGAATATTTAATTAGCATGCCACCCCCCACCCCCGCCTCTAGTGTTTGATAAATATACACCATTCAGTAGTCGCAAATATCATTAAGGGTCATTGGGACGCGGGCACCTGACGACGCTGAAAGCGGGCAGAAAATAGACGCTAACTAGACAGTAGGACGACAGGCGGACAGCCGTAGGCCCCATACTCATCTTCTTTTTATAAAGGCTGAAAGCGCGATGGGGGGTGGGGGGGGGTGACAAGAAAAAGCATGCGTTGGTGGTGGTATTCTGTTTAAATCTTCAAGTTGCATAAAACTATTCGTTTCCAGTTTCTGAGATTTTTTTAAAGACACAAAATTATTTGATTTTTTTATGAGTTAACTTGATATTTGAAGCCAAAACATCACAAATTAATTTGTGTGTGCACACTAAAATGCTGGACATCAATCAGCATTGGCTTTCCTGCAGTAATAGGTTCTACTTCTACCAAATTAGTTATGTTGGCGAGGCTAACATTGGTAATTTGCTCAACGAGGCAACTGGTGAGGGAGGTTTCTTGCGTAATCGCGTACCGCTCAGTGCTCACTTGTCGCCTGACCGTCAGACCAACAGGTTCGCTCAGCATTCCTTCTATTCAATAATAAATGTTCAATGAGTGCTCCAGTAGCTAAGTAGGATCAAATCTAGGAAAGTGTTTGGTTTTTTGATAAATTGATGCTTTCATCAGATTATGTAGCTTTAAACTAATTCAAGGCACATACACAGGATTTCCAGTGCGACATCGCGGAAGCAGCTCTGACACTAGTACAGCAAATAGATAGGACCAGGAGGTATTTTAACTAGATGCAGTGCACTTGTAAAAGTTTTTTAAAAATAAATAAATGTCTTTTTTTTTTTAAAGAAGAAATTTAACAAAAGTGTTAAGAATTTAAGAGAGAGAAAAAAGCCCAACAACTTTTATGTTTTGTGGGGCTGCTGGTGGTTAACGTTGAATGACATGAGTCTCGGCAACTGCCACCTCAGTTCTAAAGGTGAGGGCAATGCGTAGGCGATTCATTTCACCCCAACACGGCATGTATCGACTTGCATTTGCCACATCCTCACATCAGGCCCACTGCTGGCTTTGCGCCTGTGTTTTGGCATGGGAGGTGATTTTTTATTCTCAAATTATCATGACTCATCAAAAGGTTAATAGTCATTGCCCATATGATCACCATAGTTACCAGACAGGTTTGCTTGCGTTAAAAAAAAAATTCATTGTTTTACCCACTGGGCTGTTAAGATTTGATTTCCTATTGATTGTTCTCCCGGTCTGTGCAATTACACAAAATGGCAAAACACCAGTATTACCTGTGTGCATTATCACTATTTCGCTGACAACGCTCGCAAAAACACATACCATAAACACACTGTTCACATAGCTGAATTTGAAACGCGGTGGCCGAATTGGTGGTCGAGCGCAGGCTTTTTGTGTGGAAGGTTGAAAGTTTGAGACCCAGTCGAGTCAACCCAATGACTTACAAAATTGATAGTTGTCACTACCTATGCTGGTGCTCAGCATTAATAGGATAGGGCAAGGACTGGTTAGCTCAGTATGAGGATAATGTGGCTGAGTGGGTAAATCAGGTCATGGTACCGGTGGCCTGGTATCTCAGGGGCAGCACTAAAAATTCACTATGAGTGCTGCGCACTGTCACAAGTCTGACCCATTCTGGTATGATCATAGATGGTGCCAGGATGTAAAACCCCAACAAATAAACATCCAATTTGACCCTAATGTGACACCTGGTGGAGTGCATAGAAACCAACTTTATTCCACACAGCTCAGTTTTAAGGAGGCCTTTTGGGCATTTGATTGGCTAATCGTTGGTAACCGTGGACCGATGAGGCCCAGGCACCAGGAGGAACACATGTGCTGTGTGGCTAGTAATCGGCGTCCCCTGAGATCGAGGTCTGAACTTCCAGGTAGCAAAACAGATCGCTCATTATTGGCGCGGTTTAATCTTGTCCTGCAAATTAACCTGCGTTCAGGCTACTCAGCCAGCCGTGAGAATATATTGCCCGCGTTGACGTGACACTCGTCACGAATACACGGGCCCATTGTTAGCAATTCAGCCCAACCACTCACTACTACTCGCTCCACCGCTTATGATCGGGCGTAATGGCTGAGTGGGTACAGCGTCCCTTTCCAGCTCGGCAGGTCGTGGGAAAAATCGGCAGCTGGTGGGATCAACTTGCAACCAAAATATACCGATAGTTATATGTACCTTGGTTGGCACTCGGCCTTACTAGACTTATTTCAGGGTGTTGGTTGGCCCAGTGCCACGATAGTATGACTGAGTTGTGGGTATTTGTTTCTTTATTTGTTGTTGGTGCCATAACATCATAGCAGTACCTAAGGTTATATTAGAACAGGTACTGAATTGTGACAGTGTGAACGCATGGTCATTTTTATTTGTATATTACCGTGCTGCCTCACTGGGATACCAGACTGAGAGCACCATGACCTGATATCCCACTCAATCACATCCTGATACTGAACAAACCAGTCCTTGCCCTATCCCATTAATGTCAATCACGCTGTTAGGTAGCCACACGTATGAATTTTCTAAGTCATTTGTTTAACTCAGTTGGGGTAGTAACGGAAAACAGTCCACACGAGAAGCCAGCCAACATGTGATTGATGCTTCTGTCATCCTGTCCGGGGTGTTACTATTATTAGCCTATAGTGTTGGCAACACTGGTCTCCCAGTAGACAGCACTATTAAGCTGACATGTATACACAATGTAAATTGGACCATATCCTTCTTGATGACTTCAGATATTACTAAAGACATAAAAACGCAAACCCAAACATTGCTTAGGAGACGACTCGGTTTTCTTGTTGGCATTTTGAACACCATTCTCACCGGATGTTAGAACCGGTCAGGATCAAATTCGAGGCTTCCCAGGACTTTTAAGGGTGTTTTTAAAGTTGCATAGTCCGATGGTTTTGAGTTTCTGTCATTTTTCTGAGATTAACATATTAATTTCATTATTATAATCTACTAACTTTTACTTTAAATGGCCAACTTTCGAGATATTTGAAGTATAAACATGTCAAATTAGTTTTGGAAAGCACGCCAAAACTGACACCATAGGCTTCTGCAGTAACAGGTTCTATTAAATTGACTCAGTATTCCCTTCTATATCGCAATAAATGCTTAATAAGTGCATTGGTAGCTCAATTAGATATGTTGAATTAAATCTAGATAATTGGTTTGGCTTTGAAAATGTGATGATTCATAGGACTATGCAGATTTTAAAAACACGTTTTTAAGGCAATTTACGAATACATTTCTAAGAACATACATGTCATATCTACACAAACTTGAAACAAATTTCATCATTATGTAGTGTCAATTTTCAAGGATTTTCAAGCACACAGTAAAAATTCCACCACTTTTACTTTTTAAGGCCTTGAATGAGGAGATTAAATTCCAGCACTTTAAAGCTAAGATTCCTTACACGCGGTATGCGGCATGCGGTATGCGAACGGGTTGGGTCCTTTCACCCACACCCACACACATGTGTCAGGTTTCTCTAACACTGTTGTCTATGGGCATTCGCATTCGCATGCCGCACCGATCGGTACATGGACCGATTCAGTATTCGCATGCCGCATGCCACATACCGCGTCTAAGGAATCACCCCCATTGACTTAGATGCTTTTCGATTTTTTGCCGCATTCGCATTCGGATACCGCATACCGCGTGTAAGGAATCCTAGCTTTAAGCATATCAAGGCCACGTACCCACCCTATAAACCACACTCCAACTTGTGAATGCATCAGAATAACCCCAAAGAATGTTTAGGGAAATAGCGATAAGCTTATGGTAAACGCACCCACCTCACCGCATCTATAGCTAGCTATACATACACGATATAAGATGTGCGTGTGCCGTGTAAGCCCCCGACATCTCCCTCCTCCCCCGGCCATCTCACCCCCGGGGCCCGTTGTAAAGAAATCCAATCATTGTGATCGGCCATTTCTACAGACAGGCAATAAATAGGGGCTGGTATCGGCGGGCGGGGCATGGGTGGTCGGCCGGTATTACGCAGTGTAGCCGAGCAATGAGCAGTTCCGAGCAGCACTCGGCACGTGCTGGGCTTCTGAGTGGGAGGCCGGCAGTGTGGGGACTCCCGTAGCTACTGTCACGCTAATCCCCTCTCGGATTTACTGCATATGTACTTAGGGGCCATCCCGCCCAAATAAAGCTGAGATTCCTTCTACGCGGTATGCGGCATGCGGTATGCGGCATGCGAATGGGAAGATTCCTTCTACGCGGTATGCGGCATGCGGCACACGACCTGCTATATTTAAAAAATAAAAATAAACAAGTATACCCCATACTGCACTGTATATGGCCTAATATGGCATTTATATCTATGTAACTTTTGGTATGTCACATGGAGGTTCCTACCTATATAATTACCAAATTATAGATAAGTATTCATATTTTTGTAGCTCTGGTAGCATTTTTACCAACCCGAACCCCCACCACCACCACTACCATATGTTTCCCCTCAGCACCCTTGTGCGTGACCGTTCCGTAATGCTCAGTCGCCTCTCCTAGTGTTAAACTAATGGACAAATCAGACTCAGGTTTCTATTCGCACCCCCCTTGTCGCATGCCGCACTGATCGCTACATGGACCGATCGGAAAAACGCATTCGCATTTGCATACCGCATGTAAGGGTTGTAATCCATTGACTTCAAGGCGTTTCAATTTTTTGTGGCATTCGCATTCGCATACCGCATACCGCGGGTAAGGAATCCTAGCTTTATGTCGGCTCTGTGGCGAGTTTTACATAGGCATCTATCTACTGTGCCTCGCCCCAGGCAGAAGGAAGCCTAAAGGTTGTCTACAACTGAACTGCTCTGTCCTAGATTAGGGGAAATCCTCTCAGCCAATGGGGGAAATAGAACAATCGTTTGTTTGTTTGTTGTTGTTTTACGTCCTAGCAACATCTAAGGTCATATCAACAATCGTAGATAATGGGACTGTTTCACCTCCAGTGAAATATTCCATAGATTGCATCGAAATTGAACGGTTTCGAAGCGCTTAATTTCTTTCTCATAAAAGAGTACTTAGGGAATATAATAGACAATATTAATGATGCTACCTGTTTGCAATGGGCGGGAGGTGATTATGTATTTAGAAGCTTCTTTGGTGAAAAAGCTATGCAATTATTCCAATTACATCATCATGTCAGCAGCCCCAAAAAGGATTTCATGTGCAATGTGCATGTGTTTTTTTCACAATTTAGTATGAAAGGGTCGAGAAAAACAATAGTATGTGGTGAGAACAACAGCAACAAAACCAATACACGAAAAATTCATGATTTTTTAACAGCCTTGTCTGATGACCTAGTGATGGCAACGCAAGCAGTAAACAAACGCTACTATTGTGGTGTTCTAACTGAACAATCATACAATTTCACGTTATTGATTAGGAGAGGCGTACTTATGCTCAAATTAGACAGCTGAATGACTTTGGTTCATGATAGCTAATTATACAGCGAATATCACGAGGATTATATCTGATCTAGAATAGTTTCGGTGTTGGTGTTGGTGGTGATTGCGATAGGTGGGTGATGTATGGGGTCAGTGTACCCCCCACCCCCCTCCCGCTATGACAGCAGGACTTTGATCAATACATAATGGCCAGTTCCGAAGTACCAACAAAATGACTCTCTTGCACGCACATCAACTGGCTTAGTCATTTATTTACATTAACCTCCAAACTGCACGAACCACGAGCTGTATCGGACTACAGGACAGGGGAGTGGGGCGGGGGTCAGTACAGGTAAGACCACTGAAGTCCATACAGACATGTTCAAGTCGTATTTGTGGTTCTAATAGGTGCGATAACTACTTCTCCCCTCCCTCCCCCCACCGGCTGCCGTCGCCCAGTGTATAGTTATGATGTATGTATTGGCGTCGGGCAGCAGTAAGCGGGAGCATCCCGTCGAACAGCAGGAGATGATGTTGTGGTTTATTGCCGCGGCCAGCACTCAAGAGAGGCCTGCAATGGGAAAGGGAATAGACGAGACGAGACGAGATGAGAAGAGAAGAGAAGAGAAGAGCAGAGAAGAGAAGCGAAGAGAAGCGAAGAGAAGAGAAGAGAAGAGAAGAGAAGAGAAGAGAAGAGAAGAGAAGAGAAGAGAAGAGAAGAGAAGAGAAGAGAAGAGAAGAGAAGAGAAGAGAAGAGAATATGTATGTATGTGGGAGGCCACTGTGTTCCAATGTTATGTCCAGGCGCGCCACTTCCCCCACTCCACCCCTGCTTAATCCAATAAGACGCACTGACGCAAGCGCACGTCGACCGGCGCCACCGCCCAAAACGCCTGGCCCTAATGGCCATCAGCACTCGACTGGTACTGAGGAGGTGGCGGCGGTGCTAGTGGTGCTGTAAGTGGTGCTGGCGTTGGCTTGGTGGCGGGGGTGGATCCCTCATCGCCTATCTAGCCTCGGCGCGCAGCATTTAAAGCCCAGCCCTATATCGGCCAAGCATCTTTTGTTTAATGATTAGCTTATCGGCTTCTATAATTCAATTCCCATAGCCATCTTCCCACACCCATTCTGATGATAATTATTATATGCATATAATGTTACTATTAGTGTTCATTATTTGGTTAATTCAACTTCCTAGTAGGGATGGCAAGAGTTGTTGCATGGTAGTGAATTTAACGATGCTTAGTCATTGCCAGTTAGTGATCAGCGTGCAGGGGAAGTTTATTTTTAACCCTATTCATAGAACAAAACCAACAGGCAATGGTGCTCACTACAGCGGAGTCATCCCCACGCACCACACCGACCAGTGTATGTGCACGTAAAAAAAACCACCATAAAAGCCACCGGTTTTACCTGTAAACATCTCATTTTTGCCACAAGCTTACTGAAATTCCATCTGAGTAGTCATTTTCACCACAATGGAAATACAGCGATCCATGTACGCCGGCCATAACGACACCTACATGAGTTTATCGACACCACTGTCAGAACTGAGTACTGGTGCTTAGAGTGTATACTGTACTAACTGTCGAGTAGCTTTGGTTGGCTGTTGGAATTTTAGGTTCTGGCAACATTTAAGGTCATATCAGGACGGGTACCGACTTGTGACCATACACACTCATGGCAATTTGTTAGTGCTGCCCCACTGGGAAATCAGGCCACCAGCAACATTACCCAATATCGCACTCAGTCAGATTATCCTGACTCTGAGCTAACCCGTCCTTGCCCTATCCTATTAATGCCGAGCGCCAAGATAGGAAGTGACAAATATCAATATATAAAATCATTGGTTTGACTTGAAATGGAATCAAACTCCCGATCTCCCGCATTACCGCTGTACCAATTCAGCCACCGCGGCCGGTAACAGTCGAGTAGCATTAGAGGGGTGTAGATTGCACAACTAGTATTGTCTGCCCTCCACCATTAAACCCCACAGCAAATATAACAAAGAGTTAATTTAGGAGTAGCAGCGACAGGTCTATTGACGACCAACTAAAACAGGATATTTGCTATCGCGCACGGGGAGTGGGGGGGTGGGGGGAGTGGAGGAGTTGGGGGAGTGGAGACGGCCGCGGGGCGGGGGTGGGAGGAAGCGGTTGCCTCTCAAGTCAACGCTAATAATTTCTGATTGTTATTGCTTTGCACTGGGTCGCCAGTCAAGGTTGTCGTTATTTCTTCTTGGCAAAGTGTTTCTGAACATAAACTTGTTGAGATGAGAAATCATTAGTATGGTACACATTTCCCCCTGCCGCCTTAAAAAAAATAATTCACCAATCATCAAAAGCTTTGTAGATGTTTGTTTGTTGTTGTTTTACGTCCTAGCAACATCTAAGGTCATATCAGGACAGGACGGGTACCGACTTGTGACAGTGCACACTCATGGCAACTTTATAGTGCTGTCCCACTGGGAAACGAGACCGCCGGCACCATGACCTGGTATCCCACTCAGTCACATTATCCTGACACTGAGCATACCAGTGCTTGCCCTATCCTAATAATGCCGAGTGCCTGGCTAGGAAGCGACAAGTATTAATTTTAAAGTCATTGGTTTGACTCGACCGGGACTCGACCCCACGACCCCACGATCTACCAGCACGGGAGACGGACGGTCTAACTCATTCGGCCATCCCGTCTGGTAAACTAACCGACCGCTTCCACGGTACCTTTTAGTATTTGTGGTGGCTAATATTAAAGATAGAATGGCTGAATGAGTTGACCACCCGATTTATACGTGGGTTTAAAACCTGGACCGAGTAATTTAGTAATCTACTAGGATAAGGCAGGGAGTACTGGAATGACAAAGTGTCTGCTCTTGAAATATCCCGAGCATAATATATATAAATGTTTATTAAATTGAAGCAACAAAAAAGAGATCCCACACAATTTAAATGATAAATAAGGAAATGATTACAGCAAAAAAAATAAAATACAGCGATATCTGTTGCAAACTCTTTCTGCATCCGGGGGCTCTTGTTATTAACTAACTACATGAAAGGAAGACTTTTCTTAGTGAAAAAGTGACAGCATCTTGGATGACACCTATTGGCTGAAAGCGTTATTACTTACACAGTTCATGACTGCTTATGGCAGACACCCACAAATTTACAAGTAGGATCCAAAATTTACAAGTATGATCCGAAAAAATCATTAAAGCTGCACAAACCGATAAAAGCATACATTTTTCAAACCAATACACACAAAACCTAGATTATATTCTACATATATCCAACTTAGATGTTATTTGCATTCATTGGCGATGTGCTCAGGTTTTATTTATCTGTCTTCGAGCACACACATAGTTTGTTTATCTGTATCTAGCATATCTGTGTGAACTCCAAAATTAATATCGCATGTTTTCACGTTAAACTGATCTAAATTTACCAACTTCAAGTAGGTTACAATAAAATAAAGGAGAGTATTTAAACAATTAATTTTAGTCTCGATATTTTACCTCTTAAATCTTAAGCCAGAAACCCAAAACCGTCGCGTTATGCAACTTTAAGCATTACATAAACAGTACGCAGTACTGTTTACTAGCAAGCACTATGCTGCCGAAGATCATTCCCAACAACCCCTTCCTCCAACTCACATTGCCCCAGTTTTATTTGCCCCCCCACCCACACCCACACCCCACACGTAAATTCTCCATAGTCAAATAAGTATATATTCCTATATCGGGTGTTGCCTTCCAGTGACTTTGCGTTTTATTAATGATAGATACTGTTGTGGTCTTAACCAGAACATGTGCTTGTGCCTGTCGTCGGATGATGAGATAATGAAGCCAGCACAATTATAGGGGACGCGCCAAAAAAAAAACACAAAAAAAACCCACACAGACACACAAAAGAAGCACCCGACAGCACCATTCAGTAATCGCTACTTCGTAACGTCTTTCTGTCCACGACAGATAGCTGATGATTCGGAAGGAAACAACAAACAATTCAACAACCCTTTAGACGAAATTCACTAAACTAAACCAGAACAGCACACATGTTTGTTTTGTTTGTTTGTGTGTGTGAGTTTGTGTGTGTGTGTGTGTGTGTGTGTGTGTGTGTGTGTGTGTGTGTGTGTGTGTGTGTGTGTGTGTGTGTGTGTGTGTGTTGGTGTGTGTGTGTGTTGGTGTGTGTGTGTGTTGGTGTGTGTGTGTGTGGTAGGGGGTGAAGGTTTTTTTTGCATCCGTATTATTTTTTTGTAGGGGGAGGATATATTCTTGTATTACAAAATCGGTGACACGGTTTTAGAAACACATAGATTCACAATAACACGTCGGTTTAGACACAGTTAATCTCAAAACAGTGTTCCAGACTGGAATTCTGATCAAACGTAGCGCGAGCCTCCTCATTGTTGGATCTTCAAGTGGGTACAAAAAGATTTGCGGAAAGCCTGACTAAAATAGGTTAAACTAACCTGCTTGACAATGTTGTACCTGACGAGACGTGACATCCGCTATGAGTGAGTGAGTGAGTGAGTGAGTGTGTGTGTGTGTGGGGGGGTGTTTCAATGTTAAAGTGTCTATGTGAGTGAGTGAGTGAGTGAGTGAGTGAGTGAGTGAGTGAGTGAGTGAGTGAGTGAGTGAATGAGTGAGTGAGTGAGTGAGTTGGTAGATGTATATGTGAGTGAGAGTGTTTCAATGTCAAAGTGTCTATATGAGCGTGTGTGTGGGCGACTGTGAGTGTCTGTATGTGTGTGCGTGTGTTATGTTCATGAGTGTATGAATGGGGTGGGGGGGGGGTGTCACCTGTCTTGGGGAACTAGAGGATACACCATACAATTCACGCCCGTGATGAGTTGCACCATTCATCTCGGTAAACCAAGCAGTTTATCAGACAGGATGCCTAGCGGGTAGATCTCCCGCTTTATATGCTGATGACCATGACTACATTCCCCAGCAGTGCTAAGCTCGAGGCTACACCATACAATTCACACCCGCGATGAGTTGCACCATTCATCTCGGTAAACCAAGCAGTTTATCAGACAGGATGCCTAGCGGGTAGATCTCCCGCTTTATATGCTGATGACCATGACTACATTCCCCAGCAGTGCTAAGCTCGAGGCTACACCATACAATTCACACCCGCGATGAGTTGCACCATTCATCTCGGTAAACCAAGCAGTTTATCAGACAAGATGCCTAGCGGGTAGATCTCCCGCTGTATATGCTTATGACCATGACTACATTCCCCAGCAGTGCCAAGCTCGAGGCTACACCATACAATTCACGCCGCAATGAGTTGCACCACTCATCTCCGTAAACCTAACAGTTTCTCAGACAGGGTGGCTAGTGGGTAGCTCTCCCACTTTACATGTTGATGGTCATGACTACGATCCCAAACAGTGTCAAAACAAAATAAAATGCTTGCGCTTGGCATTACTAGGATCTATCATAAAGAGAGACAAACTGCTTCATCAGATCTGGCCAAAACCATTTTACAAGGCATAGTGAAAGGGGGAAGAAGACAAGGCGGACAAAGGACGGTGGGAAGACAACATCAGGGAATGAACAAGCTTGGAATTTGGCAAGTAACAGAGAGCAGTATAGAACAGGGAAAACTGGTTGCAAAGTCAACTGTGGTGCCTCAACGACCCTCGCAGCTAAGGAACCATTGCTATTGCTATTTTATTGCTATTGATTATGATTATGATCACTAGCAGGGATGAAAGTGGTCTCCGGGAAGAAAAGCGGAAATGCGGATATTCTCCCATAGGTTTAGCATTGTCAGGGAATCGCTGAAAATTCCCGGAAGTCGGGTTTCATACATATTGGTATACGCTGATGGTGCTGCGGTGGCTGCACCACATATTAGTATACGCTGATGGTGCTGCAGTGTAAAACAACATATTAGTATACGCTGATGGTGCTGTGGTTGCTGCACCGCATATTACTAGAATACGCTGATGGTGCTGCAGCGTAAAACAACATATTAGTATGCCCTTATAGTGCTGCAGCATTTGAAGAACGTATTAGTATACACTTATAGCTACAGGGAAAATCCCGGAAATCCGCGAAATCGCGGAGATCTTTCATCCTTGCACTAGGTTAGGGCAAAGACTGGATATGATAATGCAACCGACAAAGTAATTGCATCATGCTGCATGTGGGATATCTCAGCAAGGCAGCACTATAATGCCGCATCCACTTATCACAGCCCTATTTGTCCAGTGCATGAAATACTCCATGCCACCTACAAACAGTGATCCAGTTTCTTACAAGTAATTACATATCCACCCTCCTCTCGGTGAATGATTTAGTCACGGTCCCTGACATGCTGTATTGAAATATTGATCATCACAGGCAAGTCGGCCTTAGATGTGTTCCTTCGCTATTGATCCTGTATGTATTAACTACATTTACTAAATTGATAATGATTCAGCCGCCCCCCCCCCCCGTCCCCAAATCGATTGCAGTGAGTTCAGTGGGGGATGCTCCCCCCCCCCCCCCACCACCACCACCAGTACCTGACACACAAACTGAACCCTCAGGAGAGACATGTCAGGATGCACCCGACATAACGTACACACACGCCACATTTGTATTACCCATTGCAACTTACAAAACAATATCGCAGCAGAACAGCAGAGTGGCAGCTATTATAGATAAGACATGAAAGTTTATTTAATGACATTTGTTACTTCATTTTTTTTTTAAACATGCATTAAGATTATATTCTAAATAAGATTACAATATATTTGTATATCTTAATCGGATATTAAATTATATAATAATTAGTTATTAAATTTATATCGTAAATAAAGAATCAATATTTAAAAATCAGGGACCTAAATGATAAAATTAGTTCATAAATGAGTATTAAATTAGTTTATAAATGAGTATTAAATTAGTTTATAAATGAGTATTAAATTAGTTTATAAATGAGTATTAAATTAGTTTATAAATGAGTATTAAATTAGTTTATAAATGAGTATTAAATTAGTTTATAAATGAGTATTAAATTAGTTTATAAATGAGTTTTAAATTTGGATTTTAATTCAGTATTATATTTGGATTTTAATTCAGTATTATTTTAAAATTTATTTAAGGCATTAAAATTAGATTTCAATTATGGTATAATTTTAAATTGTAATTAATTATCTCATTTAGATTTTAATTAATTTGACCCCCGACAGACCACAGCGGAAATTGATCTAAATCCATGCTGTAAGTTGCCCCTTCAGGTGGCCCAACCGCAACCACCAAAAGGCCCTCCTGGCGTTACGTATTCTGATCCCACCCCACCAGACTGGAGCCTCAAACAAACACTGCGGTCAGGGAGGCTGTAGTCAGGTGTCGGCCTGGTGAGCACTTGGCAATCCAGAGTGGCCTATGAGGAGGCGTAGACTCACCATTATAGACTCTTGTATAGGGATTTGTGTGCGCACGCAGGTCTCACACCATAAGTATACACACACCCTGTGGTTTCACCTCACCTCATATACAGAGTGACAAGGCGTCTTCACCAACTTAAATTAATTATTCAAATTAATAGAACTTTGTGACTGGGACTATCTATTCCGAGAAAGTAATATAATTATTATTCTATATACGTTTTTCCACTTTAAAAAAAAACCTATAATAAACCGGTGGGTATAAATATAGATTATTATGCTACCACTGTCCCCTGCGTGTGGTACCTTTATAGCCTGGTAGGGGGCGCAGTCGTGGTGTGTATAAACACGATGTGACCGCCGCTAGGTGTCAGCGTACAGGTAGGGAGACACCAATCCTCTGCTAGGGGCCGCCACAATCCCCTCCCACCCTATATACATTAACCACGCCGACGCTGAGCTGAATAGGACTGCGGTCTGCTGTGTATGTATGAGGCGTAACTTGGTACTTTGAGTGGCGAATCCGCCAGAGACCGGTTTATCAGCTATATACTAACAAAGAAGCCCCCTACTGTTCAAATTTACCTCCACATCAACTGTACACAAGCAAAAAAGGTCCAGCTGGTCCGATTTACCTCAACATACATTTGTTAGATTCTCAATCCATGATTGGACAAATGACTGAGCCTCCCGGATGTTTCTTTTATATAAAAAAAATTAATTACGGGAAAAGGAGATGACAAATGGCAGTAGGCGGAGAGGAAGAGAGGAAGAGAGGAAGAGAGGAAGAGAGGAAGAGAGGAAGAGGGAGAGGGAGAGGGAGAGGGAGAGGGAGAGGGAGAGGGACTTAATCAATCGTTCGCGCTGGTATGTGAAAATAACACGGTTGTTATCGCGAGTCTTGAATAAAAGGGGGTTGAGGTGGAAGGGGACCTCCGACCACGTGGTACCGATCGGACAGACAGGCTATCTGACCATCGGGCACGCCCCAGCACACACAGAGCCCAGCCATTCACCGCAACCCACGTGGAAGCCTTTAAAGATGTGTAATTATACCGACCACAATAAATGTTAACGCTCATAAAGGCCTGGCCTGGGCGCCTACATCGATTACCCCTGTGGGTTAGTGGTCCGGGGAGTGGCTGTCTACTCCTCTCACCCCTTCACCACCACCACCATCCCCATTTCCCGCTAACACTTAGACTTGTGGACGTGGGACATTCTCATAGGCTTCGGTGGAATGCGCAATATAGTCATACTCTCACATGATCACTTAATTAAATGTTATAGTAGTAGTAGATATAGAAGAAAACAGAAATCATCCATTGTTTTTCTCCCCTCTTAACTACTAAGCCCACGAAAATGTCTGATCAAAGAAAGTGCCTGTTGGATTGTTAGTAAACATTTGCTCAGGTGTGGAAAGGGTGGGAGGTGTCTCACACTGCCAGTCTGCATCACCTCACACGCAGCACCACTCACTTCACGGGTCAGCAAATCGCATTCTCCAGAAAACAGTCATAAAAACTAGTCAGGGGCCCTAAAAGAAAAAGAGCTTCTAGTTCCTCGGAGAATAGGGCAGTATCCGGTTGAGTGAGAGTTGGTGTTGGTGTTGGTGTGGGTGGTGGGGGGTGGAGGGGAGGGGGTTCAACTCTTCTCACGACCGACCACAAGTCGTGACCTCGGCTTGACCTGTAGGCGTTTCGTGTTGGTGACGTGTGAGTGGTCATGTCCGCACATCCGCCCCTGGTCAGTCAGGGCATGTGTCTGGACAGTACCACAGAACCACCTCTTATGGTGGGTGTGGGTTTGGGTTTGGGTTTGGGTTTGGGGAGGGAGGGAGGGAGGGAGGGAATCAGTTTGTTTAAACTTGCATAGTCCAACTATGTTTGAGTTTCTCCGATATTTTGTTTAAGATAAAGATATTAGGTTAATCATATTAATCTACTTTAGTTTGAACTGACTTGATATTCGAAGTGAAAACACATCAAATAAATGTTAGTGTGTGTCAAAATGCTGGATGATATAAGTTTCAACAGTGGTAACAGCTGCTAAATTGACTTTAGTATTCCTTCTATCCATAAATAAGTCTTTAATGACTGAACCAGTTTTTAAGTTGAATATCTAGATGAATCTTTCAGGTTTAAAAAAAGTGTATTCTTTCAGATTGTGCAAATTTGATTAAAGGCACATCATTTATTTATTTATTTGAACATGATCTCTTTGTGACGATCACTAATGCAAATGAATGTATGAATGTATGTATGAATGAATGAATGAATGAATGAATGAATGAATGAATGTATGTATGTATGTATGAATGAAATGATTAATGAATGTATGGTATGATGTATGTAATGTATGAATGGTATGTATGGTAATGTAATGTATGTAGTATATGTATGTATGTAAGTAATGTATGAACGTACGTAACGTACGAATGTAGTATGCATGTTAAGTAATGGTATGTCTGTATGTATGGTATATGTATGTATGTATGTATGTATGTATGTATGTATGTATGTCTGTCTGTCTGTCTGTCTGTCTGTCTGTCTGTCTGTGGTCTCTGGGGGGGAAAGCGGAAATGCGGATATTCTCCCAAAGGTTTAGCATTGTGATGGAATCGCAGAAAATTCCCGGAAGTCGGGTTTCATATATATTGGTATACACTGATAGTGCTGCCGTGTTTGAAGCATTAATTTGTAGTATATGCTGAGTGCTGCACCATTAGTTAGTTACTAAGTTAGTAGTATACGCTGATAGTGCGGCGGCGTCTGCACCACATATTACAGGGATGAAAGTGGACTCCGCCGAAAAACGCGGAAATCAAAGCGAGATTAATCAGTCTTAATACACCTACGGTGAATTTCCGCGATAACGTGGATATTCCCCCATAGGAATATCAGGGAATCCCGGGAAAATGCCGGAAGTCAGGTTTAAACTATCCTGGTTGTGATTGTATTATCGCCCACGCGTAACCTTTTTCTTGCTTGGGTTTCATGATCTAATAACATCTAAGGTCATATAAGAACGATATTCGAAGTAACCAATTACTGTCATACAACCGATTCCTTGGCATTTTGTTGAACCGTATTGGGGAAATATAAAAAAAATCGCGGAAATCAGCGAAATCGCGGAAATCTTTCATCCCTGATGTATGTCCAAATTGATGGCAGGAAGACCAGTTCTTTTAGATGAAAAAAAAAAATTTATTAAAAAAAACCTGTTTACAACAACAAGCAGCACTACTAGATTACATGAGCTATTCAATAAACACACTTCTGCCGTTGAATAATGTATTTGCCCGCATCTCCTATTGCATTTTATATTACCATTAATCCACTTGCCTCAGAACAACACTAAAGGGGCTGTCACATTAGGGTTTTTTGCGGGAGCGTATGGCGGCGTAAGCGCGTTACGTCATATACGTCGGCATACGCCGTATACGCTACGCATACGCTACTCATACGGCGCCAGATGCCGGCGTATGTGAAGCGTATGAGGCATACGCCGCCATACGCTTTCATAAATCCGTCCGTCCAAATTTTTTTGTGCATGCTCAAAAAAACTCGACCTATGAGGGCGTATGGCCCATACTGTCAAAAAATGTCACAGTACGCTCCTCGTAGGTTCCACATACGCTCAAAACCACCCGAAAGGTCACCAAATGTCATCATAGGCCGGCACGCGCAGGACCTATGTAGGTTTTCAATACGCTCCCGCCATACGCCGTAATGTGACAGGGCCTTTACAATAAACGAATGCAGAGGAACCCATTCAATGAATCCATAATCAAGACAGCGCGCGCATAAATAAATAGCAATGGCACCATATCAATATGCGCCGATGGTGTAGTATGTCCCTACTACAGTACCGTCGGGCTCAGATGCTGGACGCTGCCTTAGTACCGAAAGTGGCCGTCAGGTTTCCTGGATCGCCGCCAGGCGGCGCTAAGCGGATCTACGTCACGTCACCGACGCACTCTTCATCAGATAGTGGCCGGCCAACACCGTGCTCGACACTTAATGGTGATCGCCGGCTCGCACTCACACCACACCGCACTCTATTATGGCGGGCGGCGGCGCCCTGTGTGCGCGCGCACCCTCCTCCATTAGGCGTGTGAGCTTCTTGTATTACCAGCTCGTCCCACTCCCAGTCTCCGGTTCACGAGACACCTCTGTACTGTGTACTGTGCGCTGAGCAGGCAGGGCGTAATAAAGGCGTGTGTATGTGTGGGTATGTTCTTTTACATCCTAGCAACATCTAAGGTCATATCTGAAGGTCGGTGGTTCGATTCCCTGTGCCCCCACCTCTGCCAATTTGGATTTCCACCCCTGTGTATAACTTACAGTGTCATCAAAGGCCAGTTGCTCTCATACCATGTCTATGTGGTGTGGGAGGTTAAAAATCCCATGGGTGGGTAAAGGTGTAGGCTCGGGCTTTCTATCGACAAACTGTCTAATGGAGAAAACAAGCCTATTCAGACTTATCCATGAGGGGCAGTATACATCTTCAAGAAAAAATGTATATATATATGCGCATTTTCATATGTATGGGCCTGTGTATGTATAGACACATAGTTTGTTTATTGGAGTTTTACATCTTGGCAACATCTCAGGCAATACCAAGACAGATACCGACCTGTGGCAGTGCACACTCATTGCGACTTAATAGTGCTGCCCCACTGTTTGGTGGAGACCAGAACGCTAGCATCATGACTAAATTTTCCAGTCACATTATCCTGATACTAGCTAACCAGTCCCTGCCCTATCCTAGTAATCTCGAGTGCCAAGCTAGGTAGCAACAAGCATACATTTTGTAAGTCATTCGTTTCACTAGGCCGGGATTCGAACTCCCGACCTCCCGTACGGGAAGCCCGTGCTCTACCGATTCGCCCACAGGGTCTGATGTGTAGATGTATATGTAATACTAATATATATGAGAAACATAATGGGCATGTAAAATACATACAATAAAGTGTGAGTTCCTTTTTTTTCTTATTAATAGGCACATAAAACATTTGATACTTATAGTACATATATACGCTGACCTAATAACCCTACAGAAAAACACACCGATGCCCACTCATAAACACACAACGGCGCCCCATCGTTGCATTATCGCGAAATGTGCCCCCCCCCCCCCCCCCCTACTGTCAGACGAGTGCAAGCAGATATTATTGTGTGGGTGGGGCATGACAGTGAGAGGAGTGGGGGGGGGGGGGGGGGGCGTTGGCAACATAATCCTTTCGGTCTGTGTCGACTCCTATGTGCACACCCACCCGCACCCACACCCGCACCCACACCCTCCCCTTCCCCGGAAGTCATATTGCTCCGTGGGACCGGTGTAGTGTAGCCGACACATTTAATCTGGCCAAAGGCGTCAGATATCAGGGGCCGGGCGTAATGTGCTTATCGCAGCCAAAAGCAGTCAGAATGGCGTGGGTTGGTAATGGTGGTGATGAAGCAGGCCATGGAGGGGGGGGGGGGGGTGCCGGGGGGGGGGGGGGAATCCTCACTTACATAACAAGCGTTGTAGATGTGCGCTATGGACCCATAATGTGGCGGGTTTAATAGGAGAGGAAGATGCGCGGGCCACTTAGAAGTAGAATTGTCAATAGGTGATAAGAACGGGGAGTATCAAACTGCAGATATCAAATTACCATTTGAGTATGTCTCATCCGAGCAGTGAAGAACAGTCGTTGACATTTATGGGTAGCGACTGGAGTGAGATTAATGAAATTGAGGTGGGTGGACGGGGAAGCTAATTGTACTACCACGTATCGCTGTCCTCGTAGATTGACTTGAGATATATGCATGGGTGGTTTAGGTACATACTCACAATCTTGAGGATAATGGACATCGTAATTGTTGGGCCTATTAATCACTTTCATAGTATTTTTATTCACGGAACCTCAGTTTATGAACATGAACTGTCGTCTGTATAAAATATATATTTAAAATATATATATATATATTAGCATAAAAAAAGATATATATAAGCATAACAAATATATATATATATAAGCATAACAAATATATATATATATATATATATAAGCATAACAAATATATATATATAAGCATAACAAATATATATAAGCATAACAAATATATATATTAGCCAAATATATATATATAAGTACAAGAAGTATATAAAAATAAAATAATTGTATTTTTTTAAGTGTATAAAATTTAAAAGAAAGATATGGGGAAATCTCGTGTAGCTTATAGTGCACTTGCATTGAAGTGTGCAGTTATTGTTGGCAAACAGGTCACAATACTCAAGCGTGGGTAGGGAATAGGGGTGAAGGTCAGGGGGCGGGTGGGGTTGGGAGACGGGTGTCGACTACCCCTACCCAACCAACCCCTGCCGCTGTAACTGACGGGCAGGGAGAGGGAGGGGGCGGGGGGTGGGAGTGGGGGTTATCATCAATAACCCCAGTATGGTCACCACCCACCACCCACACTTTCCACCCAGAACTCGGATCGGATCAATGACTCCTCAACAAACTGATTAGCATGCCGGCCCAGGCCCGTATTGTTCGCGGGAATCTTTTCACAGCGTCACAAACACATTTGCCTCCCCAAACACACCCATACTCCCATCCCATCCCCCTTTTATTCATAGAACATCCTCACCAATCAATAATAACGCAACAAAAATTGTAATCCATACAACACTGACCAGATTGTATCCAATGTTAAATTCAACATCTAGCCTGGTATATTTGTAGAATTATTTAAAAAAAATTATTTTAGTGTGTGTGTCCGCATAGTGAAACGGACCAACGTCGAGCAAATAGTGGCGCCACTGTGCGTAAGCTGGGGCCATTAGGGACGGGGTACGGGGCGGGGGGAAGCCGGGGTGCAGGGGGAAGCCGGGGTGCAGGGGATCAATACGGACGCCCGGGATCCAGGACCATGTCGGACGAGGGGTGCGGATCAAGTCTAGCAGCCTCACTCCCATTCCGATGCCTGCAACCCCCGGCCCTCAGTACAAACACAAGCTGTCAAGCCTGACTCAGGAGAAGGAAGTTCACCCCCCCTCCCCCCGCCCCCCACAGAACCCCGGTTTTTAGACCTCACAGGATAAGAGTCGGAAAGAGAATGGGGATTGGAACGGAGAAAAAACTAACAAAACTGACCCCCCAAAAAATCGCCACAAACATACTGAAAATGTATTCAGTTTCATTTGCTACTATTTTTTCGTTCTGTGAGTGTGAGGGTGCTCGAACGGTCAAATACCCCCTCCCCCGGGGTCTCTCCAATGCTTCTCGGAATTAAAAAGAAAGAAAAATGTTTGCTTCATGAGAATTATCCAAATATCGACAAACACACAACTTGAAATCTGGGGGTGGGGGTAGAGAGGACATGTTTTAACCCAAAGAAGCACACTAAATCGATCTATCAAATTATTCCTTGAATTAAAAAATATTTTAATGTTTTTTTTGTCTTTTCTATCTTGCTCTCTTTACAAAAAAGTCAAACGGATCAACTGAGACCTATGTAAAAACAAGCATGCCTATGCAAGGCTTTAAGCAGCGGTGGCCGACTTAGGCCGGTATGTTATCTAGATTAGCTTCAGCTCGGGTTCTACCGACGAGGTAACTAACAAGGCTACCGAGTCATTTTGGTGTCAAATTCATTTTTCTAATCGGCTGCGCCAACCAACTGTAGGTCAGTCATCGCCATCAGATTGGTTAAGGTCCAGCATTAAACTACCAGGATGTAAACGACACTGATCTCTTTACAACCAACGAAAATAAAGGATCAGACATGTTTGCAGATTGAAATGGCAAATTTAAACCAACACCACCATCATAATAAATAATCAGTATTAATAATGTCACATGTTATGCAAGCACTTAGTGGCCTCATAAATCGAGGCTCACCAGACCAGACCGAATGGTACAGTGGGTAGAGCGCCCGTTTCCAATTTGTGGCGATCAAAGGTTCGATTCCCAACCGAGTCAAAACAATTGACACTTGAGTATCCCCCACCCAGCTCTCGACATTACCAGGATAGGGCAAGGACTGAGTGGAGCGGTGTCAAGATAATATGGCTGATTGAGATATTGTGGTATGGTGCCAGCGGCATTGCATCCCATAATCTCATCAGTATAAAAGATAAGATTGGATCAAAAGTGACTTGTTTGAATCCTAGGGTTGCATATAAACACATGCATGCCGGACTATGAAGTGATCAAATATATTTAAATGCAACTTCACCGTTAATGTTAAGCTGTTCAAAGCTATATTCTACTGATCTCAGTTGGTCCTCCCACGATGACTTGTGAAGTTTATGAATTTTACTAACTCAATGGCAAAGGGCAAAGGAGAGTATAAACCCCCAACAAAGGCCAAAGGAGAGTATAAACCCCCACCAAAGGCCAAAGGAGAGTATAAACCCCTACCCTGTGTATTGGCACAAGCCATTCCGAATGAAAGATTGTACCGGAATCAGACCCCCGAAGTTCTTGTTGCACAGCTAGCCATATAGTTCAAACACAATGCTTCAAGTCAAGAAGCACGTACAAAGCAGCATGTTTGGTGTTGTGATGAGAGCCAGTTGCATCTTCATAATCAATCGGTTTGAACAAAAGTTTGAGTCGTCAAATGTTTTCAACATTTTTACAACAGTTAAATGAGTTTGTTTTATGTCCTAGCAACATCTAAGGTTATATCAGGACGGGTACCGACTTGTGGCAGTGCGCACTCATGGTGACTTATAGTGCTGCCCCACTGGGAGACCAGGCCACAAGCAACATGACCTGATATCCCACTCAGTCACATTATCCTGACATTGAGCCAACCAGTCCTTGCCATTTTTTTTTTTTTTTTTTGGTGACAAGTTTTTTATTCTGCCCATAATGTATAAGCTCCCGTGAGGGTGCTTGTTTTCAACGCTGGACAGCTGTGATACTGGGTTGATCTGGTCCCGCAGTCAGGAGTCTTTATCTGATCTTTTTCGGGCCAACCTTTGCGGTTTTGGGTGTTAGTAGTTTCTATATTAGTTTGTTTTTTTAATTTTCAAGTTTTTTCCTAACCTGTATATGATAGCTTAGCCTACTATGTACATCTACGCAGATGACATACGGGCCTGTGGGAGAGGATCCCATCCCATTGTGGTTGTTACAGCATCCTTTCACCCATGCCCTGTCCTTAGATACCCTAATAATGCCCTAATAATGCCGAGCGTCTGGCTAGGAAGTGACAAGTATCAATTTTTAAATCATTGGTTTGACTCGACCAGGGTTCGAACCCACGATCCAACACGGGAGACGGACCCTCTAACTCATTCGGGATCCTCTGGTTAGTTAAATGAGTACTACTTGTCTAAAGACATATCTCCGCGACAAAATAGTACACCAACATGTTATCACGGAACATGACTGAAATTTGGTTATTGATCAACATTTTATTAAACACTAAAGTTATATATCACTAACAGTAACCCCCATCGCAAAAATGTTGAAAACTCTAGACGGTGCCACCATTTTAAAAAATAGCTGTTTTGTAATAGTAATACTAATAATACCATTCGGCACCTTCTAAGAATAAAATATACCTGCAACAGTAACAATTTAAAAAAAAATTGAACATGTATATTATCAGTCAATGCAATTAAACACTTGTCACAGGTACTCCTACGTTATCATATATACAATCAGTATTAAATCAAGAGGAACATGATAATTGATAAGAGCAGATACTGAGATAAACGATGCCACATACGGTGATGCGCAAACAGTTCATGAATGACTCTCGGATGCCTGGATGTTGAACACAAAGGCGTCATCGTAATCAAATCTCCAGCTGTCAAATTACATTAGACACAAGTTACCTATTGACATTAAGACCAATTCAATGGAAAATGTCCGCAGAGATAAACAACATTTAAAGATGCCGCGCACAGTTAATTACAGTCGAGCAGCGGCGTTGAAATGGGAGAGTCTACCTCCAGGAGACAACTGCTTGTGGACCACAAGGTCGGGCCCCCGGCCAGACGGTGGGGGGGGGGGGGGGGGTTCTATATATAGAGTTAAGCGCGGTACTGGGTCAGACCCACAATAAAGAGGCAGGGCCTCTCTTCTCTCTCGGCCCGGTCCTGAGTCAGGAACAGTGAGTTGGCACAAACATCAGATGGATATGAGAATAACTTATATAGTTGGGGGAAATCTTAACAACCAAAATAATAATAACATTAATATTAACAACATTCAAATAAATTATTCTAATATGTCAATGTTGGGACTGGAACGGAAATGTGAAAATGGTGAAGTTGTAAAAAGAAATTGGGGGTTAGTGTAAACTAGAAATAATACTCACGTTAGAATCTATACTTAATTTGGTTACAAGTGAATGGATACAAATATAGTAGAAATCAAATGCGGGTCAGTGGAAGAAACACGAGTATAAAGAGAAATATGAAGCATATATCCTCTCACGGTTTTTTATAATTTGTTTTGAAGATAAAAACGAAACCAACTTCAGTGTGTTCCCCCACAGCCACTCAGTTTACTCAAACATAGTCAGATTATATCTCTACATTCATAGAACAGTCATTGAGTCATGGGGCTTTGGAGACTATCAAACAAAACAATCTGCAGTTCACTTACACCCCAGTGACACTACTGTTTGCGACCACATAAAAAGGGTAGTCTCAAAGAGGTCGCAAGTGGTTCTCAGTGGTCGCCAATCGTGCGACCATTTTGGTGGCAAGGAAGTTGCAGCTACTGCACTAAAAACCTCCCTGTGACCAAAATGGTGGCCCAGAGGTTGGCGACCATGCTTTGGTGGGTTCTTTGGTCAAAAGTGGTCACTAGCAGAGTAATGTGACTGGGACTTTAACTACATGAAAATTAATTTTATTTTTATCACCAAGCCAAATTTATAATCCAATTTGATGCACACTTTTTTTTAATGGTTAAAAATAATACAAAGTGCGTTCTGTGGTCTTTAAAATAAAAGTTACTAAAAAACGAAATAGGCCCGATCCAGAAGTAACTATAATATTGCTAACAGTGTAATGTGAATGTGCTTTTAGTTTTAAAACTCGACCTACACCACCTTCGACCCACATGTGGGTACAGCGGCCTCTGTGATCTTATTCCTCACCATTACCCCCGAAAAGACGCTGAAATCAAATTAAATATATATATGCAGCGGGAAGAGAAGTGGTACGGGCGAGAGGGGAGGGAGGGTGAGCGCGCGCGCGTGTGGGCGGGGCGGGGAGGGGGAGCACTCCCATACTCACATATGCCGCCCTAAACAATTATGCATATAGTTTCAAAGGAACCCTTACCTTCTTAGAAGGGAGAGCGTCGGTGGCCAGTTTGAAGGGGGCTGCGTGGGACTGGGGTTTCAACACCGGGGGTGCGGAGCCATTGGGTTCAGCGCTCGGCTTGGGAGGCTTACACGGCTTATCAGCAGCTGCCCTATCAGCCTCGGCGCGCGGGGCGTCGGGGGGCGGGGTGGGGGCGGAACGCCCCTCCCCACCAGAATCCATAGCGGAGCAAGTACTCTTCTTAATGACTCTCTTCGTGGCTATTTTTAACTTCAACACTCCTTGACCAAAGTTTGTCTCGCGGATGATAGAAAACTCTGCGTTTGAATCCGATGAGGTCTCACTTTCTGATCCACTGGTCTCGCTTGATCCGCTCGTGCCGCCATATCCGGGTCGCTGGTTATCGCTGTCAGTGGCCTGTGCTTGTGGTGTGGGTTCATTCGACAGCTGAGATTCGGTGTGGCTGCGTTCCATTGTGAGCTAACCACTACTAGTGCTACATCCCGGGTCTGGCGACCCGCCTAAGCCAAGGTTGCATAATGCCCCCACTCGACCTGTAACGTAAGGAGGCGGGGAAATGAGACTCATTACTCAACCTGTACTCTATCTTCGTGGACATTGGTCTGAGAGACAATACCTGCCCAGTGTGCACTGACGATTCAAACGGGGGAGACTAATGCAGTAACAAACAATGGAGGGATAGAGTGTAATAGGAAATTAGTAGTCTGGAAGTTTGATCGCTTGTTTGGGTTTTACATCCTGGCAACATCTACGGTTATATCAGGATGGGTATCGACTTGTGGCAGTGCGGACTCATCATCATGGCGACATATTGCAGTGCTGCCCCACTGAGAGACCAGGCCACTGGCACCATGATCTGATTTCCCACCCAGTCACATTATCCTGCCACTGAGCTAGCCAGTCCTTACCCTATCAGAGTAATGCTGAGTGCCAGGCTAGGTAGCAACAAGTATAAATTATCATAGTAGAGAATAGCATGACAACAACAAAATCAGGAAAATATTTTATGAAATTTTGGGACTTCTAAAGTGACGGGAGAAGCCGGAATGGTCGCAAGAATCTGGCTATCAAATACGGAATAACGGATAAACCTGAAAGATTCTCATCTATGAATTTTGTAAGTCATTTGTTTGACTCAGCTGAGTTTTGAAGTAGATCTAAAGGTAACACCAATATTCAATTTTAAACAAATGTAATCACTTCAGCAAAGGTATTTAGAGTGAACAACAAACATTGGTGGTATTTGATTAGTCTAAACTTGCCATTGTAATAGTGATTCAGTTGACAGCTGGATGGCCTTGTACTGCAGTCTGTCACATAGCTTACCCCACCACTCAAACACCTGATCCCAGGACTTGGCATTCACAACCAGTCAATACGCGTCACTCACACTGAGTCAATAGAGCTTTCGAATCAGTCAATACACACCACTCCGACTGGGTCAACATGGTATAGTTACTGGGGTATATTTAAATACCGCTCCCGATTTGATGTCAAGATAAATAACACCTGTTTTGTATGTAGCCCAAAATAATATGATATTTCTAATTTAAAGATAATGAGGATAAAAGTTTTTGCTGGATTAAATCGACAATGCTAGAGACATGCAGAAAAATGTCAAATATAATATAGGCCTTCAAAACAAATATATTCTGATATAGCACTTTAAGACCTTTACCTTGACATATGACCAGACTTAAGAGGTCAAATAGAAGCAAAGTTATGAGATGTTGTGTGCCTGCAAAATAGGCTATTTATCTCACAGCAAGTGCATTGGCTTAGACTAGAGGACAGGAATTTTGACCTGAGTAGCATGCAGATGCCAAGAAGCCAACATGGCAAACTACAACAAACACAAACTTGATGCAGAAAAAGTTAATTATCTCTAAAACCGCACAACATAGAAACAAACCGCCTGGCACACAAACAGCTAACATGTTTACCAATCAGATTATATTAAAATTATATGAGTTCCATTTACGGATTAGCAGGGACGAGCACCTACAGTTGGGTCACTTTTGAGTTATTTTCTCAGCTCAATTTTCAAGTATTTCTTCCTATAAATTTACATTCCTGAATGTTTGTATCATAAACATTCGAATTTCCACTCAAGATTTGTACTGCGAATGAATAAAATATAAATAAAATGATGCTTTATATCAGTTGTTTATGCACCGTGATGCTGCGTGCGGTCAACCTTTTCCTGTGGGATGATGCGTGAGGACTCGTGCACACAGATTTGCAAGTCTCTAACAATGCAAAAATTAGGAAGATATACCATAATCTAATCGATTTCCTTAGTACAAATCGACTATTGAGATTAACAGTATTTGTGTGAAGTAGGTGCTAAAAGTAAACATTATTCATCGGAGACTGAGGAGGCGCTAAATCTGAATCGATGATCCAATCTAATCTTCTTGAGGATTATTATAGGTAAAACCTCTCTAACCGACCACCTCCACAGATGGACCACTCCCCTATATCGATCGCTTTATTTGTGTCCCAACAGTACCATTCCATTGTAACCATATTCTAACTACGTAAACCGATCACCTCCCTAAATGGACCACTTAAAAGTCGATCGATTTAGATAGGTTTTACTGTATACGCGTTTAGATTTTTTTTAATATTCAAAAATGTTGGCGAGATATGTGCATTTGAAGCATATTGCTTCCAGGGAAATTATAATTTAAATGTTTGGACCCCTTTGAACATTTTAGATAGGGTACATTCCCTAAAATAGACGCAGGTTGGGTCACTGGGTATGCATATTAAAGCAGTATTATGAGTATATTTCTCATGTAAATAAAGGTTGCAACTAGCCAGTAAATATGTATGAAATGCGATCTTGTCGCCCATGGAGTAGAGGAGAGATTGACTTGACACTAAAGCTAATATTCCTTATATGCGGTATGCGAATGTGGTATATGCGGCATAGATATGTGCCAACCCCCAATAGCCGATGTTTACTTTTTGTGCTGGGGGATGGTTAAACAAATAAAACACCAAGAATGTTACCTATCACATTTTTTTTTTCCCCCCCTCCAAATTTGTGAAGGAAGATTAAAGTTAGTATTGTTTTCTATGGCAAACGCAGCAGTATTCGCATTCGCACCGATCGGTCCATGGGTCGATCCATTTGCCGCATTCGTGTTCGTATTCGGATGTATGGAAGCACCACTATTCAATTACATGCTTTTCGATTTTTTGCCGCATTCCGACATTCGCATATAACTTATAAGGAATCATGACATAGCTTTAGGTGACTTAAAAGTCTTAACACTAACTTGACCTTGTTTACTTATTTTGTAGTATTACTACTATTATTACTAACTATCATAGTTAGTACTAATAACCTGTTAATAACAGTGTTAATTGTTATAACTTATAGTTATACTTACTTTACTATCCCAATATGGCAATAACAAGGCTGATTCCTTATTATATTTACATAGCGTACAATTTGGTAAACATGGGCTTTAATTCAAACAACATCGTTACTCAGAAATTGCGAAGCAGGTCGGGAAAACGTACATTTAACTATTTTCAGTGAATCAATGCCATAGTAAGGCCCCAATTGCCCTACCTAAAGTCTGAATCTAAAAAAAGGACCTGACCCCGAACTGACTAGTAAGTTACTAACTAAGTAGACTCAAAAAGACTGGTTTCAGTCACTGTATTTATGTGCACATATTACTACATATATCATATTAATGCAATCGAGATATCCGTCGATGAATACCGACATCTTTCCGACTCAAGAGACGAGAATGACCCCAAATTTACAGTGCGGTTGGGAAACCACAGAATACACAAACGGTTACATTCACACGCGTGACATTTATAATAACACCGAGTGGCCAGCTTTCGCTGACTTGACCGTTCAAGGGATTCCCCAAAACATGCCTTGTATTTCAGAATTTCTCCCATGATCGATTATCAAACTGATATGCAATGATACTTTGATGTTTCAACTGAGTAACTCACCTCCATGTAGAGCCATGCAAAACGGAAATCACATGAAAACAGGCTTCTTTTAATCCATATGCATCTGCGCCATTGACATCAAATCAGAAACAAAATGGCGGTTTACTGCGAGGTCCGTCGGGGCTGAAATGTTACTGACTCCGACAGTTAAAAACCTTCTGGTGTTACTAATTATAACAGATAATTAAATATATATTCCACATGCTTGTATGCTTTAATTTAGCCATCGTTAGATAATAGTTAGAAAGGTGTCAATATGTAAAACCTTAAATGTTCAAGTCTTTACACATACAATAATCATCTTTCCGAGGTCACTTACGACCCGACAGGTTGTTTTGGTGAAAATTCATATGCAAATACTTATTCCAGTTTCTATTGGTTTTACATTGATGTAGTTGTGCATTATTTAAATTTTGAATAGCTAGTATAACCTAGTTAATGTAACTAAAACCAATGTTAATGCATGTTTTGCAAAAGAACGATTCTCGCGACAGCGTGGGTACAGTATTCAAGATGGCGGCGCCCTTGAAGCTATGCTCGATTCTGAAATTGTCAAAATTAATTCCACTCAAAGGTGAGGAATTACTCTCTATTTCTTTATTTTAGCACTATGTAGAGTTAGCATAATTAATTGTTAGTATTTTTGTTTGTGCCATACGTTCCAATAGATACATTTCCCAAGAATTCTTTTCCTGGCCATTTTCTTGTGAATGCCATATGTTTATGGCCCTATGGCTATGGGCTGCCGCTATGGGGTATATCCAAATTCCAATGCATGCAACTGATTTACTCAATAAAGCTGTTATTGTTTTGAATTATCCTGCTTTAACTAAAAAAAACTGTACCTAAATACAAACTATCTGCATAATTTGCCAGGATGGCTTGCACACAAACTGACGAAGTGTTTCGAGGTGGGAGAGGGGGGGGGGCAGATTATGTAATGGACGATGACTGGCACTGGGCATTTAAAATAATATTACTGTTTGTATCATACGTTCCAATAGATACAATTCCCAAGAATTCTTTTTCTGGCCATTTTCTTGTGAATGTCATATGTTTATGGGGTATATCCAAATTCCAATGCATGCAACTGATTTACTCAATAAAGCTGTTAATTGTTACGTACACAACTAGACAACATGTGACTAGTCTAGTAGTAGGCTAGATAAAGGATTCACCCCGTACTTGCAGTACACGGGTGAACGACAGCGTAGTATAAATACGAGCGAAAATAGCCTTAGTATGGAACAGGAAGTAGAATGCCTGTCTCCAGTATCAAATGGGTAGGCCTACTTATATCGGCACAGAGTTGGTGAAATGGGAGAGAATGCAAAAAGTCAAGATGGCGGCCATAGAACACCATCGATTTCACCTTTAAATTCTATTAAACTATATGTTTTATTATATTTTTCAACTCAAAGGTAGCAGGGAAATATGAAGACATAAAAAGAATAATTGTTGCTTCTTGAAATTAGGCTCTCATTTCATTTCCCCGCTTTTATATAGGGTTGGTATTCACCCGTGTACTGCAAGTACGGGGTGAATCATTTATCTAGTAGTAGGCCTACTACAAGTACGGGGTGAATTAGATAAAAGATTCACTCCATACTTACAGTATAGGGGTTAATGACAACGTAGTCTAAATACGGGCGAAAATGGCTTTAGTATGGAACAGGAAGTACTAAGTAGAATCTCTGGTTCCAGTATCAAATGCCTGGCTACATATATATCGGCACAGAGTTAGTGAAATGTGAGTGAATGCAAAAAGACAAGTTGGGGGCGATAGAACGCCGTAGATATGAACCTTAAACTAGATGTTTTATTATATTTTTCAACTCAAAAGTAGCGGATAAATATGAAGACATATAAAGAATATATTTTGCTTCTTAAAAGGTACGTATTGTTATTGTCATTTGTAACTTCAGTCTAATGTAACTAAACTGAGAAAATGAATATATCATTGTACCGACCCCCCAACCCCCTCCCCTCCCAAGGGGGAGGCTAAGGACTAACACATGTATATATATAAACAATACCCGTACTCATAGAGGTGGAAAATTAAATCACCAAAATCCAGGAAACGGAAATAGCTCGTCGAACTTTGCTATATTCAATTTTAATTCAATACTATATTTCACACTCAGCATTATGGTAGTTACATAAATATACTTGTGTTGAATCGCATAATATGCCAAATTGTTATGTATTTCTATTAATTTAGAATAGAATCAAAGACAGGCCAAAGCTGCTAACAGGCATTGATGCCTAATTTCTTAAGCAGAAGAGGATAAGTATAAGTATAAGCATTTGTACTGCGCGTATGTCTTTGTTTTGCTGTCGACACCGTTTTCCGCACGCAGTCTATTAAGCCTGGTTCCCTGGCCTTTCTACAGAGGTCGCCACTGCACACAGATGGCAGCTATCGGCTAAGATGGGTACTGGTAACCGACTAGCAGTCTACACACAGTTTCGTAATTCCGACTAATGTGGGCATGTATCGGGGATCGGTCCTAAGCATTGCTTATTAATATTAGGTTTTAATAAATTGAAACAAATATGTGCATGCAAATATTTCAGGAAATGCGTTGCGAAGCTATTCGGCAGTCTATCAACGAGGCTTCAACACCACTACATCGGAAAACACCTTAGCCCAGCAATTCATCCAAGCAACTGAAGCGAAGAATCCCAAACGTTCAATATGCAGAACCCCTGAGTCAAACCCAGTAAGCTAGCATGGCTGGAGACAGCCTGTCAGCTATCTCCCTTTTGTTGAAATATAAATGTTTAGTTCATTTACCAGTGATATTCGTACTCTATTTTCTTAGGACCCATTAATAAATATTCTCTTCATTTATCTGGTACCTGGTACGAATTTCATCTTTTAGACAGCATACAAAATAAGTACACCAAATAAAAATTAACACAAACAATGTGTTCCGGTTCCCCAGATGGGAAGGCCGAATGAGGTTGAGCGTCCGTGTCCCGTGTTGGTAGATCGTGGGTTTGAACCCTGGTCGAGTCAAACCAATGACTTAAAAATTTATACTTGTCACTTCCTAGCCTAGAACACCTCAGTTATTGTAAGTTTTAATTAATTGCAACCGAATCCTTGAACTTCCAAATGGTGCATATTTATGTATGCTTTTTATATGAAGATTTTTTTTAAACACCTGCGTTATTGCAAGTTTGAATTAATCGCAACCGTATCCTTGATCAATGAAATTCCAGATGGTGGATGTTTATGATATATATACTTTTTATATTCAAGATTTAAGCAAATATATATCAAAATCCTGTCAGGCTAGTTCTAGAGTTAAATGTATCATCTTCTAATTTTATAATTACACAATACTGTAAATAACATTGTGTTTAGGCGTTAAACAAAAATTAACCTTGTTTCCCGTCCGTTGTTTTCAGGCCGCTCATACAGCTGCACACGAGGGATTATTCTACACCATACCACAGGAAGATGTGAAACAATGGCTGGAAAAGGCATTCACCCAAGATGTCCATCGTATGGTGTGTGTTCAGCCACAAAAAGTTGAAACTATTTTTCTACCCTTAACCTTTAAACAGATATATTTATATGTCTATTAAGTATCATCTCGGTCTAGGATAAAGGGTATGCACTGACGTCACGCTAAACGGAAGTGCGGCCATTGTGGCGGTAGAACCCACAATAACAAACCCAACCACACTCAATGCATTGTCAATGGCAGTGAGCAATCTTCATACAGAAAATGTGAAATATCTCTAAAACCAAACCACCTAGAAAGAAACCGATTGGAACATATAGAAAACATATTCAACGAATAGATTATATTAAATTTATATGGTTAGTGTTCTGCATTTCTATTAGTTTTGAATAAAATAGACAATTTGCACTGTGCGTACCAGCAAACTCAATGAATTGTCAATGGTCATGAGCAATCTTCATACAGAAAAAGTGAAATATCTCTAAAACCACACCACCTAGAAACAAACCGATTGGAACACATATAGAAAACATATTCAACGAACAGATTATATTAAAGTTATATGGTTAGGGTTCTGTATTGCTATTAATTTTGAATAAAATAGACGGTTTGCACTGCGCGTAACGGCAAACTCAATGCATTGTCAATGGCGCTGAGCAATCTTGAATTATCTTCACACAGAAAAAGTGAAATATCTCTAAAACCACATCACCGAGAAACAAACTGCCTGGTACACATATAGAAACATATTCAACGAATAGATGATATTAAATTTATACGGTTAGGCTTCTGCATTTCTATTAATTTTGAATAAAATAGACGTTTTGAACTGCACGTACCGGCCAACTCAATGTATTGTCAATGGTCGTGAGCAATCTTCATACAGAAAAAGTTAAATATCTGGTTGATATCCCCACAATGGCCGCGCTTCCGGTTGATGACCTCACGGGAATACCCTCTATAGTTGCTTCCGGGACAAGCAATCAGTATATCCGGTATGGTTGGTTCTTAATGAAAGTAAGTGGCTTGTGACTTTGCCTTTGCTTTCAGGCCTAACGTACACTATCCGGATATATATATAAATTAATTAATCTCTTAAATACTATCTTTAAAGAACATCTTTGTTGGGGTGGTGGCTGGGATGGTGATAATTAGATAAATCAAGTGCTCATCGTTTGTATCAAACATTTCAGAAGATTACGAGGCATGTGTTTGTACTAATTCTTTAATATAATATAAGTGTTCTAATATTTTGCTAAGCGAGACATCGAACTAAGGATTTAAATCTAATGGATGAAAGAACTCCATGATTCTTCATAATCGCCGATTTACTATCACAAAATGCCAGGGATATATGACAACAGTTCGGCTGATATACTCACCCAGTGTCCATCGGGCTTCAAACCCCATATCGCGAAATAACTGATGAGTATTCCCGCTGTGGATGTAAAACACTCCGGAACACCGTGATCGGTCAGAATCTCTTATGCAAGGTGTTGACCATCCTGATATTACTGGCCCCAGTATAGGTGACCTAGTTATGGCAAGTAACCACATAGACAGGTCGGCGTGGGTAGTGTGGTGATATCAGGGAGCCTAGGTGGTGTAATGGTTAGCACACTGGCCCGGAATGCAAAGAGATGTAGGTTCGAGTCCCGCTGTAGGCGCAATATTTCCAATTTTCATCACCCCCACAACATTACCTTAGATGTTGCTAGGACGAAATACCACCAACAAATATTTGAAAAAGCAGTAAGGAGTGGATTTCTGAAGAAAAAGAAAAGATGGGGGTCGGGGGGAAGCGGAAATGGCTTCCATAGACTTCTCGCTGTCAGAAAATCGCAGAAAATTCCCGGAAGTCATGTTTCATATATAAAGTTAGGCTATGTAATAAGAAGAGAAGGAAGACGAGTGTTGGGTCGGACACTTTATTGAGCGTCTATGACATGCACAATAAAAAGGGCATATCGGTAAAGTTTGAAATACGGAGGCAAAGTGACTGCCCGGGGCAGATATCGCCCGGTGGTGGCACTCGGGCCCGGCTAGCCGGGGCAAATCCCGGGCAGGTCAGCGATTGGACAATAATATAATTAACAAGTATACGGAATAATAATAATAATGAAACTCCGCCTGTTTTATATTTGCATAATTCATTATACATCCTATAAAGTTAGGCTATGTAATAAGAAGAGAAGGAAGACGAGTGTTGGGTCGGACACTTTATTGAGCGTCTATGACATGCACAATAAAAAGGGCCAAAGGAGAACGCCTAAGCGTCTCCCCCCAACCCAACACTCGCATCCTCCGAGCATAGTGCCGCGGCCACCCTCAAGTCATTCACTATCCTAACCCCCAGGGGAGTCTTAAGATAGCTGTAGACAGTCTCAGAGGCCCAGTCCCCCCTGGCCTTCAATTCCTCGATTGTGGCCCCGCACATGGATAAGAAGGTGCAGCCTCCCCTCCTCAAGGAGTGAGACGAGAGGGTGGACGCGTCAAAGCCAGCCCTGGTGGAAAATATCTTGAGGGTCTCCTGGTAAGAGGCATATGGAAACGGAGAGGAGACCCCCCCCAGAAACTGGTATGCGGAACGCCGGGTCAGACGGGCCCGCCCTGATCTGGTGAAAATGCCTTTCGGTCCAGTGGACCGCACAGAGAGTGGTGTCGCAACACCTGGCGATCGGTATCTCAAGCACACGTTCCGAGAATTGAATTGTTGAGAAGTCCGATCTGAGGAGGGTGGAGTCCGACATGGTAACCTGAGACTTGCGTAATAATCCCCTAAAGGGGCAGAGGACCGCCGCCCTCCATGCTACGTGGCCAGGGTTGTTAGAAAGGAGAGAGAAGATTTTCCGCAACATGTGCGGGAGCAGAGGCATCGCCTGGCGGGGAGTGTCGCCCTTGGCCCTACGGATTCCCTTAAGGGTAGCCGCCAGGACATAACCCTTATAGTCTATTGGCGGCTCATCGTTCATCCTTAAAAAGTGGTTCAGGCCGCTTAGGTAGTTAAGGATTGAACGGTATTTCAATGAGCGGGCCAGCCAGGTAGCATAGAGGGCCACCTGCTCAACGGAGCAAGGGATTGGAGCCCTGGAGGAGTGAAAAAGATTAACATATTCTAAATATCTGCAGATCTGCACCCCCCTTGTGATGGCCGAGTTTTTCGCGTAGGACTGGCGCTGGTATTCCTGCTGCTCGACCTTCAGCGCCAATGTCACTGCAAAAAACGAAAGGTGCATCAAACACGTGGCTACAGCAGAGTGAGCCGCTGACATCCACAGCCATGATCCTGTCAACGCTATCAGCCTTATCTAGCCTACTTAGGGCGTCACAAATCACATTTACGCTGCTGCGGATATAGACAGAGCTGAACGAGAAGTTGTTCTCGACCGCCAGCCAGAATAGTTTACGGAGGAAGAACATGATCCTCTTGCATCTGGACCTGCCAGTGTTCAGCGCTGCCCGAACAACCTCACTGTCGGTCACGATCATGACCGTGCTGTTTGCCCAACTTGTCCCCCAACGAAGGCAGGCTGCGTACACCGCCCACATTTCTTGGATGTTGATGTGGGACGAGCCTACGTCAGGTGGGGGGAGAAGGTGGTGGTGGCCGGCATAGGAAGCGAGGGGTTTGTTGGCTCCGTCGATAAAGGTGCCAACCACCCCGTCGTGACCATGGAGGGCTCCAAATCCCCACTTAGAAGCATCGCTGTAGGTTGCTACTACAGGAGCAAACTTCCCGAGGATCCTAGCCTTGCCGTTGAATCGCCTCGCAAAGCGTAGCCACCAGTCCAAGTCCTCCCTTATCCCCTTGCCTAGTCGGGCTCTATGGTGAGGTTGTTTGAGGCTGGCCATCAGGTCGTATATACACCTAGAAAACGTCCTCCCACCCCTAATGACCTTGGAGCAGTGGGCCAGCAGGCCCCCAACACGCTCGAGTTCCTTCTTAGATGCCTTCCTACGCCCCTGAAGACTGTTAAGCACTCTTATTGTCAAGGAGTCTACGTCGATCCCGAGGAACCGGACCTTGGTGTCGGCCTTACTCACTTTCTTGAAGCTTACAAAGAAACCGATCCGCCTAAGGATCGCGATCAGCTTCCTCTGAGCCCTCTCGACCTCTGACCTAGTTCCGGCCACGAGACAGAAGTCGTCCAGGTAGTTAACTATCCGGTCAACTCCCTCCCGAACACAGCATCTCACGATAAAGTCCGAGATCTTCGAGAATACGTAAGGGCTCGAAGAGAGGCCCATGCAGAGGCGGTTGTCAAGAAAGTGAGAGAAGGCCTGGTCACCGGGTCTCTTGTAACGGAGGCCTTGAAGGTGGCGGTCCTCGGGATGGATTGAGACCGACCTGTAGGCATCCTTGATATCGACAGTGCCGAGCGCGTCACCCCGTTCAAGCATGTCCGTCACGTCGTCGAGACCTTTGTAGGAGAACTTAAGGCATACCTGGTCCGTGAAACCATTGACAGAACTGTCAGGCGGCACACTGCAATCGATGACCACGCGCCCACCACCGTCGTCCTTGGGGACGACGAATGCATCGTGAGTGCAGGGCGCGGGGGCAGTGACGGCGGAGATGAGGCCATCTCGTTCCTCATCCCTGAACTTCCCGTCAATGATCCCACCCTCCCAGGCTGACCTACTGCGAGTCTTAGTAGGGGCGTAGTTAGCAGCACAGCCGGGATTGATTACCCGGAAACCGAAAGTAACTCCGGTAATAATGTATAACCAGTCGGGGTCGGTGTCGCCATGCAGAAATAACTCAGTGAAGACTCTACATGGTCTGAGCTGGGTGGCGACACCGGCAATCTTGTGAGTACAATCACAATAGCCCCGAACACACTCTCTGGTGACCTTAATTGTCACCGGCGTACCCCCTTCAAGTTCCCTAATGTGAACTAGGAGGCTGCCCCCATCAACTTGCTCGACGAACAAGCGGTCATAGCGACTGGAACCTGCCGGACTCAACCAGCGCAATCCAATACCCGGAGATTTATCATGGATCCGGCTTTCCCTAGTCTCCCCCAGACTAGCTGTATCGACCCCGGCTGTAGAAGAAACAACGAATCACCCTATTCTAGCAATGGTCATTTATAAAATGAACCAACTGACAACAGATGGGTATGATATCCACCTGTGCTGGGTGCCTGGCCATGCTGGCATACAAGGAAACGAACGAGCTGATCGGGCTGCGAAGAAGGCCCTGAACTGTGATCTTGAACCGTGTCTGATCCCTCACTCTGATCTGAAACCACTAATAGCCACCCACATAAAATCCAAATGGCAACATGAGTGGGATGAAAACATCAATAAACTTAAAGAAATTGAACCATCTGTGGGAAAGCCACCACAGACTCATGCGGGAGGTCGGCGGGACCAAGTGGTCCTTAGCCGCTGCCGTATTGGCCACTCGTGGCTTACACATGCTTTTCTGCTCAAGGGGGAACCTCCCCCTGAATGTATTGGGTGTCAGTCCCCACTGACACTCAAACACATTTTACTAAGTTGCGTTGATTTTTTGGCCCTGCGCCAACAGTTCTACACTGCAGACAGTATGCATGACCTTTTTACTAAGGTAAAACAGGAAAACATTTTAGCCTTTTTGAGGGCAGCTGGACTGTACCACCTTATATAGTTTACTAAATGGATTCTATTAATTATTAATGAAACTTTTCTTTTTCTATGGGAATTTGTTTCCCTTGACCACAGATATATGATTGTGAGCTTTCTAATTTAATTAGTGTCTATTGGCACATAATTGATTGTCTGCTTTTACATGTAAAAGCGATGGTTTGAACAAAAAACAAACATTTCTCGCCGTGAATATGGCCTATGCTGCCGACACGGCGTAAAGCAACCACCAATCAATCAATCAATCAACAGTATAATGAACATTGGCATTGGGGCAAGGGTCGACAGTATCAGTCTTGGCGGGGTCAGGCGTACTCGCGTAAACAACAGTGGGGGAAATAGTCCCAAGGTCTTTCACAGCGTGGCCCCGGTTGGCGCCCAAAGGGCCATGATCAGTGACGCCCATATCAGTCCCAGAGTCATCAGCAGCAGTGCTCCACTCATGGGTCTGGCGATTATCGGTTTTAAGAACCCACGGCTTCCTAGGTCATTCTTTGCACTTCTGTCGTGTGTGTGACTTCGATCCACACGCGGAGCAGGCGTGTGAGAATCGACAGCCCGAGCGTGTGCATCCTGTGTCGCCGTTCCAGGCGTAGCAAGACCTACGGACCCCCCGGGCAGGAGAGTGCTTCGCGGCACTGCGTTGCCAGGGCGAGCCCTTCTTCTGCCTCATATTGTGCGATTGTCTCCCCGAGCTTGCGTATTGCCAAGATGTGGTCCCCGTGAGCACTGTCTTTATAGTGGTCATCCATCGCTCTTGCTGATACAAAGCTTACGTGTTCGATGAACACCCTATAGTCTGATGCGGTCAAGCCTTGGATGTCCAAGCACCCATTTACAGGATGCTCTTAACAGCTCGTGGGCGTTCATCTTCCTGACATCTTTTCCTTGACCGTACTTGCGCAGCGACCACTTACTTCTTCTCCTACGTGAAGAGCTCCCGCTGCTCGATCTGGACGACCGCCTCCTCCTCCTACTCGACCCTCGTGAGTGTCGACGAGAACGACCGTATGAAGAGTGTCCGTCATCCCGGTCGAATCCTTGAGTCCACGATGGCGGAGGGAGGGCTGCTTCAGTCGTCCTTCTACGGTCGTCCGTAGTCGCGTCGTCCTGGCAGGTCGAGTGCCCGTGGGTGGTGCGGTTGCCTCCCCATCGTCCATCATCTATTGTCACCGTCCCGCGTCGACTCCGTCGTCTGTCCCGCTCTTCCATCAGCGCAGCTAGCTCGTCTTCCAGGTCGGCGACGCGCATCTCCGACTTTATCTTGTCGATTGGAGTTTGAAATACGGAGGCAAAGTGACTGCCCGGGGCAGATATCGCCCGGTGGTGGTGCTCGGGCCCGACTAGCCGGGGCAAATCCCGGGCAGGTCAGCGATTGGACAATAATATAATTAACAAGTATACGGAATAATAATAATAATGAAACTCCGCCTGTTTTATATTTGCATAATTCATTATGCATCCTATATACACTGCAAACATAGGTTTTGCAATAAGACAATAACCAATCATTATTGACTCTGCTTGGAGACCATTCTGCTGTGATTATTTTGACAGTATTATCGCCCACCTCACTATCGATTTCCGCTTTTTTTTTTCCCGCTGCCAGATCACTTTCATCCCTGAATCATAAGATGACTAATAATCTGGTGTTCATTTTAGGCTACAGCATTCCAGGACATGACTATTATGGTCCGGCGGCCGGCTCTGGAGGTGCTTGAGTGCATGAAGGTCGCCAACTATAACCTGCCTGTCCTCAGATACGTCTTCTGTATCCTCCACTAAATAATAATCGACATCTAATTTTATTATTTGTTTATTATCCGATTTTGATTTATTCTTAGTAAATCAGAATAAGATGATACATAATTGTATGAAGCGTTAATTAGTTTGATAAATGAATACCATCTACATTTTATTGAAGAAAAGAGGGCACAATTTTAACATGTAACATGTCAGTTAAGTTTGAAAATATATGTACCCCAGCGGTAGTGGCAACAGTATTATCAACCAACAAAAATTTAGGAAGTAGACAATTTAACAACAAATGTTGGAGGGGTCGGGTGAAGTACATAATTTTAGTAACCAAATAGGAAATTTGGAATATGCCAGACCTGCCTACCCATACCAATTTTGCGTGTTTTGTACAAAGATTTAAGCCCAAAGTATGCCGATTTTGTGTGTAAAGGAGTTTGGAAAGTACGCACCTTTTTTGGAAGTAGGCCTACACAATGCTTTTCACTGGAATGGCCAAATATGAAATTTGTGGTAGGCAGGTCTGTCATCATCATCTGGATAGTATAATGTTGGTAATTCCCTTAACTGTATCCTCAGATGGCTATCAGGGCTGTGGTAAAACTATATCGCTTGGTCACGTGATGCATAACTGTGCTCGGGAAGGATGGCTACTACTACATGTACCATGGGGTAGGTTTCAGAACGGCTAACTGGGCGTGTTAAAAAAATATCACGACATTTGTTGGGTATGGGGCCGTCCAAAGTTACCAACATTTTCACGGCCGTAGAAAGCATACAGGAAATTGTTCATAATTTTCGGTGACGTTTTTTTGTTTGTTTGTTTGGTTGTACATCAGGCGACCACATCCGGTCATTATACATTAGTTGATTAAAGTTGGATAGTCCGATGGTTTTGAGTTTCTGACATTTTTCTGAGATAAGTATATTAAATTGATCATTATAATCTACCTTACTTTAGTTTGAAGTAATTTTAATCGAAATGGCTACCTTTTGAGATATTTGCAATTCAAACATGTGAAAATAATTTTGGCAAGTACGCCAAAACTCTGTACCATAGGCTTCTGCAGTAACATGTTCTATTAAATTGACTCAGTGTTCCCTTCTATGTGGAAATAAATACTTAATAAGTGCACCAGTATCTACGTTAGATATGTAGAATCAAATCTAGATAATTGTTTTGATTTTGAAAACTTGATGCTTCATCGGACTGTGCAGCTTTAAGGTGGAGAATTTTCAATCGCAGACAATTGGGTCTTCTTCATTGCATTTCTCCTTACCCTGTACTGACAATGTTGAACACCAGGCTAGGTAGCAATAAGTATCAATAAGTATCAATTTTAACATTATCGGTTTGACTCAACCGGGCATTGAACATAGGTGGTTTGAATCCCATGACCTACCAACACGGATGGTGAGCACTCAACTCATTTGACCACCTGGTCTGAGTCTGTAGTAAAATGTTGATGTGTGCTACTTTGGGGGGTAGGGGAAGGGGGTCCTAAAAAGTAGTCCTCTTTGTACTACCTTCAAAATGTTGAACAACTTTGGACGGCCCCTTACACAATGCCAACAATATGATCTATATATTATAAATGTTTCTATAATGTCAACTATGCTATCCACATAGTTCGCATCTAATTATAGTAATACATTAATTTTAATAGTAGGATCTTTTTCTGTGATTTAGGCCATGTCTGTGGTTTTGCATTTCGAATTTGTAACGGTGACCATTAATCATTGATTCTGCTATATTCAATTTTTCAATGACTTCTATTCTGAAATATCATATTCACAGGGTCAGTATAGGGTCTGGAGAGTCTTGAACTTCTTTTCCCCGCATTTCAAGGCCTTGAATTTAATCGATTTTGGGTAATTAGACTTGAAAAGCCTTGAATTCCATTAAACTGTTCCCAACGATCTAAATTAGTCTGAATTCGCTATTCGCCATCATTGTTTTTTCCTGAAATCCAAATGAAAATAGTCTTGGATTCCTATCCAAAACAGCCTTGAATTCCATATCTTAACCTGTGTACAGACCATGTATCCATTGTACAACAACAAAATATTGAGAGAGAAAATGTTATTATTAATCTTATTTTACAGCTGCCCACTGGAACCGCTACTACCGGGAGTCTCAGGTGTCCTCATACAAGACCACGAGCTTCGATCAACCCCTCTCTGGCATGGAATGGCTAATACAGTTCAGGAAAATCAATGACCAACGCCTGAAGGAGTTGGATGTAATTTATAAATCAACCATTTTTGTTCTTCTTTGTTGTGTACCTCTAGATGTGCAACTGAATTAAAAATGTATTAGTTTCAGTGTGGTTTCATGAAGCTCGGTTGTATTCTATCTGACAGGTTATTTCATCCAAAGATTTTTTTAATTGGACAGCAGAAATGATATATATATTCTCATTTCGAGACAGGTTGACTTGACTGGACGTGGTGGCTAAATCGGTAGAGCGCAGGCTTACCGTGTCGTTTGTTGTTGTTTGTTTGTTGTCGTTTTATGTCCTAGCAACATCTAAGGTCAGGACGGGTACCGACTTGTGACAGTGCGCACTCATGGCGACTTTATAGTGCTGTCTCACTGGGAAACCAGGCCGCCGGCACCATGACCTGGTATCCCACTCAGTCACATTATCCTGACACTGAGCACACCAGTCCTTGCCCTGTCCTAATAATGCAGAGCGCCTGGCTAGGAAATGACAAATATCAATTTTTAAGTCATTGGTTTGACTCGACCAGGGTTCGAACCCACTATCTACCAGCACGGGAGACGGCCATCCCGTCTTACCATGTGGAAGGTCGGTAGTTTGAATCCCATCGGAGTCATACCAATAACTTATCAAATTGATACTTGGTGATACCTAGCCTACCGCTTCTCATTAATAGGACAGGACAAGGACTGGGCCGCGTTCAGGGTCCGTCTCGCAGGTGCCGCGGAGACGTCTCGGCGATGCTTTTTGGCTTATTTGCATTCAGGGTCCATCTCGGCGACGCCTCCCTTTTCCAGTCGTTTCAGCCAATCACAGCGCAGCTTGTCCATTGCAAATGGCTGCCGCCTATGGGGGCGGCCATTTTCGAGGCGACCAACTGCTGTTGTCGTTCAGACTAGCCTGACGTCATGGGCACCTCCGAGACGGAGCCTGAACGCGGCCCTGGTTAGCATAGGATATCGGGTCACGGTGTCGATGGCCTGGTCTCCCATGAGAGCGCACTGTCACAAGTTGGTGCCCGTCCTGATATGACCTTAGATGTTGCCAGAATGTAAAACAACACAAACAAACATCACTTAATGTTTAAAACAATCGGACAGCAGAAGTGATAGATATATACTCATTTTAAGGTGGGTTCCTGACCAATTACAAATGTATTTACTTGTAGTTTTCTTCTTTTAAACTAAATTTAATTTGTAGCGGGGTGGAGATTGAAACAGTTGTATAAAGTAGAAAAATATCTACACCATACTCACGTGATCCTCACCAGTATTCATAAGTAGGGGTTCTTTACATGGCAAGTTCTATAAATAGGTATCCCAAGAGAGCACTCCACGCTGGTGGAAATGCATCGTTTGGCACCAACAAAAGCTCATTCTGAACTCACTATAGTTCATCTAAAAATCTACCCATAGAAATGAACAGTACATGTATTAAAGGCTTATGAACTGCTCTTTGTGTATCCTCTATTTATATTTGTGTCACTGTATAGATTCTTTTAGTAGAAATGATATATATGATAGCTAAATTTGTCCATTTCACAACTATTAGCTGCATCTCCAGATTATCAAGAATTGTTGGGGCAACATTCAATTAAATTTCTGCAAGACCCCATAACTCCCACATGTTCAAAATCATATAGAACCGCTAGAGCAGATTCTTAGCCACATTTTAGTATCAATCATCAATGAGAACTTTGAACGGAAGTATTATTAAAAAACGTTTAAAAACTTCAAAATGATGCCAAAACCGGCTCATAATTCTCACAATATATTTTTTTATATCATTAGAAAGCTAATTTTGTCCTTTTAAATAATAAAATAATTGTTTTCTATACCACATGGGGTAATGCGCAAAAATGCGTGAACGCAAGGCTAAATAAATGCTGGTGTTCTACTAAATAACCAATGTTGACAGAGGGACTGGTACTAGTAGGTATCCCAAGTCATTTTTGCAAATCAATAGAAAGTACCATATTTCGATATAGTTTCATAAGGTCTAAATAAAAAGTTGTAGGCTTTTTAATATGGACAAAAATGATGCAAAAATCAGCTATTTTGGCAATTTGCATGAAACCCACATTTCAGACATCAATAATTCGAAATATAATGCCCACATGAACTTGTCTTTCAGGACTCTGTGTTATCTATATGCATATATTGTCTATTTTTTTCCAGAGTAATGACATCATTATTTTTCGAGATATTGGCCATTCAAAATGGCAAAAAACACAAATTGCCACTTGTCACTATGAGAATTTAAAAGGTATGAGGTACATAAATGCTTATATCTAAAGAAATACACAACCAATATCCTTAAAACTTTACCCAACTATCCACAACATCATGTAGTAAAAATGAGTTACCACAAACAAACCAATATTAGTATAGTTTCAGAATAATCATGATAATTGTTGAGGAAATTACATAAATTTAAATTTTGCATACCAATTAAGGGGTAGGATTTACACTTTCGGATGTAGTTTGTTGGAGATTACCACAAATCTTTATGTAATCATCCGATCTTAATGAACTTTGTGTCATTTTACTTCTCCTGGTAAGAGCTATGGAACTATATCAAAATATGGTCATTTCTATTGAATTGCAAAAATGACGTGGGATATCTACTATAAAGAACAGGATTATTTTATTGTGATAATTTTCATGTAAAAAGAACAAATATATATTTACTTATAACTTCTCCGATATGAGATCACCCAATCAGGAAGCCGTTTCAGATCCAAGAGTGGTTTTGGATAGCCAGAAATATGGGGGCTTTTTTTCTATTCATTGAGGGGCAGAACTAATAGCTATTTCTGAAGAGTGATTTTATCGGTGCTATTTAATTGTATTGACTATTTCAGTATCCCAAAGTAGACCCAGTGATTCATGTATTTTCTATTGGGTGTTAGTTAATAACTTAGAAAATTGTACATGTTGCTACCTGTACAATGAAGACGCCCAATTATCCAGCATTGCAATTTGCCCTGCTTAATCAACAAATGTAACAAACACCGACAAAAAAACCCATAAAAAACACTTGCGCAAGCAGCCATTTTTTCCTAGTGCCTCTTTGCATTTCGTCAATGACTTACCAAATTTGATACTTTTTGCTACCTAGCCTCCTAGCTTTTGGCATTAATAGAATATGACAAAGACTGGTTTGCTCAGTAACTGGATAATGTGACTGAGTGGGGTATCAGAATTCAGATTGTCACAGTCTCCCAGTGAGGCAACACTATAAAATTGTCATGTGTACGCACTACACTTAGTAGTTTGCACTGACCTCTCAGGCAAGGAGCCGCATAGACAGGTAGGTGTGGATAGGGTGGTGACATCAGGGAGCCTAGGTAGTGTAATGGTTAGCACACTAGCCCGGAATGCAAGAGATGTGGGTTCGATTCCCAATATTTCCCATTTTCATCACTCCATGACACTACTCTATATAAATTATTACCTGTAAATTACTGAGTGCTGAACTTCATTTTACAGATCAAACTGAAAAATCGGTACGTTTGGAACAAACGGGAAGCAGCTGAAGTTGGTAGTACGCTAGCAGAAATCATAGAATTTGTAAGTTTAATGATTCAAGTTTCCCACACTGAACTTCTTCCAATAATAAATTGTTTTACGATTTGTGTTCACAACTTTATATATGTAATTATGAATAGAACTACAAAATAAATTTCACGAACTATGCTTAAATGATTGCTACTCTGGAAACATTTAATTTCAATGGTCATATGGTAACATGCTTATGGAATATTTTCTGCTTATTTAATCTAGTACAGAATTCTGCAATTAAGGTTCTATATCTGTGGGCCATGATTTTCATCAGTCCGTCCTGATATGACCTTAGATGTTGCCAGGACGTAAAACTGAAACGACCAACCAACATCTTCTCAGTTCCTTAGAAAGTATGGAGTGTTTATTATCGAAACATTCGCACTTTTCTTTATATATTTCTGACAAATTGGCAATTTCATGGAAGCTGCTTCATATTTGGTGTGTCCGTTCTGTTACCTGGTCCGCGCTCAAGGTACGCCTCAGAGAAATTCCTGATGTCATGCTAGTCTGAACGAATTTAACTGTCTGGTGCTTCGAAAATGGTGGCCTCCATAGGGGGCCGCCATTTGCAATTGAAAAGAACATCTCTAATTGGCTGAAACCACTGAATCTGGTGGCGATTTTTTAGGCGCTTTTTGCCTCCTACCTGAAAAGGGAGTCGACTCCAAGGCTTACCCTGAATACAAATAAGCCAAAAAGACGTCGTGTAGCCATCTCCGAGTGGACTCCAAGGCGTACCTTGAACGCACAGTAGTTGATCGTTTCGTTGTGCGCTCCATGTAAATTTTATTTCAACAGACATCCTTCTTGTAGTTGTTTCAATCTGCACAGTTAGATAAAAGCATTAAATTTCTTTTAATGGAAAAAAATTACCTAGATTTATCTTACATATCCATTTATTGGTGTATAGAAAGGAACACTAAATCAAATCAATATTTCTTGATATTGTTGATGGTTAGTGTCCATTTTGAATTATTTGTTCATGTTTTCAGTTTAGATATCGCCAAATGAGGCCATTAATCCTACAATCTAGAATATAGTTAATTATAATGATCAACCTAGAGTATGGTAGATTATAATGATCAACCTGACATATTTTTAATATGGCAGAAACTCAAAAACATCGGGCTAAGCAACTTTAATCAGATAGGGAATAACTTACCAGTCTGTTTCTGTAATGGTGAAATGCCACAATGATCTGGTGTAATCTGTGTCACCTTATTGCCCATGTTTCACTCGCATGAAAGTAACGTGACTGCATAGGCGAAGGAATCACTCCTAGATTTCTAATTCAGCCCCTTTTTTTCCTTGTTTGATTTCGATCTATCCTTTGTATCCTTGATCTGTCCTGTTTCATACGACTATCCAAACAAATAGCATCACTATATTCAATTGATGAGTTTACAATTGATTGAACTATGACAACATTTGTCAACCTTGTCAAGAGTTGTAATTATAAATCCTGTATTTTGTCTTTTTACTTTTACTGTGTATTATAATTACCAATTAAAGACAAAAACCAACGTGTAAATTGTTCCATTAACTATCCCCCTTGCGCGCCCCCAAAAACTAACTCCACAAAAAACACAAAAAAAGACATTAAATCTAATTCAACGGTAATGGTGTTTTAGAGAATTGTTAGCTCAGTAGGAATGGTTTGTTAATAAACAAGATGGCAATGTATAGCCATTCTGTTAAAACGAATAAAGCTATTTGTGCGGTCTCATTTTATTGCAATGTTAGGGGCTATCCCGGAGCAAGTACACATGTGATGTGGTCGGAGCAGTGCTGAAAGAAATCAAGTTACAGGCAGCAGAAAAGGGGTACGTTAACCCACGTGTGTGCGTGTGTTTAATCTAAGTCTAAGACATTCTCTTTTTGCGTTCCAGCTGGAAGACACCTAGGTGTGGGTATGCCATAAACAAGTATAGTTATGTGTATTTATTTTCGTAATTACATTCTCTTTAGCTAGTTTCTAATACATAATGCTTATAGTATGTGTATTTATTTTCGTAATTACATTCTCTTTAGCTAGTTTCTAATACATAATGCTTATAGTATGTGTATTTATTATGACCTTTTTACTAAGGTAAAACAGGAGAACATTTTAGCCTTTTTGAGGGCAGCTGGACTACCACCTCATATAGTTTACTAAATAGAATCTATCAATTATTAATCAAACTTTTCCTTTTCTATGGGAATTTGTTTCCCTTGACCACAAATATATGATTGTGAGCTTTCTAATTTAATGAGTGTCTATTGGCACATAATTGATTGTCTGCTTTTACATGTAAAAGCGATGGTTTGAACAAAAAACAAACATTTCTCGCCATGAATATGGCCTATGCTGCCGACACGGCGTAAAGCAACCACCAATCAATCAATCAACTATTATTAGGTCACATGACTGGGCGACTTAGTTTTAAGGCAACCCTGTCAACCATTTAAGGATACCCATCCTAAAATGACCTAAGATGTTGCTGGGGTGTAAAACAAACAACCAATATTTAACGCGTTTTATGAAATGTATGTTCATTCATAAACTGGAGTTGAATGGTTGGTTGCTTCATTCATTCAAGGGATTATGAGGTGGTATTTTTTACACTTCAATGTTGTTGAAAATCTTATTTGCTAATTCACATAACTAGTATATTTTGTAACTAATGTCATTCCTCCTATATTTAGTGTCAAGGTGCTGGTCGCAGTAGATGGTGTGAACGCATTCTGGGAAACTTCAACCATTAGGAGAATTGAAGACAAAAGTTATGTAAGTCGACATGATGATATTGAATCACTTCTGGGCATTAATCTATAAAGCTGTACTGTTAGGGAAATCTAACTAACTAATCGTTGTAAATTAGTGGCAGGTCATTATTGATGACTTATAATAGTGCACATTTGACGACGCTTACTTCTGTTAGTATTTAAACATCTGGCTTTTAAAATGTAACCTAAGCTATATTTCTGCAGAAGGATTGTGATATAGGTGCTATCCGTTACATATCCACAATTAGTTCCATTCTCCGCCCACCACACCCCCTCTACAATACATACCTAAGTAAAAGGGTGTCATGGTTAGCTTCCCAGTAGAACCGTTTTGCAGTTATTCATTTTATTTTTATTTTTATTTTTTTACTAAATGTATTTTATTCAGCGAATAATGTCTTTTGTCAGCGCCAGAGCACTGGTCTTCCGGCCGTTAATTACAATTTGTTGGTACATAAATGACAATATCAGTTGCAATAATAACCACATGAAAACCTGTTCGATAATAGAAGCATAATATAAATTGACTATTTGTCGTAATAGTAACTGCATGCAATTCCAGTTCAACATATGTATTATGCACTTGGTGAGCATGCATCAATAAATGTACAAGATGACTCTAGAATTGTGTTTAAACACTTCTTTCTTCCTTTGTTTTCTCTCTTCTCTTTTCAAAAAGATATAACATATCTACAATACACATATATATATATATATACTATATTGCAAATATGCAAATCAGTGGATCCAATCACCAATAGCAAATGCGGAAACCTGGCCATTTAAAAAAAACAATTTTTTTTATCCCATCACGAGTGCTCCGTTCTGTGTGGCCTAATGATGGGATCGCGGTCTGAGATTGCAGTGGGGACTTACATCAGACAGGTTTTATGTCAATTTAAAGGGAAATTTTAGGTAATAGGTTTTGAAAGAAGGTGTAGTAGGGGTGGGGTAAGGGCGGGAAGGGGATCAGCATGCAGAGCTGTGTAGTGCATTTGAGAACATTTATATATATATGTATGTACAATCTTTAATTTGATAAATCCATTGCAATACTGGATGACGGGCTCATGTATTTCTATTTCGACCCAATCAAGTAATAGATGCTCTAAAATAATAGTTATGTGGCAACCTCTGAATTAGCCAAGCTTGTATAATAATTGATTTGTTCATCCTATTATTTAACATGACACTTCTTAGGAATATAAAAACATGACCCATTTTATTTAACTGAATTTGAAGTATTTTAAAATTCATTCATTTCATGCCCACAGCTACGTAGACACTGATGGGTAGTTAAAGTTGCATAGTCCGATGGTTTCTAGTTTCGGTCAATTTTGTAGATAAATATATTAGGTCCATTGCGACAATCTACCTTAGTTTAGTAACTTCTATTTGATTTTAAATGGTCAACTTTTGATATATTCGAAGTGGAAACATGCAAGATTACTTTTTTCGCCAGTAACGGGTTCTATTCAATTTACTCAGTATGCCCTTCTGTGCAGCAACAAATGTTTAATATGTGCACCAGTATCCAAGTTAGATGTGTAGAATCAAATCTTGATAATTGTTTTTATTCCGAAAATGTATACTTTCATCGGATTATTCAACTTTAATGAATTAATTATTCACTGTTCTTACTGTTATAATCTTCCTTAGGTGGAATCAAAGAATCTGACACTTGCTCACAATTTCATGAAGATAATCCGAAACGATTGGGTAAGTTCACATATTAAATTTTAAAGAGTAAAGCTTTTATTTAACGACGCCTCTTGGCCACATTGATTTTCCTGTCATCGGCTATTGGACATCGAACATTTGGTCATTCTAGCATATTTCCTTGGATGAAACCCGCTACCGCCACATAACTTAATAAATAAGTGACATGAATACAATTCTCATTGGTCCCATAAAGTTACATATACATGTATATGTTTAAAAAAACGGAATTCAAGTCCAGGGAGTATTGTGTTGTAATTGCAGTAGTGTTCAGTGTCCAATGAGTTTTTTGCTGGAGTAAATCTGGCAACCCATCGATTTGACAATTGAGGTGAAACTTGATTCACTCACATTCCTTTTATTTTGTATGCTGGAGAGGACATGAGTTTATTTACGGAGCGGCTACATGATGGGTGTAAAGTTTCGTTTTATTTCATCAAATTCAAAAACGGTATTGGGCCAAACAGATGGCAACTTATGCTCTGAAAAAGAATTTAATATATGGGTCGTTAAATGGTAAAGGGTGCCAAAGTGTGACACGAGGGTCAAAAATGAATATTGTGTATTTTCCTAATCTTTTCATTGATTAACCAACTCTTCTCCATATATATCCTGGTAATGTGAAGTAAAAGATAGTTGAGGTTACCATTTTGTCAGAAAAACCAGAACTAATTGAGTAGCCAGCTCCAAGTGTGGATTTATTAATCAAATCAATTATTTAATCAAAATTATTGCATGAAACAATTAATTTTTACCTCGTGGTCTCCTAAGTATAGAAATGCACTGTAAAGAAATCTGCATGGGATGATTATATTTTTCCCAATTTTGAATTGTGGATGATAGAAGGGGACACCAAAAATAATATGGAACTTCAATTTCAATTTTCTTCCATAAAGCTTTCTAGAAAAATTATATTACTAGTCATGGTACTAGGAAATAGCCTTACACATGCAACAATAGCAACTATTTTTTTACTGAAGCTCTGGTATCCCCAGGATAACACATTTCCTAATGGGGGACCTCCGACTTTTTAGTTCAAATTCCTGCCGTTCGCGTCTCCACTGAACGAGTGGGCCTATTCGGCAAACTGTCACACTGCAAACCCAATGACTATGAGCAATCTTCATACAGAAGAAGTCAAATATCTCTAAAACCACAAGACCTACAGACAAACCACTTGGTATACATATAGAAAACATACAACGAATACATTATATTAAATTTCTAAGGTTAGGGTTCTGTATTTCTATTAATTTTGAATAAAGTAAACGTTTTGCACTGGGCGTACCGCCAAACTCAGTGCATTGTCAATGGCCGTGAGCAATCTTCATACAGAAGAAGTCAAATATCTCTAAAACCACAAGACCTAGAGACAAACCGCTTGGTATACATATAGAAAACATACAGTGAATAGATTGTATTAAATTTATAAGGTTAGGGTTCTGTATTTCTATTAATTTTGAATAAAATATACGTATTGCACTGCGCGTACCGGCAAACTCAAAGCATTGTCAATGACCGTGTAGGCCCACTAGTACCGATGCGCCACCAAGTGTCGGAAAATGAACTACGCCACATGTCCCCCATTTAACAAGCATGGGACAAGCAGGGGACATGACAGTTACGTCCAGAACCAGTTTGATCACCCTGGAATATTAGATTAAAAAATATATATGTATTCATATTTAATGAATATTTATTTCAAGTAGGAGTCTTTTATTATTTCATTGACTGACAGGTAATATTCTATGCAAAATAAAGGTCTAGTAGGCTGTAAATGGGTCCAAATTCTCCATGTAACAAATTTGTGCCTTTAAAACACCATATTTCTTTTATGAAAATACTTTTTTTTCACGTCACATTAGGTCTTAATTTTTCAGATCTATCTCTCCAAAGTGTAAGAATACCAGTTCTATAAAGAAAATACCTCCTCTACTCTTTCCATAATTGTTTTTGACCATTACATACTGAAAAATACATTGGCCCCCATTTACCATGAAACCATATAAGTAAAGTGTAACGGGTGGGCAGGTGGTAAGCCTAAGCAGAGGCGTTAGCTGCAGAACCAGAGAACCCGCCTTGTTTATTGATGGCTTTGAAGGCGGAGCCACCTATCGGCTGAATTTGGCATTAAGTAGGTGGCGCCAGCATTGAGGCTGCTGCCGCAGCTGGGAATGCCAGCAGTGGCGGCCACTGCCTCTGGTTGTTGTTTTGGGGGAGTTTTCAGTTGCATTGGTGCGCTGAAGGCTGCAAATCTGCAGCACTGTATGGGAACCTCTGAAAGTGGTCCCATGTGGTCAGGAGTTAGCTTCCGATGGGTAGTGATCAAAGAAACTTTGGGGGGGGGGGGGGGGGGGGGAAAGGGAAAAGGCAGCCTAAGAGCCCAACCACAGTCCTCTGAGAGGGCTGGGGGAGGCTGGGTGGTTGGTGTAGTTTTCCGCCCCAGTAATACCCTAGGCCATACCGGGACTTGCACCGACTTGGGACAGCGTGCACTCATGGTGACTTTATAGTGCTGCCCCACTGGAAAATCAGACCGCTGGCACCATGACCTGATGTCCCACACAGTCACATTATCCTGACGCTGTGCACCCAATCCGTGTCCTGACCTCATAACGCCAAGCGCCGAGCAGCAACAGGTACCTATTTTATAAGTCATCGGTTTGACTCGACCAGAATCCAAACTTCTGTCCCTCCAGATTCACCGGTATGCACAGCAAGTCCGGCCAAGGCCAGAGGAACAAGTGAAGTGAGGCTGGAATTAGTTAGACAGTGGGTGGGGTTACGTGTTGTTAGTGAAAATTAGTGGTTAGTTGGTAGTGGTGTCAAGTCAGGTAAGGGGATGAGGTGGGGCCTGCTAGTCCTCGGAGTCAGGTCTGAGCGACCGAAAGCGTTGATGATATCTGCGTTCTGGTGGTAGAAGCGAGCAGGTGCGTTCCAGGATGACTTTGAAATCCTGGTGAGGATGGCCAGTCCGGCCCTATTGACGTTGAGTTGGCGGTCAGAGTCCTCCATGAAGTCATTGATGGCAGATCTGTCGACAGCGCCACATGAGGCGAGTATGTGGGCCACATTGAAGATCTTAGTGCCGCAGGGACAGCGCTGGAGGTTTGGGGAGATCAATCCAAAGGCGGTAGCCAATCCTGAAGCGGTTACCGGTGACTTGGGTAGAAGCAGGAAGGCTGACTGTATGGGGGATGTTAGTTCTGACCAGGGTGTCCCAGAGCCAGCTTATTGACTAAGGGTTCCGTACTTGTTCCTTCTGTGTGGCGCGTTCCCAGAGTTTGGTGGTAGCTCGAGAAGCGGCGGTGGTCAGTTTGGTGATGGAGGGAGGGATGGCTGTCTGAACGTCTGCTCGGATGGCACCAGCTAGAGTGGCACAGTCTGCCTGGTCATTACCATAGAGTCATATGGGAGGGGACCCATATCAGGACTGTTGAGGAGTGCCTGATGTCTGGTCGAGATTATAATCTGGATCACGTCAATAAGGGAGTGTCGGGTATTTGGGCGGGCGATCTCTTTGATGGCATTCAGAGAGTCGGTAATGATGATGGCACGTGAGTTGTGGAGGTCTTCGAGGGCCAAGTGAATGGCGCTGACAGTGGTATCGAGAGTGGAAGCAAAGTCTGACACCCTGGTGGTGTTCTTTGTATGGGAGAAGGGGATGAAGATTCCGGCTCTGGCTCCTCCTGATGTTGGGTTAAGGGAGCCATCAGTGTAGACCGTCTTAGCGAGGGGGATGACCGCCTTCGCCTGAGTTATGGCCTCGAGAGCCAGGTAGTGGATTTCTGGGGTGGCGTAAACCGCCTTTGCAGCAACTAGGTTGGTGGTTTGGGTTTCCACTGGAATGGAAAACCATGGTGGCTTGTGAGGGCTCAGGGCAGAGTCTGCAATGTGGAGTCCTTGAGGGTGGTGATGGCGTCCTTGACACGGTGCCTCTGGTGAGTTGGCGCGGAGGCTTGAAGGGCTTGCTGAGGGGGCGTGAATTGCTGTTTCACGCTGAATCACAAAATTATGAACAAGTGACAGACTTAATAATTGATGTTCAAGAAACATCTGTAGGAGAGTTCATTGAGCCTCAACAAAATTGTCTAACCACTTAGGTCTATGGCTCGTGGTACTTAAAGTCTCCAGTTATACCTAGTGGCAACGGGAACCGTACTCCAACAAATGCTCTCCAAGCACAACCTTGTTTAGTTTTATGTTTATAGAACCAAATATGTGTGGGGAGAGTAGTGCTGAGGTCAGGGGGGGGGGTTCTGAGGCTGGGACTAGCTGGCAGCTCTTGTTTTAAAAATGGCTGCGTGAGTGGAGAGAAGGGAGAGTAAAACTGGGGTATTTTCAATTTTCTTTTAGAGTAGTTCAACCAGGAAATATATTTGTGTAATGTAAAATAAATTCAATGAGAAACACATATAGATGAAAAGTTTTTTTTTGTTGAATGTAAAAAGGTTTTGGACTGTATGGGGTTTGAACCCACATAACCAAACAACTTCAGATTACAAGTTCAACACTCTAACCACTAGGCCTCAGTGGCCACACATCATTAGTATTCTCAGTTCAGGTTATTTCTGTATAGGACGTCACATATATAAGGTGTGTATGTATGTGTGTGTGTGTATGTATGTATGTAAATGTATGTTTTGCGTGCATCCGTTTGAAATTTGTCAGTTAAGCCCCAGTCACACAGCGGCCTGTGTTCGCTTGCGATCACTTGGCGACCAAAAGTCTGCGAGCTCCTTACAACAAAAAATGAAACAATTTGTTACAAACTATTTTAATACGTCGCCATGTTGACAATGATGCACCAGGCGACATTGTGACGTCATCGTACACGCGCCACATCACATCAGTCAGCGATCGCTCAGCGATTAGTCGTAAGATGGTCGTAATTTAACTGCAAAATGCTCGCGAATCGATCGTAAGATGCCTCGTGTGACGCTTGAGTACAGCTACTATGGTCGCAGATCAGTCGGCGAACGGTGGAGACACCAGAGGTTGCAAGGAGATTGTTGGTGCTGCAGCGACAACCTCCTTGCGACCAAAAAGGGCCGAAATGGTCGGCGATGAGTTGGCGATCGCTCGCAGAGCAATCGCCTACTACACCTGTTAGGGAACTGGTGCATTTATTACTCTCAGTGTTCCTGTCTTCCTAAAACCTGTAGGAGCAGGTTCTATATAAACTATTCAGAGATGTGAAATGGCAATATAAATCATAACAAATGAATTCCTGTTATTTGCCCTACTGGAGCCAGTGCAGTTAACTCTACATAATGTGCCTCCAAGGGTTCAGTTTTATTTAGAGTCCCTAGCTCCTCTATATTTGCGCCCCAAGAGGTTCTAGTTGGGTAGTGCTAATGGTGTAACTAGGCACTGCAATTATATCTCGCTGGACGGTGCAGGGGATACATTATGTTTGGTTTTTTTTAAGGATACTTCGAAAGCTGTATAGCGTTGCACAGACCGTACATAAACAGAGCGTTAGAGATTTTGACTGTAATTTCTATGAACACTCACCTGTCTGCAGTTCCCTCTTTTAAAAATGTAATGGCGTTCTCTGTGGCGGAGTGGTTAGAGTGTCTGACTTTTTTCTAGGCCAGACTCCTAATCTGAGGGTCAGCGGTTCGAATCCCCATGCACCCAGCTCTGCCAATTTGGATTTCCACCGTTGTGTATAACTTACAGCGTCATCAAAGGCCGGTTGCTCTCATACCATGTCTATGTGGTGTGGAAGGTTAAAAATCCCTTGGGTCGGTAAAAGTGTAGGCTCAGGCTTTCTATTGACCAGCAGTGGAATGAGGAATACCAGTCATCTATGACTGAAATTTCCCCTGCTTAAACAACTAATGGACCAAAAAATGAAATAAAATAAATCCCGTCTATTACAACATTTTTAACCAGGATGTAGCTATGCCATGCTGTGACTTTGTCATTCCTTCCGCCGCTGCTCCTTTTATGCACACTCTCCACGGATCAATGGCATTCAGTTTCCAAGGACCTGATTATGCATTCCTCGAGACCTCTGCCCTACTGGTCTACTGAAGAAAAGAGTCAGAGGGACCTGTTCCTGCTTATATCGCCACGCGATCTCAAAGGGCTGGTCTAACCAACACCATACTGTTTTGTTTGTGGGGCTTCACGTCATAGCCACATCTACGGTCATACGAGGATGTAGACCGACTTGTGACAGTGAGCACTCATGGCGACTTCATAGTGCTGCCCCGTTGGAAGATTAGGTCACTGGCACCATCACCCTATCTCCCAGGCAATCATATTACCCTGACACTGAGCAAACCAGCCCTTGTCCTATGTTATTAATGCCGACTACCAGACCAGGTAGCGACCAATTATCAATGTTCTACTTCAATGGTTTGACTCGGTTGGGGTTCGAATCTGTGACCTCCAGGAATGGGAAAGCCAGTCAGTGTGCTAACGGAATCTGACATCCCGTTCTTGTTATCTCAAAACACCTAAAGTTAAGCAACCCGACGCGGTGATCGAATTGGTAGACTGCAGGCTTCCCGTTTGGAACGTCAGGAGTTTGAAACCCGGTAACGTCAAACCAATGACTTCCAAAATTGATACTTTTAGGTACCTAGCTTAGAGCTCGTCATAATAAGGCATGGACTGATTAGCTCAGTATCAGGATAATGTCACTGAGTGGGAAATTAGGTCGTGGTCCCGGCGGCCTAGTCTCCCAGTGGGGCAGTACTATAAAGTCGCTATCAGTGCGTGCTGTCAAAAGTTGGGACCCACCTAGATAAAAGATTCACCCCGTACTTCCAGTACAGGGGTGAACGACAACGTAGTCTAAATATGGGCGAAAATAGCGTTAGTATGGAACAACAAGTAGAATGCCTGGCACCAGTGTCAAATGGTTACTTATATCAGCACAGAGTTGGTGAAATGGGAGAGAATGCAAAAAGACAAGATGGCGGCCAGAGAACGCCGTCGATTTCACTTTTAAATTGCATTAAAGTATATGTTTTATTTTATTTTCCAACTCAAAAGTAGTGGGTAAACATGAAGTCATATACAAAGAATAAATGTTGCTTCTTAGATTGTGAAATTAGGCTCTGATAAAGACTCAATTCATTAGCCCGATTTTTCGACCGTTTTTATATAAGGCTGGTCTTCACCCGTGTACTACAAGTATCGGGTGAATCTTTTATCTAGGACCCACCCTGACCTTAGATGTTGCCCGGATGAATAACTCCAACAAACAAGCAAGCAAGACCTGAAAAGAATCTTTATTGTACAGTCTCTTAGAATGGATTCTGTTATAAGGAAGGTCTAATAAATGTACATTTATTTCTTTCTTTATTTATTTATTTATCTAGTTATTTATTCATTTATCTAATTATTTATGCTCGGTTGCAGGCTGGCGGTGCCGTTGTATGTACTGTGGATGCGTCTGCGGCCAAAGACTATGGAAACAAATCGGCATACCTGCCCCTCCACTTGCTTCAGAAGGAGGTGAGTTACAAACATGCACTTATAGGATAAGTAGGTGTGGTTAATCACTATTGCGTTGGTTTCAATATTAATTACGGTCTGAATCCAAATAGATATGAGCGCATTGGGCGGTTTTTACTGACCGTACTGTTATCTTCTCGCCCTGAACAAAACTTTTGCTTAGTGGCTAGAATATAGTATACAGGGATGAAAGATCTCCGTGTTTTCGCGGATTTCAACGATTTTTTATAATATTATATATTCACGGATTAACATTCACAAAATGCCAATATATATGACAGCAACTGATTATTCTGAATCCCATTCTTATATGACTTTAGATGTTGCTAAAACATAATACCCAAATAGGAAAGCGGTCGAGATGGGTGATAATGTAGTGAGAACAAGGGCAGTTGAAACCTTACTTCCAGCATTTTTCTGCAATTCCCTGGCAGTGCTAATCCTAGGGGGTAATGGAGTACCGAGGGTTCTAAAATTCAAGGTGGACCTGCGACACAAGTAGGGCCTTCGTGGGTGATAATAGAGTGAAAAGAGGTGCATCAGTATTTGTTTGACAGGTGTGTGGTATGGGTGTAGGGGGTAGTGGGGGTATAGGTGTGTGTGCTGGGGATGTAGGTGTGTGTGCTGGGGATTGAGGGGGTGTAGTGGGGGTTGGTGGTGTGTGGTTGGGTAGGGGGTGGCAGGGGTTGAGGGTGTGTAGTTGGGGGTGTAGGTGTTTATGTGGGTGGTGCTGGTGTAGGTGTCAGTGGGTGGAGGGGTGGGGATGGTGGGGCCGTAGGTTTGTGTGGTGGGGCGAGGTGTAGGGTTGAAGATTTGGTGTGTGTGGGGATTTAGGGGTGTAACGGCTAGTGTTTTCGTGGGGTGTGGTGGGTGCTGTAGGGGTGTGGTGAGGTGTAGGGTGGTGTGGTTGGTGGTATGTGGGTGTGTATGGTGTGTGGGATTTAGGGGTGTGTTGTAGGGGGTGTGGTGTGGGGTATCGGTGGGTAGGTAGGGGTGTAGGGTGGGTGTATGTGTGGGGGCTTAGGGATGTGGTGGGAGTGAGGTTGTGTGAGGTGGGGGATGTATGGGGTGTAAGAAGTGTGTGGTGTGGCTAGGGTGAGTGTGGTGGGTGTCGGTGGATGGTGGAGGGGGGTGTGGTGGAGTGTAGGGGCTGTGAGATTTTGCGTGTTGGGGTGGGGGATTAGGGGTGTGGTGAGTGGTGTGGGGGTGTAGGTATGTGGTGGGTGTATGTGGTGGGGGCTTCGGGATGTGGTGTAGGGGTGTGTGGTGGGTGTGTAGGTAGTGTGTGGTGGAAGTGTAGGGGTGTGGTGAGGATTTTGGCGTGTGTGGTGCGGTGTGTAGGAATTTAGGGGGTGGGGTATGTGGTGAGTGGGTGTGGTGGGGTGTAGGAGTATGGTGGGGTGTAGGAGTGTGGTGGGGGTGTAGGGGTGTGGTGGGGGTGTAGGTATGTGGTGGGTATATGTAAACAGACGTCAGTGCTTCACTTCAGTAGCCCGAGTTGCGTCGCAGCGCCACCAATCGATTATCATGGATTTGTCTAACCCCATTCGCGGAAAATTGCAGTTCTGCCAAAATCCGGTAGATGGCAGCAAGGCCTTGGCCTCATTTCCGCATCTTTTGCCAGAGACCACTTTCATCCCGGAGTATAAGACCTAATCATCTTTCCCCATTGTCGTGTCATGTCCTTGTTACTACGAAATAACATTTGACACCCTTAAGAAGTGTGATTCTTGGCTAGATCACTCTGTAGTGAGTTTACTACATTGTACTTGAGAAGTGACCTGAATCGATTGAAGGAATTGCCATTTGCATTCATCCTGGACGCATCTATAAAGAATATAGGCTCCTAATATTTTCCATATTGGCAGGCTTTAAAGCGGAGAGCTATTTGTCGCCGGGAAAACAAACGAACTCAGAATAGTTCAGATGTGTGCCACAGGGGTGGTGCATGCTTAGTACTGAACTTTTCCACTTGGTGGTGCACAAGAGAGTGACCTAGATTGTTGTGCTGGGTGAGTGGAGAGAAGGGAGGGTAATACTGAGGTATTTTCAATCTTCTTTAGAGTAGTGCAATGAGGAAATATATTTGCGTAATGAAAAATATATGTTAGTACAATTACATTGCATAATTCAATGAGAAACAGATATAAAACTTTTGTTGTTGTTGAATGTAAAAAGTGTTCTGCAGTGGGTGAGGTTTGAACCCACACCACCAAAAACTCCAGGTCACAAGTCCAACACTCTAACCACTAGGCCACAGAGACCACACATGATTAGTAGTCTCAGTGCAGGCTATTTGTGAATACACGATGCCATGTCCTAATTTCGCGAGAACGCATGCGCGGATTTTCGGATGTTGCGGCAAGCACTGCTATTTGTTTTGTTTACACTCGGCGATTCGACGCCGATCTAGCTGCTACGTTAATATCGCTTGGAATTTAAGGTTAATTTAATTAAATTTCATTATTTGACTATCTAGTTCTGTTAAATATGATCGCATTCAATAGATTTCGGCCTAATCGGTCCCTAACACTGCCGGGCACCAGCGATAGTTACAGCTCAGCTTGTAGCCGGCGAGGCCAAGGGTGTTTTGACCATCCCTTGTATATGTGACGTCCTATACACAAATAGCCTGAACTGAGGCTGTCAGTTACATGTGGTCTCTGTGGCCTAGTGGTTAGAGTGTTGGACTTGTAATCTGAAGTTGTTTGGTTGTGTGGGTTCAAACCCCATACACAGCAGACACTTTTTTACATTCATCAACAAAAAAACGTTTTTCATCTATATCTGTTTCTCATTGAATTATGCAATGTAATTGTACTAACATATATTTTACATTACACAAATATATTTCCTGATTGAACTACTCTAAAGAAGATTGAAAATACCCAGGTTTTACTCTCCCTTCTCTGAATCTCTCCACTCACCCAGCCATTTTAAAAACAACAGCTGCCAGCTAGTACCAGCCTCAGAACTGACCCACTTCTGGTGGTGAAGTGGGTCCCCTACTCTCCCCACACATATTTGGTTCTTTAAACATAAAACCCAAACAAGGTTGTGCTTGGAGAGCATTTGTCGGAGTACGGTTCCCGTCGCCAGCGACCTATATCTGGCCCCTTTAATTTTATGGAGCAGTCATAATGTAGAATTTTTTTTATTCTAACTTAATGCTACCTCTACAGCATCGACTTATTAGATTTAATTTAGTCCTGGATTAGTTGAACGAAAACCAACTCATTCTTTGCGTATCCTGAAATGATAATGGAGTTATTATTAATTGTTTACTTATTCTCGAGTTCATGGAAGATCTCTGTAATATCTCGTCCTGTGATTCTGTTTTGTATTGACCTCAGGCTAATTGGTTAATCCCATCCTGATATGACCTTAGATGTTGCCTGGACGGAAAACTCCCAACAACCAACCACTAATCGGCTAATTGCTGTTATTTTTATTTTGTTAAGGGTTTTGAGTGGCTGGACCCCTTCATCCCCATCCACGTACCCTCCTACTCGGACAAGGAGGTGCGCAGCAATATTGAGCACTTCATTGAGCAGAAGTGGATCCAGAACCCTAGCGGTAAGCCTATCAGGACAATATAGTCGATTGGTAATAGTCAAATAAATGCCATCTAATACAGAAAGGCAAGGATACCTGTAGCTGTGCAATTTGCGTCTGAGCAATTGAGTCCATAGAGCACCGCTGGGCTTTCAGTATGTAGGCCTACATCATTGAATGCCATTGTGTTTTCAAGATATTAATTACATCAGGAGAGCAGACTTATGGATGTTATATTCGCCTATATTATTTTATCGTTTGTGTTTCTTTTGCTGATTGGTAGATTTCAGTAGATTACCCAACGTCCGTCAGAGACTTCCTTTGCTCAGTCCTGATATGACCTGAGATGTTGCTAGGACGTAATACAAGATTTCCTTGAAATACTCTATTTTTGATTATTTTAATTTTTTGATTATTATTATTATTGCAGGGATGAAAGATTTTTTATATTCAGCGATTAACCTTAACAAAGTGCCAATATATATGACAACAATTGATTATACCAAATCACGTTCTTATCTTACCTATGGCTATGTTACTAGAAAATAAGACCCAAGCAAGAAAGAGTTTGTCATGGGCGATAATACAGCCACAATGAGGACAGTTGAAATCTGATCGCGGTGAATATGGCCTATGCTGCCGACACGGCGTAAAGCAACCACCAATCAATCAATGAAATCTGACTTCCAGCATTTTTCTGCGATTCTCTTGACAGTTAATCCTATGGAGCAATATCCGTGTTTTACGGAAAGTTGCTGTTGGTTCTGTCAGAACCTGCTGGGTGGCGCCATGGTGTAGGCTTCATTTATACGTTTGTTGCTGGACACCACTTTCATGCCTGTTAATGTTATTGAACCTATCTAATCAAAATTACATACTATTTATGATACTTATTTTAATCTGATCATATTGAGTATCACCAACTGTAACTGGCGAAGACAAATTATGGCCTTACAAAATTATGAATGTCATTCGGAGATGTAGATCACAATCCTCCTCTTCCCACCTCTTCTTCTGCATCATCATCTTCCTCAAGTCTGATTCTTAACAGCCAAGTCTATTTTTGTAACTAAGCCTGCCATTTTACCATTTCAGCCTTGACAGAAGATGGCAAGAAAGAGTTGATATTCTTAAGCTGCAAAAACCCCCAGGAGCTGTATAATGTGACTAGGACGTGGTGAGGCGGGACCTCGGGGACATTGATTTTATACATTAATTAAAGAACTGACAGCCATGTGTTGCGGAATATGTTTGAGTCCGTGGTGAAATATTGTTGGGTCATAAATGTGACCAGATATATGTGCATTATAATAAACTTGATTTAAAAGGAATTTATCTTTGTCAATCGTCAATAATTCTAGTCCATATCGGGAATTTATTCAAGATGTGTTGCGCTTATTGTGTAAGCTCATAAAGTGCGATGCGTCATTGCCAAGTGACACATGCCTATTCATATGGTGTTCTTGAAAGATTGATCGGTTTTGAAAGTTCTAAATAAACTTACCAGGCCCTTGAAAATCAAACTTTTTGGGGGGATGAGGGCGTTGTTGGAAAGCATGGAAGATCATAGTGAGGGCTTGTTCATTTCATATATATCTTTTGTATGTTTTGGTATAGGAATTTGATTAATATATATCTTTTGTCAGTGCCATACCACTGGTCTTCCGACCATAAGTGTTACAGGTATATTTCAAAGAAACCCATTATTGGAGTGTCAATATTTAGATTTCATCATTTAGCCCAATAATGTGGGAGATATTTTAGATCAAAAGTAAATGTTAATATTGTGTATTATGTATCTTATTGGGATGGATGTAGCTAAATACATAGAAAATTACATCACTAATTTGTGACATTGTCAACAGCATTGAAAATAAAGTGTCACAAACTTAATGAAAACCTCTGAACAACAGCTCATTTCACTTCAAATGGTCATATACAATGTCTTCATTAAGTTGAAGACATTTATTTCTAAAAAAAAAAAAAATTATGAAATAGTTAACCTTTTCTGGAGTCATTAACATCGTAACATTTCGTTTCCACTTGCAAGTACTATGAAACTCTGTATCAAACACTGAGTACAGATACAGTACAGGAACTATTTTCACCATTCAACACTCTATGCATGGACCCAGTTATGGTATAGTAAAAGATAAATCCTGAAATTGCCCCTAAACATTGAAATTTGAGCTGAACATTTGTGTAAAATTGTTGTTTCCACTTTGACTGTTACCATGCTAATATTTTTTTGCTTTTCTCTTTAATATTCACAAATAAGACAAAACCATAGCAATGAGGTTTCAAATTATTATTACTACTGTTTATAAAGCAAGTGGCATGTGAAATGTCCTAAAAATGTCAAGTTTTGTGTGGAAAATATTTGATTTTGGAGTCAGATTGGTTTCCATGCTATACTGCTATTTATTGGGTGTGAACATCATTTGACCTACTTAAACATGCCAGAATATGTTTATTTTCAATTATTCAGATGCAAAAGGACATACACATTGAGGAAACTTGTTTATAGGACTTTAGCACCGTTTTGATTTTGTGGTACTGATGTCACTATTGGTACACAACTTCTGAGAACGACCCATATATGTAATTACACCATTTTCTTACATGGTTTATATAGTAAACTGAAGAGTGAAGTAAATTCTGAAATTAAAGTGTACACAATGCAAGAAGTAATGAATATGAGGTACATTAAATCATTTTACATACAAGGTTTTACTTGTTGGTTCAGGATTTCCAATTCAATAGATACTAATACCCTCAAAGCTGCACAGTTTGATGAAAATATCAAATCTTCAAAACCGAAGCAATTGTCTAGACTTTACTCTCCATATTGCACCTGTTGCCACACAGAAAGGAACACCGAGGCACTCAAATAGAAGGTGTCACTGCAGAAGCCTACGACGTCTGCCGCACCTGCCAAAAAGTTACTTCAAGCTAATATACGGCAGATAATGCTAAACCCAATATTTCTATCTCAGAAAATGACAGAAACTCGAAACCATCGGTCTATGCAACCTCAATTGCTGTGCATATATACAGGTAGGATGATCACATCCAAGGGAGATGCCGCCCTAATCTACCGTACTATACTTTATAGTCAAATAATCCAATAAAAAAAGTAAGGGATAACATTTAATAATAACTAGATATATTTACAGAAATACATCTTTAATATTCGAAAATTGTCAATCTTGATTTGGGAAAAGTATCTATAACGTACTTTAGCTTAAAGTAAGTTTCTATTATAAATTACTAACTTTTTAGATATTATAACATAAAAACAGACTAATATATTTTTGCAAGCAAGTCAAAAAGCTTAAAGTTGCATGGTCCGATGAAATATAATTTTGTCAAAATTAAAAGAATGACTTACATTTGATCCTATATATCCAACTCAGATACTGGTGCATTAGCTAATGATTTGGGACAGCATATACAGAATAACCGGTGAATTTATAACCTCACCCCTTTGGACACTTGCTTTGAAACACCCATTATGCAGGAAGGCCATTAACCAATTAGGTTGGATATTCAATGCTGTTTGGTCAATTCTATAAATATAGTTAATAAATTTGGGTCATTTAAATTTTTACATTTGTCAATTAAAATTGCATATGCCATCAGGACTATGTATGGTATGAGGGAGGATGAGACATGGATGACATAACAGTAAATAATAACAGAGCGATAATATGTAAATGAGAAATGCAAGCAGTACGCATATCCTTGGCAGTCTAAATGTATGTGAGGATGCGTGCGCATGTGTTTTGCGCGCATCCATTTGAAATTTGTCAGTTATACTGTATATAAAAAAGGAAAACGTTTCTTTGTTATTGAATGTAAAAAGGAGTGAACCATATGCAGTGAGATATGTGCATTTGAAAGCTTTTGACTTTCAGATCTTTTGTATTAGCTAATGCAGCAGGCATTCCATGCTGGCCACATCAGCCGGGCCTGAGCATTAATAGTTTCCAGTTTTAATGCTATGATGGCAGCAGCCATTCTGGTTGTGCCTAGGCGTTAGCATTTGGGTGGGATCCATCCCAAATGCGCCGGGTTCTGTGCTTAATGTTATGATGGCAGCAGCCATATTCTATGATCCAGCCAAACCTGAGCATTAATGGCTTGACGGGATCCGCCGGAAATGCGTAGATCTCCAGGTTTAATGCTATGATGGCAGCAACTGTTCTGGTCATGCGTTATCGTTTGGACGGGATCCATTGCAAATGCGCTGGGTTCTGGGCTTAATGCTATGACAGCAGCAGCCGTTCCACAGTGTATGCACCGACGGACGGACGGCTCAGGATCGCAGAGCGTGCAGTTCGGCATAGGTGAGTGTAGAAACTGATATGGCGCTACGACCCCAGGCTGCCCTCTGACGCATACGCTGTGGAACGGCGCATTTGCGATGGATCCCGTCCAAACGATAATACATAAGCATGACCAGAACGGCTGCTGCAATCATAGCATTAAACCTAGAAACCTGCGCAATTGCGGCGGATCCCATCAAACCATTAATGCTCAGGCCCAACTGAATCATAGAATGTGCAGTTTGGTGGGTGGTTGATTAGTTTGATGTTTTGAAATTTCTACCATTGGGATGATGTCAATCATATACCGATGTATATGTGATGTTGGATATTTGATGCTACTTGGTCAAATCGATAGATATAAATCAAATTAACCTTTCTACAAAATAATATTTTGTTAAGAACACTAGTGCCATGGGCCTATGGCACCAATCCGTTCCCAGAATGTTTAAACCCAAAACAGAAATACCTACCTACAGCCCTGTCATGTTCCAGGATTAGTAGGTCATCTCACATCACGTGTTCACCACGAGATGACCATCTGGGTCATAGCCACAGGACTCTTGGGAGGCTAGAATATATGGCGCAAAGAAAACAAATCAACACTCAATATTATCAAAGCTGAATATGGCACCAAGAACAAGAAGGACCAATTAAATCCCAGAAGTAAAAATATAGGTTGGGAATGAAAAACACTATGGGATGTAGAGACCTACAAATATTTGGGAACTGAACTGAATGCAACTCTAAATAAGAATAAACAACTACGTAGATTAAATCGGTTGTCGGTTGGTATTTTACGTCCTAGCAACATCTAAGGTCATATCAGGCAGTCACTGTCAAGGAAACTGAACACCTTCAGAAAAGTCTGGGGTTTTATAAGTGAAAAGAACAGCTCTTCTTGTGTACAAAACAGTAATCCTCCCAATAATTGATAATAGGCATAATGACCTAATATATGAGCTCAGAGACATTAAGACCGACTCATGGACATCACTATCACAGCAGAGAGCTAAATGGAGAGTGGCAGTCAAGTAATGAAAGCAGTCTTTGTCGCATCGTGACTGACAGCATGATGATGATGATATGAGCTACTCACTAAACAGCAACAAGCAAAGCTTCAAACAATATAAAATAGGGCACTAAGGACAGTTTACAAAGGCCAAAATCTACACACATAAGAACTACATACTAAAGCTGGGGTGGATAAATTAGAGACAAGGCGCAAAAGTCATCTCAAGATCCAATATACACAGACACAAGCATTCACAATAGGCCTACTAGGGCAGAAGATGGTAACCTCTTGACAGTTCCCTATCCAAGGACTAACAAACTTAAAAGAGCATCTATTTATCAGGGAAGCCAACTCTGGAGCAAACTCTCTGCCAAAACAAGGAATGCAACAGCCTACCTTCAACTTAAATCTTGATTACCGTAAAGGTTTAGTACCCAAGATAGACATATACCTACATTCATAAACCTACCTGGATAGACCACAAAAGTTGATCTTCGAACAGAAATAAAACCATAGTCACAAACCACTCACCCCTCTGTCCATTCTGCCTCTCTTAAATCCCCCATGGAAAAAAGTAAGATAAACAACAACTACCAAAGTATAACCACCACCCTATAACACCTGACCAAACTAATACAAAATATACACTAACCACAAGGCTATTTGACCAGGACATTATCTCATCATCATCATGCTGTCGGTCGCGATGCGACAAAGACTGCTTTCATTAACATTTCATGAAAGCTGCCTGCAAAAGTGTTGAAGTGCTGCTGGCTTTTGCATATTACCAGTGGCACTCTCTCGGGGAGCAAATAGAGGTCTCACACCGGCAAGAACATGTCCAGACAGGCGCAAAACTATTTGTCCCTGCAGTGGCTGGTCGGGAGTTCCATACATCAACCGCCCTTGATGCTGCCACAGTGACATGGGTTTTCTGTTCAGGGTTTGCTCCCTTAGCCTTCGGTTCTGTCAAGAACCTGTACCACAAGACAGTGGTTTACAACTCTGCAGGGCAGGGGCGTCAAACTCCCTGAGGTATTGCAATACCTGCATGCCTGCATTATTTACATAACCCCAAATCGACTAGTACATGTAACAGAAAGTCATCCCCATTGTATTAATATCTCCTCACAGGCATTATCAGCAAATGAATGATTTAGTCGAAAGGTAAATGGCTATTCTCCAGTCTACATGTAGCCTACAAAATAAGCGGTCTAGAATTTTAAAGATGTCAGACCAATATAGGCAGAAAGTTTTATTATTCATGCATGATTTTGTGAAAAACAGACTGCAGGTGTCATTTTCAAATCTGTTTTGCTATAATTGTGATATCAATAGCTTAAATGAAACAAGATAAGCAGACTTATTTTATAAAGTGGCTATGAAGTCAAAGTTTGTTGACAAACTCCCATTGTACGAATATCCCACTTTATGGAATGCATGGTACCCCGTCATTGATGTGAACATCTGATAGTCATATTTTAAACACAGGATGAAATCTGTACTATTAAGACAATATGCAGATCAGTAAATTGTAGCAACAAATTATGTCATGATTGTTACCCCAGGCCAAATAGAACCAATATTTGAACCACAGAATTTGTCTATTGATGAACAGGTCCTGATCTCATTGTATCTTTTCCTAAACATGTGTTTTTTCCCTTAAAGAGCTGTCTGTAGGTTATTTGTATATTAGTTCCATGGCTCATCATTTTGTTCTATGGATTATTTTGTTTATAAGGGGCATTAATGGTTAGCCTACTCTGTCCCTACAATTTCTATTGTTAGCAGAATAGTATATTTGTGGAGCAATGTATAGAAATTGTGAATAAAAAATGTATAATGTCTAATGTCTAAGACCCCCCCATATTATTTGTAATGCCTGATTTCAACCTGCTACTGCCTATATTGTTCATACCATAATCATCATGTCATCCATAAAAATTTCATGTACACCATAAGTGTTAAGGCTAGAAGACCAGCACATAAGTGCTGAAAAAATTCAACTGGAGTAAAAAAACACATTTCCTAATACACCTACTCACCTAACTGCAACTTAGCTACAACCAATAACAGGCTCGAGAATGTGTTACACTATAGCGTTTAACTAGATTTACTAAATAAGACGACAACCATTGGACGTTCAACCGAGTAACGCCCAGTTATCTTCAAACTATATATAATATGTAGGCCTACTTGTGTTCCATACTTTTTTTTAAATGCACAAGCCTACCTTACCTAGTCAATCTAGTCTAATTCACTCTTAGAATCTATATTGGCTACTCGGCATGAACATACATTATGACTGTGAAAACAGCATTTCAGGGCTAAGATATTTATCATTTAGAATATATTCTGTTTAAGGGTGACACAGGAGAGACAGAGAGAGAGAGAGAGTCTGAGAGAAGAACCATGTTTCGAATTATTCAAACCTTAAAAATATAATCATCTAGATTTACTTTACCGTTAGTTCATATGCTGAGCACCTGAGGCAGTGCTGCGGGAGTAACACATCAGCTATCTGTGTGGAATATATTTTTCCGTTTTGGTATTTCAGTTAACATGACATGAGTGACTAGATGTTATGCCCTGGCCTAGCCTAAAGGTATAGGCCGAGCCCTAGGCCCTAGTAACATTTAACATCATCTCAAACTGGGAACTGACTGCATATTTATTCCTTTTATTTTGGTGCACCACTGAAACCACCCCATGCTACCACAATCAGTCATATTATCCAAGCATTAAGCAAACCAGCCATTGAATTTTTTCATTTATAGTAAAGCTGAATCAAGTGGCAACAAGACAGTATCAATTCTGCAGGAGTTAGTTTGACGCAGCTGAGTTGGGGATTGAATCCACCACATTCCGCACAGGAAGCAGACGCACCACCAAATGGTCATATTGTATAATAGTTTTCAGTTTACAATTATTTTATACTGAAAGTGAATACTAAGCACGGTCGTTAATATATAGATGTACGGTATTTGTGTTGATAAAATACGCAGGATTGTGAACTACCTTGGCGCGAAGCAAGGTGCCCCCTGGAGGCAATTTGCTTAAATGAGGGAGAAGTGAACTGCGCATGTGTGAATGGATATTCGCCATATTGGAAATTTACTAGGACCAACTGCAGTGTTTTGTTTTATGGTGTTAAAGGAAATCGGCAAATCTTGTCACTAGCTGCGGCTTTCAATGCATCTTCGGTGATATAATGGCTTGTTTGACGAGGCTAAAAGAAGATATAAAATTTCTAGAAGGAACTTTTCCAAAGAAACATGATAGATTCCAGATAATTTCTGCGTCAGTGGATGAGGTCGCATGTCGATTCATTGGAAAGAATGGGGAGAAATTCGTAATACATGCCAATATTACGGTAGGTTTTCCCTGTTTAATTACATTCTGTTGCAGTTTTGTATTTATCAGTACTTAAGCATCATTACTTCTTTAAATGTTTCTTGTATGCATGAGGAATGTGGCAAACAAATGCACTCGAAGTCCACGGAAGGATTCTTCGCATTATTGGCCTGAGTGCGACTGTCACTGTCCGCCAGTGATCCGGATCAGTGACTGTTGTCTGGAATGGACAACTGTCACGAGGCAATACAGTTGAATACTACATAGCCTTAACTTTCTCATCCAAGTTTTTTCTGCATCTCAATCTCTTGTTCTTACATATAATATGCCTTCAACTACTCAGTTGTTCCATCACACAAGTTGCCAGTCTTGTTTTCGGCTGACCATCTCTGATTCCATAATAACGCTATTCCATTGACTGCGTTGTCTTGTTTAGATGTAAGCATCAAATCATAATATCAGGTGACACATTTTATAACTGACCATGAATATGTTAATCTAATTATATTATTTGTGTTTCTGGCAATGACTATGACCCTCACACAATCAGCAAGATCAAGTAAGCAAGACTAACACTAAAATGCATACTTTGATATTTCGTGTGAATGCGGAGAAGTGACTTATTTGGAGATATGCAGGTACATTAAATTGTGACAGTTCGTGTTTACTAATCATCTAATGTAGTTTAATAGCGATTCTGTTTAATATGGTGGCAGTCATGTCCAGCCACAGTGTCAATCATAGACATAGTCCAGTGTTTGTTAATACTCAGCCAGTAGTTATACCAGCTCTGCCAATTTGGATTTCCACCGCTGTGTATAACTTACAGCGTCATCAAAGGCCGGTTGCTCTCATACCATCTCTATGTGGTGTGGGAGGTTAAAAATCCCTTGGGTCGGTAAAAGTGTAGGCTCGGGCTTTCTATCGACCAGCAGTGGAATGGGGAAGACCAGTCGTCTGTGACTGGGATTTCCCCTGCTTGGGACAACTAATGTACCAACAAAACAAAAAGAGAGACAAATAAGTGTTCACACTTCCTGTCTACCATTCGCTATATGCGTCTCTGTGTTTATTACTTTAGTGAACACAGACACAGTCAAAGCTGCATGGTAAGAATACTGATAATACCCTTGATAGAGACTTGCAGACAAAAATACCAGATAGCCCCATAAAACAAATGTATTCTGTAGGGTGTTTACCGCGCGTCACGCGGGCCCGGAAAACGGCACACTGATAGGTATATCAGATAAAATTTCAAATAACAACAAACAGTCTAAATTGAAGCTCCTTTAACAGACCTTGCTGAGACAAACTCAAATCTGTTGTAATTTAAAAAATATCTTAATAGGGGACAAAGTTATGGTCCTTTTAATGTCAGCTTAATTGACCAAAAGTGTCCCTAGTTTGCCATTATAAAAAACTGTGACCATTGCCCATTGTTTTTGTCAACAGATTGAGTCCATTTTAATGCTATCTTTATTTGTACACTTCCATGAGTTGGTCTGAACCTTTAAAATGTTTATTCGTTTGTTGTTGGTTTACATCCTAGCAACATCTAAGGTTATATCAGGACGGGTACCGACTTGTGACAGTATGCACTAATGGTGACTTTATAGTGCTGCCATTTTGCTGGCTTGATTAAACTACTTCCGCTTTGGAGTATTTTCATGAATTTTATATCACTGGAAAGGTCATAAACTAATCTCACCGAAATTGTCCATTACAATACCAAAATCACAATATTTACCATGACTTTGAAGCTTAGAACATTGAAGCAATGTTGTCGTATTTTCACATTTGGAAATGGCGGGTATCAGTCCAAGCTCATGACGTCGCAAAGCCTTTGTCTCTGATTGGTCCATTTCCAAAAACAGATTTACTAACAAATCATTTGCATAGAAGTTATGAATGACTTTGTAACACATAGTTTGGCAGTGCCTCTGGGCAACGCGATAACACTTAGCCATAGGCAAGATAAGCGACGCTTATGCGGCAGTGCCCCCATCGGATTCTGACATACCTAACACTGAGGGACAATTCTGTACATATTTCTTCATTACTTAGCTCATACCCATCTGATTTGATTCAACTAATGCCTCTTCAAATTCCCCATGTTCCAAAAGCCATAAGTGTCTAGTATAGGCTGAAAACGTTGGTGCACATCATTGGTCTATGTTGGTGCTAGTCCCAGTCATTTAGGGAATCCTCAGCTCACCATGCTAAAGTTAGGTTGGTGTGTTCTGTTATTCCTGGATTGTTAACCAATCAGATTTGTCTAAGATCATTTGCTGCTCCTAGGAAAGACTGACATCATAGGGGTAGTTTCCCACTTTCAGATGGTTAAAAGGTTATGTCTATTTTAAAGTATGAAAATGGAGTTAGACACCTTAGTGGGTATGTGATCCTATTAAAGTGACTTCTTAGGAGTATTTTGGTCTTTATTGCATTAGAAAATGTTACATATTGGCTCCAGGCTTTTACTTTATCTGAGCAGTGTTTAGCTATTTTGGAGCAACTTTTTGGCATCCATCTTCGATTTATACCTGTCATCTTGGATTTAGATGTTTCCATTCAAAGGTATATTTTACAAGGAGTCCGAAAATGAAAATATATACTTTGTTATAGGTAACTTTGGTATTTTAAGAGCTATAAAGCATTTATTACCAGATTTCATGTGTTGCAAAGTAATATCTGGGACGTCAATTGGGCCAATTATGGTTTAACCTGTGGCATCCATATTGGATTTGTATTTAATCAATGTAAGCTCCTAATTAATCCTAGTAATAAGAATTTACATTACCCATTGTTTGTAGTACTTAATATACCTATATAATAGGTATGTTTCAATATCTTTATTTGCCAAATTTAGCTAATTTCAGGTTACTTTTTGGTGGCCATCTTGGATTTATGTCCACCATCTTGGATTTATAGATAATTTCATTCAAAGGTACAGTTGACAAGGATTCTGAAAATATATACTTTGTTCTAGGTAACTTTGGTATTTTAAGAGCTATAAAGCATTTATTACCAGATTTAGACATAACAATAGCCCACATGACCACTTTTTTATTACCCAGTATCAGTGAGTTTTCATGTTGTCAATTTCCATGAAGTCAATTTCCATGAAAATGTCCAATCTCAGGCCACAATTTGGTCTATAACTTTTGAATGAATAGAGATAGTAAGGTGAGGTTGGGACCATTGAATTTGTCAGAAAAAAATCTATCAGATTAGGCTATTTGGTTGTGGCCATACCAAATACTTATATTTGCTGTTAAATACCCTATATTCTGTTAAAATACACGAACCCTTTAATTTAACATATAGATGGATTTCATAGGCCTTGCAAAAGCAAAGTTATTACAGTTTATGTGTAAGGGAAATGGGCTAGTTATCTCAGTTACTCTATTCGTTTTCTATTACAGGATTTTTGACCTGACTAAAGTGGTAAATAAACAACACAAATTATTAATGAAAAGTCCCAAAGTCATATAGAAAAACTATCTTTTAAATGTATGCGCACTATCTGTGATAAATAACTGACAATTATTAGTTTAAAAAAAGCAAAAAAACAACATGGTCAACAAAATCACATGGCCTGCATCATGTAAATGTAAACAACAGCACATGACAAAACAATCAGAATGCTGCATTCTGGTCAGATGACCCAACTGCCAAGTGAGCTACGTCACTTTACACAGAAAATTATCTTAAAAAATCGCACCAGATACAATAATATCGCCTGGCACACAAAGAAACGGCATGTTTATCAATCTGATGGTGCTAATTTTATATGGGGCCATTTACCATTTATCAGGCTAATCACTGAACTGTTGCACCCATATAGACGGCATTGCCATTGGTGAAGTAACACCCTGCTTGGTCAACTTTTTCCTATGGGCGTGAGGACGTTTCACACAGATTTGCAAGTCTCTACCCTTGAATCCAAATGATGTCAGGTATTTAGTTCTAAATTCAGAGATAATATAATTTTATTTGACCTTTCATGATCATTGGAGGTGACTTGTGAGTGTGACTAATAGCTAGTTGGCTAATGTCCTGTTCTATTCTAGATACTGTGCTAAAATTACCATACTGGCTTACACACATGATTTCAAACAATCGTTGCCTGGCAATTTACCGTGCTGTTATGTTGAGTCATAGTAATGATTGGTGTTTGAATTGATCGTAGCCATATATTTATAGATGTAATAATCTTATCGCTCACTCTATTAATATCACCTCAAGTCTAGAATTGTTAGTTGTGAAATTAATACAGTGGCTCTCAAATGTGTGTATTAGTAGATGTGTTAAATTTCATGGAAACGTTAGAGGGTTTTTTATATGCCGAGTGAGATATGAACAATTAGATTTATTATATTTCAGTTACGAGTAGGTCACGAAATTGAGTTTGGGGATGTAAATGTGATTGGCCCTCTCCCTTGGCATCCAATTAAAATGCTTCAATGACACTAATATGTTCGCTAAAACGAGAAATTAACTTTTTGTTGATTTGTTTTGTTTATGTCTCTTTGAAACCTCTTGCAGCAATCATAAATATGATCAGTAGAAGCCTTCAAGTCTAAGTAGTGTCAGAATATTTGTGTGTAGTGCATTTATTTTAGAATTAAGACCTGGAATGTGAGCATATTTTTTCTGACACCCGTCCCTTCCTTTCTCAACCCTGACGGAAGTCGGTCGATTCTGAAAGAACTCTATATATCATATCAATATTGGACATAAAGGATCTTTTCGTCCTAAGATCATTTTTATGCTAGTTCCGTTTTTGTGGGGTTGTTTTTTTGTAGTTGTGGTGCTTAGTGCAGTTTGTGGGTTGTGTTCTGTATCGGAGGTGGGTTGCACCCTTTTTTGAAGCGGCCTCATTATGTCACATGGGATTGCATAACAACAATGGATTTTCCACACGTATTTGTTTATGCAATATTCCCCCGCCCTCCCCTCCGGCCTCCTCCCTCTTCCCACCGCAGCAATGCGAGTTCAGCCGATGTAGGTCAAGGCTCCTGGTTACTGATAGCATATTTAATGCTTGTACATATGTCACCCATCACATCGAATCTGGTCTTAAGTAGCATTTTGAACTAAATCTATTCTGCTCATTCATATTCCTTGAATAATTGATAAGCTCCATGTTTGTTTTCTGTGGCTGAGAGTTCCCCAATTTGGTTTATACTGACTTAAGAAGTTTATATTTGTAGCTGATTATTCAATGCTATGCCTTGTGACTTAATACCCAATATGATGTGACATGTCACATATTCGTTGACTTAGAAACGTAGGTATTATTTATCAGAGCTATCATGACTAACCATGTTGTATAATATTCTGTTGTTATTGTATGGTCGTTTCTGTTGCCATTGAACAGATTGGTTATTTGAATTTAGTTTACGGTATATATGTAGCATGTATAGCGCGTACTCACGCACCGTAGTGCAGCAATGATATAGATGAATAAACAAACTGTCCTTATCTAATCTCCATCCTCTTCTGAGAGCATTTCCCACAGCGAACCATCGGATGTTGGCTGCAAGACATCACATACATTATATACAGATATATATATGCAAACTGATGTTTTCCCAGTATGATGTGTACCAACTAAAATAACTCAACTAATTTTGTATTCTGTAGGAAACGTATCCACACACAGCACCAATCTGGTTTGCCGAGTCTGAAGACCCGGGTGTTTCTGCTGCCATTGAAAGACTATGTGATACAACCCCAGACAACTACAACGTAAGTTATATTTAATTTGTATACGAGGTATTGCTGTTCATAATATTTCAGATTTCAATCCTGTACTACTAGTACCTGTTTCATAGTTTGACAAGCGAGTAAGAAGTAATTCCAGTTCTTGCCGCTTATTGTGGGCTTGTATATTTAGGTGGGTCTATTTCCGACGATGGCTGGTTGAATATAGACAGCTGCTCTCGCGTTAAAAGCAATCAATAATCGGCGCTAAGTCTCGCGGGAGAGAGCCTGTATTTATAATGGTCGACGTGACGATGTCGATTAATCCCCAAGAGACAGGAGATGGGAGAACTTCCCATAATTCACGCCAAAAACAAAGTGTACTAGACTCGGAGATGGGAGCACTTCCCATAATTGACGTCAGAAACAAAGTGTATCATACTTCTGCTTTCTCCTTTTACATGCGAAACATTACATAAATGATACATGATACATAAATATCAGCTTGTATGTACAATGATCATGTGGAAATAAATCAATCTTAATACTAGATTCGGAGATGGGAGCACTTCCCATAATTCACGTCAGAAACAAAGTGTATTAGATATGAATACAACCTTTGTTTTCAGAAGTAACTTTCAGCCAAATGTGAAAGAAAGTGTTGCTCTTAAATGAGATTGATCAGTACTGTGGAGTTTGATATTGACCAAATATATTCATAATTGTGAAAAAGTAATGTCTTGGCCATGTTACTGCCCATTTAACATTAGGGGATGCATGTTTTTTTGTTTAAAAAAAAAAATAATTCAACCTAGGCTTATCTTTATTGGTTAATTATTATTTTAAAGCATAATAGATTGCAGAGTAGAAAATGAAATTGAAACAAAATATTATGAACGCATTTGTTTGATAAAACGAAGTCTTGTTTAAAACATTATATTCTGCACAAACGTTGATCTGACTGGCCGCTTTCATCAGCTGTCGACACTGTTTCTACCAGCTCTCACTGTATCCCCCCACCCCCTTTAGATTCCATCTGCATTTCTGTCTACTGATCTCCCAGTACTATTGAATCAATGTAGCCAATACTCGGATAATTTGACCGCAATCTATTTCCCCTGGCTTCCTCCTCTGTCCAGGGAGAGATACATGTAATCAGCCCACCCTAACTCATCCCAGCTCCTAGCTACTTACCGTTCCTTCCCTTGCCTTCCTGTGCATAATATGTCTAAACAACCCAGTGAGGGTCATCAACATTCCAGTCCTATCAGGGGATGCCAATATTTGTGTCTTCATAGTCCTATTGTATACCCGTGGAAACTCTGGAACTGGGTTTTTTGCACCATGTCTATGCAATCTGCATAGGCTACCGAATTTGTAGATCGCAGGCTTTCCATACAGAAGGTCGCGAGTTCGAATCCCAGTTGAGTCAAAGCAATTACTTACAATATTGATGCACTGTCGCTTCCCTAGCCTGATGCCTCTCATTACTAGTATATGCCAAGGAGCTAAGTGTCAAGATGATCTGACTGAGTGGGATCTTGGGTCATGGTGCCAGCACCCTGGTCTCCCAGTGGGGCAGCACTATAAAATCACCATAAGTGCGCACTGTCACAAGTCGTTACCTGTCCTGATATGACTAAATGTTGCTAGGACTTAAAACCCAAACAAACTCCAATCAGGTGGCGCATACTCGGAATGTCATTGCCCACACACCCTTTCATAGAACACCAGGCGGGATGGCCGAATGAGTTAGAGCGTCCGTCCCCCCATGTTGGTGGGTCGTGGATTCGAACCCTGGTCGAGTCAAACCAATGACTTAAAAATTGATACTTGTCACTTCCTACCCTGGCGCTCGGCATTATTAGGATAGGGCAATGACTCAGCATCAGGATAATGTGACTGAGTGGGATATCAGGTCATGGTGCTGGTGGCCTGGTCTTCCAGTGGGACAGCACTATATATATAGTCGTCCTGAGTGCGCATTGTCACAAGTCGGTACCTGCCCTGAGGTGACCTTAAATGTTGCTAGGACATAAAACAACACACAAAACAAAAAACCTTTCATAGACATTTCGGTTAAATACCCCCTACCCAAACTGACATCCAGGTAACCGGTGAAGACTACATAATAATTCGATTTTTTTTTATTACAATAATTAGACATTGCACACGGTTGTAAGTGGGTAGAGCACCCGCTTCCTGTGCGGGAGGTAGTGGGATCAGTCCTATGTCAAGTCAAACCAAGCACATCAGAATTTAATGCTCTTTGAAATGTAATACACATTCTTACTTCCAAACACTGGAAGTTAAGTATCAGGGGAGAGGTCAAGCTCGCGCAGGCCGGAATTAGCCTCAGATTGAAACTCGGCAGCAAAGTACAACAGTGAGTTGGAGGAGGCTACTAAAGGTAAGTTAATAAAGAGGATTTTAGACTTATTTATGATTGATATGTGTTTAAGATTGTAGTGGATACAATCTGCTTACGATACTGTATCTGTTTGATAGAAAGATGTGAGGCGATTATGTGCTAAATGCCTCTTATGATGTTGTTTCAGAATGACCAGCAAGACTGCGAGATTACGTGCACATACACCATCTCGGCTGTTTAATTACAAGCTACTAGGCACAATATGGTTTGCAGGTATAGCAATACCTCAGGGAGTTTGACGCCCCTGCCTTGCAGAGTTGTAAACCACTGCCTTGTGGTACAGGTTCTTGACAGAACCAAAGGCTAAGGGAGCAAACCCTAAACAGAAAACCATGTCACTGTGGCAGCATTAAGGGCGGTTGATGTATGGAACTCCCAACATCTCCCGACCAGCCACTGCAGGGACAAATAGTTTTGCGCCTGTCTTGACATGTTCTTGCCGGTGTGAAACCTCTATTTGCTCCCCGAGAGAGTGCCGCTGGTAACTTGCAAAAGCCAGCAGCACTTCAACACTTTTGCAGGCAGCTTTCATGAAATGTAACAAGAACCCGAGAGGAGATCATGGTTGACGGAAACAAGCTGAACTCTGTTCCGGAATTCACCTACCTCGGAAGCACTATATCAAGTGATGGACGCATTGATGCTGAAATACAGAGGAGGATGGCCAAGGCTAGCACATCTTTCGGCCGACTACGCCAGAGACTCTGGAACAACCACCATGTGTCCATTCGGGTCAAAGGCAAGATCTACCATGCAATCGTGCTATCCACCCTATTATACGGAGCCGAGGCCTGGACAGTGTACAGACGACAGGTGAAAAGCTGCATGCCTTCATGATGCGACATCTGCATTCAATCATGAGGCTAACCTGGAAGGACAAAGTGACAAATAAGGAAATACTCGAACTGACGGGGCTGCCCTCTATGGAAGATCTTCTGATCTCCGGTGGACTGGACACCTCATGAGGATGTCATCAGACAGGCTACCAAAGCAGATCCTCTATTCTCAACTGTCCTCTGGTTACAGAAAGAGAGGGTGACCTCCTCTCCGGTTCAAGGATACCATCAAGAGAAACATGAAGCTGAGAGACAGTAAGACCGACTCATGGACGCAACTCTCACAGCAGAGAGCTAAATGGAGAGCGGCACTCAAGTAATGAAAGCAGTCTTTGTCGCATCGCGACCGACAGCATGATGATGATGATCATGATGACTTGGCTGTCATTGATGGAGTGGTCGCATTACTGAATGAATATTGGCCAAATATGGTGAAAATGATGTCTACTGAAGACCAGCCACCGGTATTGCTACAATGCTTAAACGAATCGGACAATGAATTGGCAGAACCAACTAGGCTAGCCAAAGCAAAACCACGAAAAAAGATGGCGACTGACACTAAGTCGAAGACGCATGCTGAAGCAGGTCAAGCTAGCACGGCGTGTGGCGGGACTGAAACCAGCAGTGCCACACATGCTTGACTTCAAAAGGATGTATGAAGAAATGCTGGTATTAAGAGAAGAAGCAAAGTCATTCCGTCAGAACGTCTACGTGACAACGATCGAGATGAGTGGCATTTTGAACGCGAGAACTATGTGAGTCAAGATGGTGGTCATGAGGCCTGTGTAGGTCAAGATGGAGGCGGCGACTATGACTGGGCAGATTACGAACCGGACGAAGAACAAGACTCACAATATTGGGATGAAGACAAGAATGATCCTATCAGTTTGATGAACACAGCAGAACAGTTGTTGGCGATAAAATCAGGCCTAGTAAAGCTAAAGCCAGTGACACAAGCGGCGGATGAATCGGGGGCGAGCTCGGGAGTTTTAGAGTACCAAAGCCGCTGTCAGCTGAGAAGCCACAGGCAACAGCTACACAGAGTACTAACAGCATGGGAACAATGGCGCAGCGTACAGTACCGAAGCCCAGGTCGGAGTTTAAATTGGACGCAAACTTACATCAGGGTGCACTGTTGACAGAGCTCCAAGAGACCTACAAGAAGGTTACGAGGCCAATAACCTCACTGATTACTATAAGTGAGAGCATGGCGGGGGCCATCCAGCATTATTATGGTGGCCCAAATGGGGGAGCACAGAAGCACAACTGCCTGAGAAGAGATTAGGCAGGATGGCAGAGGACTGCACAGTACGGCAACGTGCCATCGATCACGAGAGGGGGGTGCCGTGGCCGGGGAACTACGAGCAGGGGGTTTTCACAAGTGAGGCACCCTAACCAGGTGGGTGTCTCCACATCATTGAGGGCTAGTAAGCAGAAATTAAAAATGTTCAAAGCAGGCAATATAATAAATCATTTTAATAAATGGTCAGAGCTAACGAGTGATAAATGGATTTTGAATTGTGAGGAAGGACTAACAATGCCGTTCATACAAACACCAGTACAAAAAAGATGATGTATAACACAGAAAGAAAATTTGTAATTCACGAGGTAGCTGAATTGGAAAAGAAAGGGGTACTGTTGGAGGTGAGTCCAGTACAGGACCGACCAGACGGGATGGCGGATTGAGTTTAGAGTAGGTAACCCAAGTCATTTTTGCAACTCAATAGAAATTACCATATTTTGATATAGTTCCATAGCTCTTACCAGGAGAAGTAAAATGACACAAAGTTCATTAAGATCGGATGATTACATAAGAAGTTGTAGGCTTTTTAATATGGACAAAAATGATGCAAAAATCTGTTATTTTTGCAATTTGCATGAAACCCACATTTCAGACATCAATAATTTGAAATATAATGGCCACATGAACTTGTCTTTCAGGACTATGTGTTATCTATATGCATATATCAAGTATTTTTTTCCCAGAGTAATGACCTAATTAATTTTCGAGATATTGGCCATTCAAAAGGCAAAAAACACAAATTGCCACTTGTCAATATGAGAAATGATGAGGTATGAGGTACATAAATGCCTATATTTAAAGAAATACACTACCAATATCCTTGAAACTTCACCCAACTATCCACAACATCATGTAGTAAAAATGAGTTACCACAAACAAACCAATATTAGTATAGTTTCAGAATAATCATGATAATTGTTGAGGGAATTGACATAAATTTCAGTTTTGCATACCAATTAAGGGGTAGGACTAGGATTTACACTTTCGGGTATAGTTTGCTGGAGATCACCACAAATTTGAAAAATATCCAAATCATATTTTTTTTAAACATTTATTGGTGATTTTGGATCAAAATAATGATTAGGACATTCAGTAAAACGCCCATCAAGTTTTATACGAAACTAAGGCTTAGAATGTCTACTATTATCTCCTGGTAAAAATATCCAAATAATTTTCATACCACTGTCAAGATCATTTTGAAAACTTTGAAGTGATATAATTTTCAAATTTGTGGATTTCAGTTAACCAAGACAAATCGGTGTTGGAACTGACTCGGTGCCTGAAATTCTTACGTTTTGACATAAATTCAACAGAAATGGTAGTCACTAACAGAAGAAAAACTAGATTACATTTTCAAGAGCATTAAAAGAAACGATAGAAGAAGGGTTTCCAACTATCCGTCAGGTGGTGGGGATAGTAGGACTTATGGCGGCGTATTCACCAGCGGTAGATTACTCGGGAGCACATTTTAAGCAGTTAGAAAGAGATTAAAAAATAAATAAAAGCATTAAAAAGAAGTAAAGGAAATTTTGATGAAAGTATGTGCATTTCTGAAGAAGGAAACAGATATTTACTGGTGGTTAAATAATTTAAAGAGACCTAGAATAATAAGAATGGAGGAACCCGACTTAGAGCTACTAACAGATGCCTCCCTAATGGGATGGGGGGGGGGCGCATACAGAGTCAACTCAGACAGGAGAGCGTTGGTATCCAGATGAAATGGCACACATATATGTTTTAGAATTAAAAGCTATTTATTTTGGTCTAAAAGGTGTGTGTAGAATAAACTTATTAGGATAAGAAGAGATAATACAACAGTCCTGGCATATGTAAAGAAATGGGGGGCACAGAATCAGAAGATTGCTTAATAGAAGCAGTAAAGATATGGGAGTGGGCAGAACAACAGGAAAATTGGCTAACAATTACCCACATTCCAGGTGTGGAAAACGTTTTAGCAGACCTACGTTCTAGAAAGTTCATGGACCATTTAGAGTGGAAACTGAATGTAGACATTTTTAGTACTATATGTGAGAAATGGGGAACACCAATGGTAGATATGTTTGCATCTAGGCTAAATGCACAATTACTTATATATGTGAGCTGGGAACCAGAACCCGAAAACTGGAAAACAGACGCTTTCTCTTTTGACTGGGGAAATAATTTCTTTATTGCTTTTCACCGTTTAGCCTCATCTCCAGATTAGTAAGAAAACTACAGAAGGACAGTGCGAGAGTGATTGTAGTCACCCCACAGCCGAGACATCCACTGCTACAAGAGTCCATAGAACAACAGCGATTCCCGAAGAAACAGGGAAACCTCTCTGGGACAGGGCATACACGAGTAGAAAGGTTGGACGAAGGGCTAAACAATATAAGATTAACGGGGCACCTCTTTTGGCCAGAACATTACAGGTATGACATTAATAATAAAACTCTCCAATATTTTAAGTTCACTTGGAGAGATTCAATGAGAAAAAAATTATCTCACCCATATAAATAGGTGGGCCTGAGAAAAGGGAGTAAAGGTATTAAACCCAAGAATTGCAGATGTGCTACATTACCTATGCATGTATTTCGAGACAGGTGTAGGGTACGGGGCACTAAATGCTGCACGGTGTGTACTAAGTTTAATTTTGCCACGGCCGGATGAGAAAACTGCATTATATATGGTCAAATGGCTATGTAAGAGCTGTCATGAGCATCGACTGCCACATCCCAGATACAACAGTTTCTGGAGTGTGGAAGTTGTATTAAATTGGATTCTTAAACTCCAACGTAATTCACAGTTATGCTTGAAAGTACTCTCATATTTGACTGTTACTGGTTTCATCACAAAGGGGCCAGACGATTTTAAGTCTGGTAGTGGACAGAATGAGAGTTGAAGAGGATTCTATAGTGTTTAAGATGAAAAAATTGCTAGAACATAACCAATTGGGTTAACCGCTTGACTCGGTGAGCTTCTATAAATATTCAACTGAAAGAAGAATATGTGTTGTTAAAACCATAAAATGTTATGTGGTGAGAAGAGGGAATACACAACTGTTACTCTCTTACATAGGGCCACATGGACCTATTTCTAGGGCAACTTTGGCCCGATGGACCATTGAGGTGTTAAAATTAGCAGCAATAGACACCTAGATACAAAGGTCACAGCACCAGAGGGGCTTCAGCATCCTCGGGTAAAGCTATGGGGGCGAATCTAAATGCAGTCATGCGTAATGCTTCCTGGCGGACCAGGCGGGATGGCCGAATGAGTTAGAGCGTCCGTCTCTCGTTTTGGTAGGTCGTGGGGTCAAACTCTGGTCAAGTCAAACCAATGACTTAAAAATTGGTACTTGTCGCTTCCTAGCCTGGCGATCAGCATTATTAGGGTGGGTCAAGGACTGGTTGGCTCAGTGTCAGGATAATGTGACTCAGTGGGATATCAGGTCATGGTGCTGGAGGCCTTGTCTTCCAGTCGGGCAGCACTATAAAGTCACCATGAGTGTGCACTGTCACAAGTCGGTACCCATCCTGATATCACCTTAGATGTTGCTAGGACGTAAAACAACGGCAAGCAAAACAACAGCAAACAAAGCTTCCTGGCGCGACAGCAATAGTTTGACAAAGTTTTACCATAAATCAATTGATGACTTTGGTGAGGTACAACGGACAATTCTAGACAGAACATTTCATAGGAAATAAACACCACAGGAGGTTGTATTCAAAATATGTTACAGATATATATGTATAGCTATATATAAAATTTATGTATACAAACCGTTAAAACTAACAAAACGATATAAAGCAAGTTGAAATAAAAAAATATTGAAAATAATTATAAAGTTTGTTTGGAGAAGGTTAATAGGAAACTACCATGTACAGTTAGTGGAAAAGAAACATTTAATTCATTAAATAAAAATAAAAAGGCCCGTTGGGACAAGTGGAAAATTAACCTTGAGAAATGTAAAGAAAATGTTCGATAAAAATGAGTTTTAAAAAGGTAAACAAA